>OY992876.1:396335202-396462702 GCA_963921405.1 Cepaea hortensis
ACTTACATGGATGTTGCATTGTGGGATTACTTTCTTCTTGAACCCTCAGCAGGAACCAGATGCGGGTGCGTCACATGTTAGGACCATCACATTTTTAGGCCTCAGTGCCTGGAGAAGTAGATGGTTAGTCTTTCCCTCCCGTAGCGATCGACGGGAGCTGACATGGAGCCCTTGTTAGACCACGCTCATGCCTTTGTCAGTCCAACGCCCTGCCCGTTACACCAACCTCGCAGAGCATAATTTCTGCTTTCTTACGATTTAATATTAAACGTTGTTGCTCTCTGTGTGCTACAACAGCATGCCCATAATCTGGACTTTTTGTTTTATTGTCTGCAGTCAATATTCTATTATTATCGTTTATTGTTGGTTACGTCCTCTAATGATGATTCCTTTCATGTCTTTTACATTACTCAGAGTATTCTCACCTTACCGGGCAAAACAAAGCTCTGGTGGGAAGTAAACTTCCAGGGGAAGAGAGAGATAACTATCTGATGGCCAGAGATAAGAACACATGGATGACTCGAGACTTCTGATGGTGTTAGATGTCGAACTATGATCGCTCCCGTCTAATTGCAAGATAGATTATAATGATTTTTTTATGATTTGGTCTAATCAATATCCCTCTAAAGCATTGATCATTTAAGTTCTGATGTGTCTCGATCTGGGGTCATTCTGGATTTCATATGGTAAAGATAATTCTTCCAATTTTTAAAGCTTGTGTTAAAAGAGAAGGCTTCCTTTAAAATATCAGGAAAATTGCTTTTAATTGTGTTTATGATGCAACTATTAATTACTGAACTCTTAATTACTGAACTCTTAAATACTGAACTCTTAATTACTGAACTCTTAATTACTGAATTATTTGTTACTGTTGTTATATCGACAGGAACCTCTACAGCAGGATGAGTAAGGGAAGGGCCCTTAATACAAGTGAACTGTGTTTTCAGCGAAACACAAGAAGTGGCGTTCATAGGTCACTGGAGTTCAGAGGTTATCAGAGTATGCCACAATGTATTTCTGTCAGAGTTGATGATCTAATATATTTGTTATGATTTACTTGTTAGTTTGTATTTTCACCTTACTAGTTTCACGCGTTCATGTTTTCGGAAAAAAAATGTATTTTGCGAAATAAAGATGAATAACCGACTTACAGTGTTTATCATGGTGTGAAGGATTGCACTGTATGAGTTGAGTTGAGTTAAGAGTGGAAAAGAAGAAGCAACAAAGACATTTATGATCTAAGTCCCCGCTAATCACTGGTATCATGAAGGCTAATAGACTGCAATGGTTGGGGCATATAAAAAGAATGGAAGATAATAGGGAAACAAAACTCGCTTACACTCAGGGAATAAATGACCGTAGCCCCCAAGGTAGACCAAGAAGATAGTGGAGAGATAATATACATACAGGCCTACAAGCACTTGGAATCAGTGACTGGCAAGATGTCAACCGGAGAGACGAATGGAGACGGATTGTATCTGCAGCAAAGAACCTCAATGGCTCGGAATGCTGAAAAAGAAGAAGAAGAAGAAGAAGAAGAAGAAGAAGAAGCAGCAGGAGAAGGAGAAAGAAAGAATGAAAGAAAGAACGAAAGAACGAAAGAACGAATGAAAGAAAGAAAGAAAGAATGAAAGAATGAAAGAATGGAATGAAAGAATGGAATGAATGAAAGAATGGAATGAATGAAATAATGAAAGAATGAAAGAAAGAAGAATGCTAATATTTATTCAACATAGTCATGTGTGCTCAATGAACTTGCTCATGATGTCCAGATTGGCAGTATATGACGTGAATGGCTCGACACACTAAGTCATTACATTTAGTCAAGATTACTTGTATGCATGTACCAGGTCACTCGGAGGTGGAATGCAACGAGTGGCGAACATGGTAATGTTCGAGGTGGAAAGAACGATGGATGGGCCAGACAACATCAACACCACAAGAGACGCTGGACGAATAGATGACACTAAGGAAACCTGGGAATCTGTTTCCTTGTCCACAGTGAGGGAAGAGGGAGTGAAGCGTGCAGCCGCCGGACATCAACATTTTGTTAAGGACACAAGACATTGGATTAACCTAGACAGAACTGGTACGATCAGTCTTTATACGCTGGCAGAGATGTTTAGGGGGGGGGGGGGGGGAGATCGGAGCAGCTATGGACCTGTCCGAGGTGTAATGATGATGGCCGTCACTAACCATTAATGAGTGCTCCGAATGTAACATTTTTGACGTACCTTGGTTATGCATACACAGTCAGCCTATTTAAGTATAGTGTTCTTTATTAGAAAATATATTACTAACAATAGACAGTCGGCAATTGGAAGTCAAAAGAAATTAAACCTCGTACTAAACTTATAATATATAACTAATGTTAAATTCGTACCGCTATATGAATCAGAAACATGGAGAACGACTGAAACAATTGATAATTATCTGCATCCGTTAATTGGTCCTGTAACGAAGAGAAGGACTAAAATGGTATGACAGAATCACTTATGCGGACCTTAGCAATAGACAGGACATACAATGAGACAACCTGATTATAGTGTAACTGGAACAGCCCTGTCTATAACTCTCAGAACCAACGAAATAGAGGGAGACATAACACATGTGGATGATCATAGAAACGAAGATGAATAACGTGATGAAGACGTGGAGTGCGCTCCCAGAGACAGCCACAGATAGGACGGCATGCTGGCAGGTGGTTGAGGACCCATGCTTCATGCCACATTATGTAAAGTCTTACTGTAAGTATATAATACTTTACAAATGCCACAGTTGTGTTTCATTTACATTACATTACATTACATTGGCACCTTTCCGTCTTGACAGACGATAGTTTGGTACAATGTGCTTCAAAAAGGCTTAATAACTACGACCCATGGCGGTGGCGAGTGTGGCTGGTAAGGCCAATTCTTGCTGCAAATGTTTGCCCACAGTAGTTACATGTGAAAACATGGTCATTTCCACCATTTTGCACCATCTTACGTCTTTCACGCTCTGTGTGTGCTTTATCTGCAATCATTTTCTCCTTTGTCTTTATTCCATTTCTGATAGTTGCCCTTCATGCAACACGTTCAGCGGCGACTTGCTCCCAATGTGCATTATCTAAGCCTGTATTAATCATGTCCCGCTTACACACATCTTTGTATCGTAGTAGAGGCCGACCCTGAGATCTCCTACCCGTCTGTAATTCACCAAAACAGATGTCCTTTGGTATTCTACCATCATCCATGTTTCATTAGTCTCTTGCTTAACTGCATTATGCTTCAGAGATGCCACAAGTTCAGATAGTCTCATGACAATTATGCAGTTGAAATGTGAAACGTGAGGATTTTACAATGGCGTGGCATAATGAGGGCGGTGAGCAGTTCCCTGCTTCGTCACATTTCCTTCCTTCTAGAAAATATTAAAAATTATCCGGTAGCCATTTTACGAAATTAATCTTTTCGCCCATAGTGATTGAATACAAGACACTGTATTGACAAGTTAGCGAACTAACCGTTTTGTCACTGGGGCTCATTAAATTCTATTTAAAAGTTATTAATCTTTGAAAAACCTGTATCGGTGTACCGTTGTGGGTTCAGAAGTATAGATCGGCAACCGCTTGTTGTTACACTAGGATATGTAGTGCATATACACTCATCTGTCATAGCCTGTATTATGGAAAGATGATGATGGTGACATTGTCTGGGTAAAGGAGGCACATGATGATGATTAATAGGACAGGTCAAGCGTGAGATGTCACAAAGTGAGAAACATAACAGCCGCGAAGTATTGGCCAGTTGGTTCATGACACCTCATGAACGCACGGATAAATCAGGCGGAATCACAAACTGTGCGGACGTAATGTAATTAGGATCGTCGGTTTATAAAACACGACTGACCTGCCAGAACACCTGAATGCCAATTCGAATCACCAACACGAGTAGACGTGTTCATTTGAGAGCTGAATGAATGCTATATTTAGATGTCATCTGAATGACCATCATGATCTATAGCACGTGGCTAACACATACAGCAACTGTGATATTTATATCAACAGACTAGGTCTCGTCTGAACGACTTCAAATCCGTAGAGCATGTGATTATCCCAGGAGGATATCAAGGCCATCGTTACTATCAAACATGTCAACGTGTTGACTCAAGGTTGATTAAGAGGGATGCAGTGAATAATTATCAAGGCCTATCACCTGGTCAGAGACATATTAATACACCTGCGATTGCGAAAAGTGTGAGCTCGATTGAACTACCAGACTCAGTACCAACAATGACCTAATCATCATATTGGCTTACATTGACTTATGATCTGTGTTCACAGACACATAGGATATGACTGTCAAGAAACGAGGGCGCCGATTGAGCAGCGGGGTGCCCATCCTGCATGAATGAAGACTGGATAGGTCATTGAGACACTGAAAGAAAATCTCGCATATGTGGTACTGTCGTAATCAGTGACCATCTGTGCGTTTGTCACCGGGTTCCAAGCTTCTAGGATTGGATTTGTAAGCAGATATGAATAGGGTACTCTGATTGTTTATTCATGACATGTTATATTTTATATCTGTGATGTAATTACAGATGGCAGCAATAAAACCGGTGTATGTGGACTTCTGATGCTGTTATGTGTGTTTGTCTACCTACAAACACAGAGCCGTATTGGTGTGTGTGTGGGTGAGTGGGTGGGTGTTTGAACTGTGAAATCCACTGTTAGTGCGAACGTTGCTGTTGTTGATAGAGTAATCTTCATACAACCCCCACCCCATCCCACTCACACACACACACACACACAACACTCACTCACCCACCCACACACACACATGAACACACATACATGCACACACACACACACACACACACACGCGTATACATTGACAATGAAAGCAAGCCCATTCACGACACATCAAGCCAGCCAGCACTCGTAGAATCCTAACGTTGGCACTTCCTTTGCACTGGGTCAGGAGTCCATTGACGAGTTTTTAAAAAATATTTATTTTATGTCTCAAGCTAGTTTCCTGTTATTGGCCGGTCATGTGACAGAGACATACATTGTGTATTACTGAACGCGGGGAAGAATAAGTGACCAGTACTTCCCTCACGTAAATGACGAGCCCAGGCGTCGAACACTTACTCGGTCGTGCTCATGGCATTATCAGCGCAGTTCCGATCAACTTCGCTTACGCGCCCGTTGATCCATTAATAATGCACTATCTACATTTTGTGGAGGAAACATTGCCAACCGAGCCACAATGCCAGCCAGTCTGTATGTGCTGTGGTGAACTTTGGCCTGGTTGTACCATAATATCCACAGCCGGCGCTGTGGCGAAGGGGTTACGAAATAAATGTGCAATCATGCATACCGAGTTCGAAGCATAGCGGGCGATTTGGCAGAAGACCACCTTGCGATAATTTTCACTTAGTGATATGAATGCCAGTCGTTCTGACAACAATGACAAATTACTGAAAGTAAACTTGCCAGGAAATCACGAACAGCCAAAACATGTTGTAGCTGACTGTGATGTCCTGTAATTATAAAGGATATTCAACTCATGTAGATCCGATATATGCCTCTCGGCAGATGTAAAGTGTCACTATCAGTCTTGCACACCTCACTGGATTCAGACTCCGTTAGACGCAAGCCTTTTTCAAGGATTGGACGACCTGAACGCCAATGCAAGATTCTGACAAAAAATGTCTGTAAGGAAGCCATGACGGTTTATCAGTTATCAGTTATCAGTTATCAGTTGGGGTATCTTCATTGCACTCCGGACATGTCCATAGGTGCTCAGATCCTCCCCCCAGCATATGCATCAGCATCCGGTAGCTAATAGTGCCAGTTCTGTGTTGGTTGATGAGGCGCTTTGTTTTCCCGATGTACCTCTCGCGTCCGGCTGTGCCGATTCTTACTCCCAGGTCTTTCATCCTGGACAGCGATGTGGAATCACTGACGTCAAAGTCCTCTGTTCTCGCCATATCTTTGAGGACGTTAATAACATCGGCACGATCCATGGGCTGGCCATCTACAGGGGGTGCAGAGCCAACCAGTTTGTCAGCTCGTTCATTTCCCTCGACTCCTGCATGTCCCGGGACGAAGACGAAGGTGACTTTACGGACAACAGACTTCCGCAGCGACTCAGTCCACTGTCTACGTACAGATCCAGCTTCGACCTTCTGAATCATGCTCGTTGAATCACTTAGTACACACACGTTGGTATAATGTTGTGATTCCAGCCATATGAAAGCCTGTGTAACTGCCATCACCTCCATCGTCATGCTGCTCGTGGTCATAGAGTGGGCACCACTGGATTCTTGAACGGTTCGGTCCGCTGAACGGGCTGTAAATGCCCACGCACTTCTCTGCTGCTTTACAACAGATCCATCTGTATAGATGAGCACTTCGGGGCTATCTGAGTGTTCATAGATGAGCGCGTTAACCTCTGCATTGACAGCGGCAGGGTACTGCTCTCTGCACTGTCTGTCGAGTGTGATAATGCAGGAGAAAGTGCACTTAAAAGCTGGAGGCACTGGCACCCATTCCTTGCCGGGGTTGATACTGGTAAGACTGCAGACCTGTCTGACGATATCTTCCGCCCGACCCATCCATGATTTGCCCCTCTTTAGCCTGTCACCCTTTTCTCTGAATATAGCGTCATGCAGAGGGTGCTGCTCATCTGCAATACACTCAAGTGGCAATACAATTAGGTGTGTGCCATAGTGTAAGACTACGAGTATATCATCTTCAATATGCATGGATTGCTTGTGTAAACAGCATGCTGCTTTGTTAATGCGAACTTACTGGTAGGACCCCCTTTAACATCTTAAGCAGCATCGGGCATACGGTGCATTGTATAGATCAGTTGCCACTCGGTGGGTGTTGTGGTCATGTCACACCGGCCGTCTTGACTTCCCAAAATATTCTTGGTTTTCAATTAGGTCAGTGTTTTGTTTTTTTCCCAATTAGCCCAGCTGTGGATGGAACCCATTACCTCCGAGTCGGTCAACGAGTGTCTCGCCACTACGATACCTAAGCTCCTTGTGTGGCTACAACATAGAACATTCAACAGGGGAGGTAAGGACAAACTTTACAGTTACATGAATGTTAAGGCGAGTTATTCCCCTTGCATGCTGTTCAACCTGTATTTACACACAACTATAATTAAACAATTCTTTAATACTGGTGCCGGCGTCTATAACAAAGGCATAGAAAACGCGATTCTCAATCCCGCATATCAGACAGCATTGTGGTGATCTTGAGTGTCGGGTGCTCAGAAAGCAATGACAAACATCACCCATTAAACGATGTGATTGATTGTGACGTCCTGTAAATGACATTGCATCAAGCTTGTTACTGGCACTATTAGCCACCGGACGCTGATGCATATGCTGGGGGGGGGGGGGATCTGAACACCTATGTGTCAGAATCTCGAATGTCTCCAACCGAGATGCAGGAACATAGTTACGCCCGCCAGGCGAATAGTCCCCAACCGGGATGCAGTAACATCGTTACGCCCGCCAGGCGAGTATTAGTTACCTGCTCGCAGGTTGTTGGCTGACGCGATAGCCAGCGGTCAGGCAAGGACAAAGCAAGACGCACGCAGTCCTCGTGAAGCCAATCCACAGAGGGCAAGCGCTTTGCGAGAAACAGACAGACAGCTTGGGTACTCGGACCAGACAGGACGTGTGGGTAGAGAAAGGCTTTGTGTAGTTCTGTGCCCGAAAGTCGAGTGCTTGTACATCTTGTGAGATAGACTGTAAAGCTGTGGGTTGTCTGTAAGTGTATTGATGTATAGTATATGTATTGTAATGATCATCACATGCCAAACTAGATCGTATTGCATGTGACTTGTAAATAAATCCATTGAACTTAGTGTCGTTGTGTGTCAAGTCCAATCATGTTGTACTTGTACTTGTCTCACATGTGTTAGGTATAACGAGCCAGGTTTAAGACCCTGACACTATGGACATGTCCAGAGTGCAATGAAGATAACCCAACTGATAACTGATAACTGATTGTTACATGTGATAGCCAGCGGATCTAGAAAATAAGAGCTACTGCAACCTTCCAATGGTGCAGTTTTCTTATGATATGAAATCACAGACTGTTTAGAAAACTACACTCTTGAGAGAACATTCTCGACGGTCTTGTGTCTTGGAATTGAAGGGAGTCAGCACACGAATTGAAACATGTTGTTTGAGATCGCAAGATGTTGAGAAGCGTGATCGCCAAGCCAGTCAGCAATGCACTTGACGATGGTGGTGTTGATGATGATGGTGATGATGAGGATGATGCTGATGATAATGGATGTGGTGATGATGTGCATTCAACACGGGAAGTAAGGACAAACTTTATAGTTACATGAATGTTAAGGTGGATTATTCCCCTTGCATGCTGTGCAACCTGTATGTTTTTTTTTTTTTTTGCAAAACCCTTACAGGACGTTTCAGTCAACATCAGCATTTTCCAGCTGCTGTAGATGTACTAGGCAAAATTACGCTCAGTAGTTTGCCATTGCTTTCTGAGCGACCGGCTCACATACCCCATTAGTTATCAAAGCGGCGAGAACCGCTACCGATTCTCGCACAGGTTACGTTACTCACAACAATATACGGGATTACAGAGAAAGACGTTAACCCCTAGGCCATTACAAATAACTATAATTTTTTTTTTAAAATTTACATCTGATGCCGGAGTCTGTAACAAACGGATAGCGAACACGATTCGCAATCCCGCATATCAGACAGCGTTGTGTTGATGTTGAGCGTCGGGTGCTCAGAAAGCACTGACAAATTGTGGCTCGGTTGGCAATGTTTCCTCCACATAATGCAGATAGTGCATTATTAATGGATCAACGGGCGCGTAAGCGAAGTTGATCGGAACTGCGCTGATAATGCCATGAGCACGACCGAGTAAGGGTTCGACGCCTGGGCTCGTCATTTACGTGAGGGAAGTACTGGTCACTTATTCTTCCCCGCGTTCAGGAATACACAATGTATGTCTCTGTCACATGACCGGCCAATAACAGGAAACTAGCTTGGGACATAAAATAAATATTTTTTTAAAAACTCGTCAATGGACTCCTGACCCAGTGCAAAGGAAGTGCCAACGTTAGGATTCTACAAGTGCTGGCTGGCTTGATGTGTCGAGAATGGGCTTGCTTTCCTTGTCAATGTATACACGTACGTGTACGTGTACGTGTACGTACGTACATGTGTGTGTGTGTGTGTGTGTGTGGGGGTCAGTGAGTGTTGTGTCTGTGTGTGTGTGTGTGTGAGTGGGATGGGGTGGGGGTTGTATGAAGATCACTCTATCAACAACAGCAACGTTCGCATTAACAGTGGATTTCACAGTTCAAACACACACCCACTCACCCACACACACACACACACACACACACACACACACACACACACACACACACACACCAATACGGCTCTGTGTTTGTAGGTAGACAAACACACATGACAGCATCAGAAGTCCACATACACAGGTTTTATTGCTGCCATCTGTAATTACATCACAGATATAAAATATAACGTGTCATGAATAAACAATCAGAGAACCCTATTCATATCTGCTTATCTCCTGTTAGTATAAACAGTTCCGCCACGTGAAGGCCAGGAGTTGGACTTTTGCTGGATAGGTTATGTATTCACGAGCCATTGGGGTATTTAAGCAATGTTGGGCGCTCACCCCAACACCGTGCGCCGGCTACATACAGCAACATATGGAACCTATCTCTCTGTGTACATTCGTCTATGCGTCCGTCCGTGCGTACTTTCCACATGTATGCATGCATGCATGCACGCTCGCACGTCTGTCTGTCTGTCTGTCTGTCTGTCTGTCTGTCTGTCTGTCTGTCTGTCTGTCTGTCTGTCTGTCTGTCTGTCTGTCTGTCTGTCTGAAAATGATGAGGTTATTGTCTGTCTGTCTGTCTGTCTGTCTGTCTGTCTGTCTGTCTGTCTGTCTGTCTGTCTGTCTGTCTGTCTGTCTGTCTGTCTGTCTGTCTGAAAATGATGAGTTACCTATTATCCTAATGACATAATTAATTAATTTACTGTTATTAAAATAAACAAAACACTGATCAGACCAGAATCAAACCAGAATAGGTACAATTATCTCGGAAGAGATTAGAACAAGAATCGCCATGGCAAAAATAGCCTTTATCAACATGAAAAACATACTCACCAATAAAAAGATGTCAATTGAAACGAGAAAACGAGTGTTGAGATGCTACATAAAACCTGTACTTTTATATGGATGTGAAGCTTGGACAATGAGCAGCCAGACTGAAAAACATCTGATGGCTGTAGAAATGTGGTTTCTGAGGAAAATGCAAAGAATACCATGGACAGCCAGAAAGACCAATGAACAAGTCCTTCAAGAAACAAATGAAGATCGTAAACTGATTAGAGACATTAGACGTAGACAGTCACAATTTTTTGGGCATGTTATGAGAAGAAATGATTTGGAGAACTTGGTGATAACTGGTAAGATCGAGGGGAACAGACCAAGGGGAAGACCTAGAAGCATGTACCTGGATGGCTTGGCCTTGTGGCATGGTCGAGACAGAAACACGGAGCTGATCCACGACTCTGGTGATCGAGTGAGATGGCAGAACATGATCGCCCACGCTTATCGGCATGGCACATGATGGATGGATGGATCAGACCAATTGTGCTGTATGGCTCTGAAACCTGGAGTACAATGAAAGGAGACGAAGCCTTGTTACAAACCTTTGAGAATAAAGTTTTAAGACGCATCTTTGGAACCATTAGGGATACACAAAATGGAGAGTGGAAAAGAAGAAGTAACACAGACATTTATGATCTGTTTAAGTCCCCGCTAATCACTGGTATCATGAAGGCTAATAGATTACAATGGCTGGGGCATATAGAAAGAATGGAAGATAATAGGGAAACAAAACTCGCTTACACTCAGGAAATAAATGACCGTAGACCCCGAGGTAGACCAAGAAGGCGGTGGAGAGATAATACATATACAGACCTACAAGCACTTGGAATCAACGACTGACAAGAGAAGGTCAACCAGAGAGACGAATGGATACGGATTGTATCTGCAGCGAAGAACCTCAGTGGCTCGGAACGTTGAAGAAGAAGAAGAAGAAGAAGAAGAAGAAGAAGAAGAAGAAGAAGAAGAAGAAGAAGAAGAAGACTGTTATTAAAAATTACAAACACGATATCCATCATATACACTCAATCCCAAGTGGCGTATGGTGTGCCAAAAGACACCGCCAGCACATTCCACAGACAATCCGTTTCCTTTGTGCCATGGATGCCAAAGAACTTGAGGAACAATTTATGAAGGGAGGCTCTATTCGCAATGGAATTGCAAATAGAAAAAATTATATTCGCAATCGAATTGCGGGAAGTAACAAACGTGTCACAGCGTCTGCTCACTAGTCAATTTTAGTTTGGGCCATTAAGAAGTCTAAGAAGGTGGTTAATTTAAATAGGAATGTTCACTGTTGCGAGTTTAATTCTGCCGAATCACTCTTCTTCCTACTTCTGTCCGTTCTTTTGGCATCCCGTTTTATTTTTACATTACGTTAATCCTGTTTAAATATCAAGAATTATTTTTCAGAACAGGTATCCCCAATACAAATAACGATCCCTACAAATAATTGTGTCCCCAGGTGAGTTCAAGAATTGTTAACTTTCGTTTCTGTACACTTACTGTTACCAGGCATCCATGTTTACGTTACCGTCCTACTATTTATGTCCTGATAATATCGCATCAGTGATGATTCTCTTCATTTGACACTTTCTATGGCCTCCAGTAATATGCTTCGCCTCAGAGAGACATGATTATGCAATTCAAACACCAGGCTTTCGGCACCAGGCTTTCGGAAAAGAGAGAGGAGATAGATAGATAACGAAGATAGTGTGAGAGACAGAGATATGAGAAAGATGTACAAAAACAAAAGTCGCCTAAAAGTCGACAGGGTCATTGCACCGGATTTTTATCCTATATGGCTCGGTCTCTTTCCGCAGCGCGGAAAGCGTCGCACAAAGCACGAACTCCGTAGCTCTACGCGACGACCCACAGGAGTCTCCGAAAAATTTAACTCGTGAGCCGAAGGACGTGGAATCGAACCCACAACCTTCGAAGCCCGAGTTAAACGGCTTAACCACTTCGCCAGCAGAGACTCCCTAGAGAAAGATGTACTGAAAGACATTAAAGAGTGGTAAAGACAAGAAAGAGAGAGGTGGGAGATCGAGACTTAGAGAGAGAGAGAGAGAGAGAGGGAGAGAGAGAGAGAGAGAGAGAGAGAGAGAGAGAGAGAGAGAGAGAGAGAGAGAGAGAGAGAGAGAGACTCGTGTTCGGATGGCTAAGCGCCTTTCTCAAGACAACAAAATCCGAAGAAAATATATGCCTAAAGCGAAATCATCAGACTAGCATTGGTGTCACCTAATCCCTGAAAATGAAAAAAAAAAAAAAAACTGTTGCCTCCCCGGCCGGGAATCGACCCTCGATCTCCCGTGTTACCGAAGACACGTTAACAGAACGTTAACGAAGACACGTTAACAGATCAACAAAATATTGTAATATGGAAACACGTATAGGAATAATCACGTGACCTACTTCCATTGCGAATATAATTTTTTTCTATTCGCAATCCCATTGCGAATGAACGACTATTTTGAACTATTTACTTTATTATTTACTTATATTATTTGAACTGAACTATTTATGAGTGACCCGATTCCCTCACACCCCCTGTAAAGATAACGGTAGCGGGATAACCATCCATCCATCATGTGCCATGCCGGTAAGCGTGGGAGTCATGTTTTGCCATCTCACTCGATCACCAGAGTCGTGGATCAGCTCTGTGTTTCTGTCTCGACCATGCCACGAGGCCAAGCCATCCAGGTATTTGCTTCTAGGTCTTCCTCTTGGTCTGTTCCCTTCGATCTTACCAGTTGTCACCAAGTTCTCCAATTCATTTCTTCTCATAACATGCCCAAAAGTTGTGACTGTCTACGTCTAATGTCTCTAATCAGTTTACGATCTTCGTTTGTTTCATGAAGGACCTGTTCATTGGTCTTTCTGGCTGTCCATGGTATTCTTTGCATTTTCCTCAGAAACCACATTTCTACAGCCATCAGATGTTTTTCAGCTTGACTGTTCATTGTCCAAGCTTCACATCCATATAAAGTACAGGTTCTATGTAGCATCTCAACACTCGTTTTCTCGTTTCAATTGACATCTTTTTATTGGTCAGTATGTTTTTCATCTTGCTAAAGGCTACCTTAGACATGGCGATTCTTGTTCTAATCTCTTTAAGGCATCTCCCATCAGATGTTATTACTGTTCCGAGATAATTGTACCTATTCACTTGTTGAAGAATATTCCCATTTACTTGTATATTACATTGTGGTATTTCATTCTTCCTAGTGACGACCATAATCTGTGTCTTTTTACAATTTAATTCTAACCCTCGTTGTTCACTGTGTGCAACAACTGCATCTACTAAATGTTGCAGGTCCTGTTCATTGTCTGCAATCAAGACTGTATCATCTGCATATCTAATGTTATTGATGCATCGCCCCCCCCCCCCCCCCCCCAATGTTGATTCCTTCCATATCTTCAATATTTCTGAAAATATTTTCACTGTACAGGGAAAACAGATCTGGAGACATTACACACCCCTGTCTCACACCTCTCTTAATAGGCTCATATTGGCCTACTTCATTATCAACTCTTATGGCAGCTTGTTGTTTACAATATATGTTTTTTACAAGTCTAAGGTCTTTTCCATCAATTTGTAGATCTTCAAGCATCCTTATCATGTCGACATGTCTCACTTTATCGAAAGCCTTTGTGTAGTCAATAAAGCAAAGGTGTAGATCTTTGTTTACTTCTATAGATCGTTCAATTACGGTTCTCAGTAAATACACAGCATTTACTGTACCCTTTCCTTCTACAAACCCACATCGTTCTTCTCCTATTTCAGGTTGTATTTTCTTCCTAACTCTTTGCATGATAATTCTTAGCAAAATCTTCGTGATGTGACTCATTATACTAATTGTTCGATGTTGATCACATTTCAAGGCTCCTGATTTCTTTGGGATTGCAATGAATATAGAATTACATAATTCATGAGGTATATTTCCAGTATCATTTATTGTATTAAGCAGACTGGCAATTTTATCTATTCCATATTCTTCTAAAGCATTAATCATTTCTGTTGTGACACTGTCTGAACAGGGGGTCTTGCCAGATTTCATATGGTTAAGAGCATTCTGAACCTCCATCTTCAAAATTGCTGGTCCTTCATTATTATTTTGAACATCGTAGTGTTCGTCTCTGTTGTCGTCACAAAGGTTTTTCACATAATCTGACCATACACGTAAGATCTGATCTTTTTCTGTTATGACTCTTCCATCTTTTGTCTTTAGGCAGCCTGCTGATGTACGTGTTCTTTGATTAGTAAGCTCCTGGATTCTTTTGTGCATTAGTTTCGCATTTTTACTGTTGTGTTGTTTTTCAATTTCTTCGCATTTTTTCTCAAGCCATGTTTCTTAGTTAGTTAGTTAGTTAGTCGACAGATCATCCTCATTGCACATCGAACAATTCAGTCCATAAGTGCTCGGATCCCCTCCTCTGCAAATCCCGCAACGTGTAGCGGCTAACGACGCCAGTTCTGTGTTGGTTTATCAATCTTCTTTGGCTTCCTGCGTAGTGTTCTTGTTTGGCCACCCCTCTTTTAATTTGCAGCTCTAGCTGTCTGGCCATTGTTGTAGATTCACAGTCATCACTTGGTTCTCGCAAAAGTCTTACTTCTCGTAGAGCATTCAGACTGTCAGCCTGGTCTATGGCGCGTCCGCCCTCCACAGTAGCTTCACCTGCGAGCTTGTCAGCCCGCTCATTTCCTTGTACTCCCGCATGCCCTGGCACGAAGATGAAACTAATCTTTGCCAGCCGAGACCGCTCCAGAGGCAGCAACCATTCTCTTCGGATCGACCCCCCCTCTATCCTCTTGATCATGTTCATTGAGTCGCTAAGAAAACAAGCCCTAGTGAATGTCTGTGTCTCGAGCCATGTTATTGCTTTACTTACTGCCATGACTTCCATGGTCAGGCTACTTGTGGTTTCAGTGAAAGCACCAGAGTCCTCCTTCACAATTCTCCCTCCGGCCCGAGCTGTAAAGGCCCATGAGCTTCTCACATGTCGGACGACCGACCCATCTGTGTAGATGACCGAGTCACTGTCTAGCGAATTCTCGAAAATCAACGCTTGTACTTCAGCCTCCACAGCAGCCGGATTTTCTTGTCTGCATTTCCTGTCTAGTTGGATGCAAACTGAAAAGGATGTGCAGAAGTCTGTTGGCACTTGCACCCACTCCTCGCCAGGTTCTAAGTCCTCAAGTGAACACACCTGTTGAAGAATGTCTTCGGCTTGACCCATCCACGACCGTCCTCTTTTTAACCTGCTGCCCTTCACCTTCCTAATTTCACTATGCAGTGGATGTTGTGTGTTTGCGTTAAATCTGAGGTAGGCGCGTGCCCTGCAAACTTGTATTCTCTCTTCAATGGTTGGAAAATCAAGAAGGTAGCGCATCGCCCTGCATGCTGTATCTCTTGTACATCCAAGAATAATGCGCATAGCTTCATTCTGTATCCTTTCCATCCTTTCTATCTGCTTATGGCTGAGAGTCAGGATTGCCATTGCATACTCTAAAACAGACATGACCAGCCCCTCGTACAGAAGACATAGATGGCGCTGCTCACAGTTTGCTGCCGCCATCACCCGCATCGCAGCCAAACCCCGCTTGGCCTTTGTTATCACCTGGTCTATGTGCACATTATAAGCAAGGCTTCGATCAAACCGTATCCCTAGGTAATTCATTGCCTGCGTTCTTTCAACCGTCTCTGAACACAGCATTACAGTTGGTGTTGGAGTGTTGACAATATGATTATTCAACGAGAACCAAGTCACTGTTGCCTTTGTTGGGTTGACCATTGCCCCAGCTTCATCACACCAAGTACTTATGCGATTGAGTTCGGTTTGTAGTTCCACAGCAACCTACTCTCTATACTTACCCTGACGATACACTAAAACATCATCGGCATACGACAATGTCCTGCCAGGTCCAGTGATCTGCTCACTGGTGATTCTCACTGTGTAGGCGTTGAACAGTACCGGAGATAATGGTAATCCCTGTGGTAGGCCAGGATATATTGTTGTTGGTTCCGAAGTCCAACTGCCACATCTAAAAACTACTTTCCGTTGGAAGAGGGCTGCAGCGATCCAACTAAGGAGGAATGGACTTACTTTTAGTTCAAGAAGCTGAAACATTAAAAAATCCAATGGTACTCTGTTGTATGCGTCCTCAAGATCAATCGCTGCAGCAAAGGTTTCAATGCCTGAGTGGAAACCTTCATAGACATCATGGGCAAAGACTGCTGCATTGGTCCAGGTTTCTCTTTTTGGACGGTACCCACCCAGGGTAGGTGGGAAAACACCTTGCCTCTCTAGCTGGCTTGATATCTTCCTGGCAATTACCTTCTCCAGCAGCTTGCCTATTGTATTCTGCATGGTTATAATTCGATATCCCTGAATTTTTTTTGTGGTCTTTGTCAGGCTTCGGCAAGGGAATCAGATAGCTGTGTAACCATTCCTCCTTGATGCTAGCACTCACTATAGTACTATACTGTTGTTGTACATGTCTGCTAGTTTCTCTAGCTCATTGTCGGTACACTTATTGATGTCGTCGTATCTTATGTCCCCTCTGCTGTGTGTCCACCGTGACGAGGTAGAGGGGCTTGTGCGTCCCAATGACCCCAAGAGCTATGCCGACAGTAGCACAGCTACTGGTAGGGCCACCCATGTCGGACAGGTCAAGGGAGAGGGACCAGACGAAGAGACACACAAACCTGCTGCCTTGTAGGTAGACTGGGGACAGTCAAAGGCTAGGGAAAGCATCCCGAATAAATGCTTGTCGAAATCGGATGTACTGAGCCACAGGCTTGACAAAGCAGTGCAACGTAAAACCTGCTGCCTTGTAGGTAGACTGGGGACAGTCAAAGGCTAGGGAAAGCATTCCGAATAAATGCTTGTCGAAATCGGATGTACTGAGCCACAGGCTTGACAAAGCAGTGCAACGTAACTTAATTCATGATGTCACAAATCAAAATTAATCGATATGGTGCTAATCCCGTGAAGTCCCATCAGGCGGTGATAGTGCCGGGCCCCCTGCCTCGAGGGGGTCCACCCATGACTACTGGTGGTCACCTTCCCCTGTGCTGTGGAGTCAAGGCACAGAGGAGTAGGTTAAGAGCTATTGACCAAATACCCCGGACACTCAACATACTACAGTGGAATGCCGAAGGAGTTTACAAGAAGAAAGACTCCCTAACACAGCGTCTTCATAAAGATAGAATAGATGTGGCATGCATTCAAGAGACACATCTCAACACCAATCACAAATTCTCAGTCAGAGGATATCAGGCCACACGTTTCGACCGCGAAGGACACAAAGGAGGAGTTCTAATACTTACACGAAATACAATACCTTGCAGCGAAGTATCTGTGATCTCTGACAACCAAACGGAAATTATAGGTGTTGATATAATGATAAAGGACGTGAAAATAAGAATCTACAATCTGTATAGCCCAGCAGATAAGGACCTTACACTCTCAAACATGAAAATAACTGATACAAACTGCATTATTGTCGGAGATTTTAATAGCCGTTCAGAAAGATGGGGATACCCAGATACTGACAAAAGAGGAGATGAATTGGAGGACTGGGAAATAGACTCAAATCTCCATCTACTCAACAAAGCGGATGACACACCGAGCTTCTACTCCAGAAGATGGCTTACCACTTCTACTCCAGACTTAGCTTTCTGCACAGGAGACATCCTCCACAAAATCGATCGCCATGTGCTGGACCAATTAGCAGGTAGTGACCACAGACCAATCAAGCTTGAAATGAATATGGAGTATGTTCCACAGGAGCAAAAGCCCTTGCCCCGCTGGAATTACAAACGAGCAGATTGGGACAGATTTGCCATACTAACAGACAAATATTGTGAAAACATAAATACACGATATGGCAACATAAAGCAAATGGTGGAAAGTCTAAACAGAGCGATAATACAGGCAGCCACTGAGTCCATTCCAAGAGGAGCGAGGAAAAATTACAAACCATACTGGACTGAAGAACTACAAAGTTTGGAGGACAAAGTTGAAGATGCCAGGAAGACAGCAGAGAGAGAACAAACAATTGAAGCAAACATCTCTCTCAAAGCCATCTCAGCAAAATATAAAAGAACAGTAAATCAAACAACAAGAGATTGTTGGAGGGAAAAAACAGAAAACCTGAATTTTGACAGGGATGGAAACAAACTATGGAAACTAGTGAAAGCCATGAACAATGAAGGACCTAGAAACAAACAAATAACAATTAAACAAGGAAATGCCTTGCTTACAGGAAAAAAGGCTGCAAATGCACTAATGGAACACTACGCAAATGCAAACCACATTGATATTACAACCGAACAGAAGAAAGCAATCAAAGACAAACAGATACATCATAGAAATACAGAGACAGCAGCAGAATATATGATGGCAAATCTAACAATGGAAGAAATGGAACAGGAAATGAATACTCTAAAAAAGAAGAAGTCACCAGGAAAGGATGGAATCACAAATGAAATGCTAATAGGACTAGGCACCAAGGCAAAGAAGAAACTACTAGCAGTCCTAAATAACAGCTGGAAGAGAGGAATAGTCCCACAGGCATGGAAGGAAGCTATACTAATACCAGTCCCAAAGAAAGGAAAAGACCTGGAAGAACCAAATGGCTATCGACCTATCAGTCTACTTAGCTGTGTAGGAAAATTAATGGAACGCATTATCAATGGCAGGCTAACATGGCATCTGGAAGAAAACAAACTCTTAACACCACACCAAGCAGGATTCAGAAAATACAGATCCACTGAAGATCAAATAACCTATATAGCTCAGGAAATAGAGGATGCCTTCCAAGAGAAAAAGCACACACTAGCAGTCTGGATAGATTTAGAAAAAGCATTTGATAAAGTATGGAAGGAAGGACTGAAAGTAAAACTGCAAAACATGCATGTTTGTGGAAAAATGTATAAATGGATCAGCCACTACCTTGAGAACAGAACTGCCAGGACAAAAGTACAAGGACAAACAAGCAAAATGATGCTGCTGGAGCAAGGTGTCCCCCAAGGAGGAGTTCTTTCACCAACATTATTCCTAGCATATATAAATGACATCACAGAAAATTTTCCAGCCAGAGTACACACATCCTCCTTTGCAGATGACCTAGCCATATGGACATCTGAAGAATATATTAGTACAGCTAACAGCAGAATACAGCAAGCCTTATTAGCGCTAGAGGACTGGTCAAAATCATGGCTAGTGAAGATAAGTGAGGAGAAAACAACATGCACAGTGTTCTCCCTCTCAAATAAAACTCAGCAACCTAAGCTGGTATTGAATGGAAAAATATTGCGCCATGAAGAAAATCCAAACTATCTAGGAGTCACCTTTGATCGTCGCCTGACATGGAAGACACAGGTTGAGAAAAATCGAACAAGAGCAAGGCAGAGAATGGCTATCATGAAAAAGCTTGCTGGTACAACGTGGGGAGCAGATGAGAAAGTTCTCAAGAAGTTATATACTGGAAGGGTGAGGCCAGTACTGGAATATGGCATTGCAGCTTGGGCAACAGCAGCTAAGTCAAACTTTAACAAAATAAGTAGAGTCCAAAACCAAGGAATGCGAATCATAACTGGAAGCCTGAAGACAACGCCTATTAATGAACTAGAAAAGATCACTTGTTTACAACCAATGCAGGATAGAAGAGATAGCAGAGCCCAGCAACAAGCAGAAAAATTTAGAAGATTGACAGACCACCCTATGTACAACAGATTTAATGGTTTTGGAAAGGGAAGACTGAAGCGTAGCAACTTTGTAGAAACTGCAAAACGAAGGATTAGGGCAGATCCTATACTTAACATATCAACAGTCAAGCCCATACACAATGCACACAAGTTCCCAGCTTGGAGACAGCAGCAACTGCCTGAGATGATAGAAAACATTCCTGGTATTGAGAAAAAGAACACTCAGCATGAAACCGAAAGAAGAGAAATAACCCTAAACTACATAAAGGAACATTACCCAAGCAGGAATTGGACCCATGCATATACAGATGGATCAGCCAAAAATTCAATAGAGAATGGAGGAGGAGGAATTCTCCTAAATTTAAAAAATGGAGTGAAAAAAACACATTCAATGGCAACTGGAAAATTTTCAAGTAACTTCAAAGCGGAGGTAGAGGCTCTGAAAACTGCAGCAGAAATGCTCCTGATGGAGGAAAATAAAGAGAAGCAAATAGCTATCTTCACAGATGCAAAGTCAGCTGTCTCAATACTGAAGAGCAATAACAGCCCAGAACTAACTGACCTAAGAGCAGCACTCCATGGTCTATGCCAGAAATCCAAAAAAGTTGTAATACAGTGGATCCCATCACATTGCAGTATACCTGGAAACGAAGAGGCTGACAGACTGGCAAAAGAGGGCGGACGACTACCACAGCCTGACATAGACATAACCTATAATGAGGCAAAGAGGTTGATAAAAAGCACTTATAGAACCAAATGGGAATCAGAGCATCCAGGCCATCAGAAGGATGATGCATATTACAAACTCAACCGAAGAGAACAAGTAGCAATCTTCAGACTCCGCACAGGACATAACAGGCTGAAATACCACTTGTTCAATAAACTAAAGATAGGAGATACCGATGAATGTAATTGTAGAACTGGAAAAATGACAGCAAAACATTTGCTGCAGGATTGCCCAACGTATGCAGAACAGAGAAAGATATTTTGGCCCACACCTGCTTCATTTGAGGACAAGCTCTATGGAGATATCAACAAGCTCAAGTTGACCGCAGCTTACTTTAACTACATACAGGTTGACATTTAAAGGTGCATGAAGACCCAGAGGCATGAAATAGAATATTGCTTGGATAAAAAATCCATTATGTGGAAAGTCCAAATCGAAAGCTCGCTGTGTGGGCTTCATAAAAGGTGGAAAAGTGTCCTAGTGGCACGAAATGGAGTATTGCTTGGATAGCAAATCCATTACGTGGAAAGCCCGAATCTAAAGCCCACTGTGTGGACTTCATAAAAGGTGGAAAAGTGTCCTAGTGGCACGAAATGGAATATTGCTTGGATAGCAAATCCATTACATGGAAAGTCCGAATCGAAAGCTCACTGTGTGGATGTCATCTGCAGACTGCATACTTCTGGTTTCCGGAAGAACAGCCTATGGTGAACGGAAGGTCCAATATACGGAAGTGAGGCTAAGCAGCCATGTGCAGGACGTGACGATTCCTTGGGTGAGCCCAGTACCAGAGCGCTATGTATCGGCTCTGCAAGTATGGAAGCCTCCTTGGATGGCGGGGAATGCCCATGGTCTGCCCCTGCCTTCCCTTGAGGGCTGACCAGGATCTTTGGCTGTTCTATATGGACCAGCTGGGATGGGGGATAACACCACAACAGTGAGAGTCAAACGTCCTAAGAAACCCCCGGGAAGGTTAACCCGGTCAACAAATGCCCGCAGAAGTCGGATGTGTCGGCCTAATGGCGCAAGAACGCAGCTCTGCTGTAAACAGGCACAACGCAATCACATCCGAAAAAAAACCTCCGGATGAACGAAGAAGAAGTATCTTATGCCATCAGGACCTGGAGCGCTGTTTTTTGATCGTCGAAGTACAGCCTTGATTTCTTTCACTGTCACTGTGTCTTCATCCGAAGTGTTCTGGGCCTTGCATCTGTCTGAGGTGACCTCCTTGGCCAGATTTCGGCCTCCCATGTCTGTCTGGTTGCTCTGCTCAAGATAGCGTTCAAAGAGGGCTTTGCCCTTGTCCTCGTCAGTCCTCTGCCAGATGAGGTCAGCACCTTGGAAGTCAGAAATGCTCTTATTCTTGACTACACCACTCATGCTTTTATGTAGTCGCCAGAACAATTTCAGTGACTTGTCTGTGCTTACTCTTTGACACACCTCTGCCCATTTTTCGCTTTTAACCACCTTGACCAGTTTCTTGAAATAGCTTACTTTTGTGTGCATCTCTCTTTCTAAGTGCATGCAGGGACTAGGATGACCAGCTCTGTTCTTCTTGGCATTTTGCCATCTCCTTACAGCACTACGCTTATCCACCCAAGCCTTCCCCACCTCGAAATTCCACCACGGTGGCTGCTCCCAGCTTTTTTTCCTGCCCTGAAACTTTCTGCGCTTGTCACGTCTTATTTTACTCACCACATCTTGCCCTGTACTGTCATACTGGAAAGTCTTTACCTTTAGCCTGTCCTGCCTGGTTCTGCCTTTCTCCACCAATATGATGCAAGGGTGGTGGTCGCTGCCGTGGTGTCCTAGGACACTGTAGTGAGTGAAGGTGATACAAGCGCCAGATCAATAGCACTGTCCTCATCGCCTGGACGGCTTGCTGTCCTGGTGACACAGCCACTGTTGATACAAACCAGGCCAATGGTTTCAAGTGCAGTCTCGAGCTCCTCCCCCTGTGTATTGCAGGAAATGTTTCCCCATGATCTGCCTTTAGCGTTGAAGTCACCACAGAAAATAACATTTCTCTCGTGGCCTAATATGCCACTTAAGCACTGCCACTTCTGGGCGTCCATACTCCCATTGCGGGCATAAACATTAACCAACACGAATGGTATACTGGAATGAACTCTCAACGCCTGTATTTGTATATCGTCACTGTCCCAACTGGACATGTCTAGCTCTGACGCCACCATGCTGTCGCGAACGAGAATCGCCATTCCCAGGTGTCGTCTGTTGTAGAAACATTTGAAGCCGGCAATTCGGAGTAGCTGATCGCCCAGTCTCGTCTCCTGGAGTACTACAATGTCGTTCCTGTAAACTAGGGTTTCTAAAATAGAGCCACTGTGATATAATAAAACGTCCTTACCCTTTCCTATTTATTGACTCCCTTAAAAATAAACAACCCCTTACAATTACTGTTTAAGTAACTTACTTAATATAGGAGAAAATAAAACAGCGATAGACTGACCGTGGCAGCTTAATTTAGTTGGCTTTATTTTGGCTCGCGTACCTGGCCAAGCCGGCGAGGTCGAAAACAAAGACTAAAGTAGCCATTTTAGTTCAGCCAAACAAAGGGAGCAGACATGTAAAAGTTCCCCGCGTGGGGAAAGGTATTGTTGCCTTTTAAAACCATGATTCTCTTCAACTATTGGTATGTTATATCTACATTATTAAGATGTATTTATGTATTACATAGACCAGTATGTTCAATTAAGAATTAGAATAATAAGTCAACAATTCTCTTAAACCAGGCTGGATGATGTTTACCAATGAAACACATGTGGGCGCCATGCTGTAATTTCTCCTATGTTTTACAATTTCAAATCCATATGTTAAAATATTTTATAGGCATTATGAACTTATATCTAACTAATAGTGCTTATAACCTAGAAATATTATGTGTACCGTAAAGTATCAAACTCAGGTAAAAACCACATTCTAGGCATTTTCTCAGGGTGGGAACAGACTCTTGATTACATACTTCAGTAGAGAACTTGTGTCTGTCAATTTCATATTCCTATGTTAAAACTTCTATGCACTGTGAACAATATCTCACTATTTATGCTTAGAAATCTGCAAATAATCTATGTACTGTAGAGATTGAACTCTAAAGTACAGTTTCAAAGGTGTTTTATCCATGCGGGGACATACGAATGATTACGCCTATTCCTGACTCTTAGTCAGGGGATAAAATGCTCGCCACATCATAATCTGTAACTTGGAACTATAGTGCTAAATTTTAGTACCATCCTTTTGTTAACAGATTATCAACCACTCAGCATGAGTGGTGAACATATAATCATTTCATAAAATAGTGTTAGGAGAATGCCATGTTTGAGAATATAAATTCATGAACAATTAAAGTAAACGCGTGATGAAAATGCATGTTCGGATAGGATTCAATCCGCATCACCTCACTGTAGTAGAAACAGAAGCGAAGATTGATGTGAATAAATTGCTTGCAATATTCAGAATACTGGACCATGCGCCATAAGTTATTCTAATAAATACCCTCCGAATAATAGCAGTCATTGGCAAAATATATCACAGCGGCTACTATCCTCATGTGCTGTACGCAGTGGGGGAAAACAATGTATGTTTAGTTTGTGGATTAACCCCTGAAGAAAATTCAAAACCATTGGCTCTGGCATTAAATTTTATGATTAATATTATTATGTATGATTATCATGTACTTAATATCAGAGAAATGTACATGTATGTTTTTTTTTCTGGTATGAGAATTTTCCCTGTTCTGATTGTTACTTTTTACTGTGGGAATATACATTTTAATGTTGCACTTGGGGGACATGAGGATGTTGATAGAAGAATCCATGTGTACGTCAGTACTTAAGAAGCCAATGTTGAATAGTCTTGACCTAATGATGATTATAGTGCCGAAAGGAAGACGCAGCATTAGAAACCACAGAGATTCTGTATAGGCTATTCTCTTCAAGTAATGAGAGAGACAATATAAACATATTGGATGGACAGAATGACTTCACTCATCTAATAGTCCCAGTAACAACAGAACATAAAATAAAGTGAGAAAATACCTTACTCACTATTAAGAGTCAGAATGGCTCTACTCAGCAATGAGGGACAGTGGAACGTGGACACCCACTCCTTTCCCCTTCTCCCCTTGTTGTTTTGTATTTGTGTTTGTAATTGTGTTGTAAACCTTTTACCATAACACAGTAGGTTAATGCTCGTGTTGTATTCTTGTCATCCCTTTTCTATAGAAGAGAAGCAGGTGGTGGTTGAATGTGGTGGGACTATATCACTAAACCTGGATCCTGGGTCAACAGCCAGGAAGTGAATGTCCTAACCATAGTCTGCATCTAGAAATACCCATGGACTGCTGCGCTCAATAGCTCCATAGCGAGCAACAGATAAATTCGAAGACAACTGACTGGGTGAGTGATTAAGTACTATTTTAGTAGGAATATCCAGGATGGACTTCAAGATCTAATAATCTACAAAGATGAAGATCAACAGAGTACTGACAACAGTGTATCGTCTGCTTTACTTCTGAGAAGTATCACCTATAAGCCTTATCCCTCAGCAAAATCAGTGAAACTATGGGACAATCCGACTACAAGTTACTAAAAACTAGCAACAGTGAGTAACCTTCAACTGTTGGTTGGATTACCAAGTTAATATCCAACAATGGATAAGTCTTCGAAAGAATGTCTCACAGCTGCAACAGTCAAACATGGAATTCAGCTATTCAACACCAAGTTCTAACTATGAACACCAACTCAAACAAATGGGAAGAGACACTGAAACAACATCATAGCCAATACAAACAAATGTACTAACTTCAGAACCTCTGAACCATAACCACACCAGATTACCTCAAGGTACCAAAACCTGAACACCATCCAAAGACCCGTATGAAAGCAGCTAACGGAGTAAATGCCTCTACGCCTGCAACCACAGGAATCACCTGATGGCTTGCATCCCTGGATATGTGGTGGAGTAATATTCTTCAGTTCCATGCCTGCAGCAGAATCTTCAGATGAAACTCAATGAATGACTCACCATTGTATGTTCTACACAGAAATGGAATGAATCAGAACTCTATGCTGGTCCCATGTCGGCCTAACTGCCCCATCATCAAGTGTGGGATGGCCTATCAACATGAACCGGGTGTGTGACAAAGCCTTTTGAACTAAATTGGGAAACGGTTAACATAAACCGAGCTGTTGGACAGTCGTCATCTTTTCATCGATAAGATGATATAGGGAAGAACCTTCTGCAGAGTTTAAGTTGCATCTCCTGAAAGTATGACAAACCTAGGCATCAATTTCAATTAGAACACAACCCAAATTGCAACAGAGTATTCTTAAATTCAGTCTCATGGAGAGAATATGTGCTTATGTATAATTCTATTCTTGGATTATGGATTAGAAACATTCGCCAGCCAACTTTGGTTGACATACTGTGAGTAGAAAATGACTGTGAGTATAATTCTGCACGGATAATTATGGACATTAACTGCTTTGCGCTGGAGAAGAATACCCACCCGCAACGCCTAAATGAACACTATAATTAATTAATTTAATTATTAGTATCAACTGTTTTCATGAGTGTGTTTTTCTTCTATGACATGAAAAAGGTAAAGAGTGTTTTACATGGTAATGGTGTACAACTAAAGGGTTATGTTATGATATATCTGTATAATAATTTGACACCCACTCATTATTTTTAAGTATGAGAATTGTACATGGTGTCAGAAATAAATGTATGTATGTTGGGTTTCTGCACCTAGACCAGTGTGATTTTATCTAGGTACAATGAGTCAAGTTAGCAGAACCAATTTGTGGTTGTTGTGTTGTTTGTAATAACATTGGTTTTTTCTTGGGCAAAAAGGGTGTAAATGTACTAAGATAATGCAACTCATTCCCATGCCTGTCTGAAAATGCATAATGTTCATTACACATATATATGTAACTGCAGATCTTGAGTTAATACCTGAACTGTTTGTCCAAAAGTGTTGTGTACATCAAGTAAATGTGGTGTCCAACAATGGTTGTTTATATGTTGTGAGCAATCAATATCCTTCTAGCACTATAGTAAATTTAAAGGGTGATGAAGTGGGAAGGGAAACCTACACACAGATGCCATTGTTTCAAGGATCGAACTCTTTTCTCCTGGGATTTGTGGTAAATATCCCTGATCACCTTGCATTCTAACCAGTGACCAGAGAATCAATAAAACCCCCTAGACATCTTAACAAAATATTCTCAGGAATTAAAATCCACATCCCACAGCCCTGTTGTTTTACACTGGCACAGTTCCAATATAAAATACGGATATTCCTGAGTCCTAGACGGTGACACTTGAGTCTAAAATGTCTCAAACCACCACGCTTACCTTGCTTCTTTCTCCCTGCGCGGCTTCCACGCCACTTCGTTATGTTGACTGCTGACTGCTCGAAGAACACATGTTGTTCCGCCATGTTGAAAAAACGAAACACAGAACCCACACACGCTGCTAAAGATTCACTCAAGGATGGCTTCGCTCAATGCACGAACTCCGTAGCACCCGCGCATATCTTGAGTAGAAACTCCTGGTTTTACATCCTGGCACACCAATTACACGCAAGAGATGAATAAATCCATCCCCTACGCGAAAAAGTTAACGAACACAAAATAACCCGACCGTCCGTCACCATCTTGAAACCGGAAAACCTGACATGTTTCTTTTGCCTCCCTACATAAGGTTCTGACTTTTCTGTGAATTTCTTCATATTTAGCAGGATTTTTTTTGGTTCTGTCTTCTTATTTCCATTAGTTGTAAAATTTCTTCAGTCATCCATGTCTTACTTTCTTTAATTTTTGAATAAATTTTTCTGCTGCACAACTGATTGAATTCTTCAGCATTTCCCATTGATCATCTACATCTTGAAATATGATCTCTAGATCAGACAATAAATCAAATTTGTTCTTTACTTCTATGTTAAAATTATCTTGTATTTCTTTGTCAGTTTTCAATTTGCACAAGTCATATTTAGGGTTTCCTGCTCTATACTTGACTTTCTTTAACTTTACTCTCAATGTGCCTGTAATTAATCTGTGATCACTGTTACAGTCTACATTTGGAACTGTTTTTACGACTGTTAACGCATTTCGAAACCTTCTGTTAATCAGGATGTAATCTATCTGGTTTTTAATCCTGCTGTCTGGACTCCTCCATGTCCATAATCTTCTAGGATGCTGTTTAAACCAGGTGTTTCCTATAACCATTTCTTGTTCTTTTGCCCATTCTACAAGTCTGTATCCTCTTTCATTTCTTTCTCCCTCCCAAACCATGGTTGCCTACACTGCATCCGTCGCCTTGCTTTCCCATTTTTGCGTTGAAATCACCCATTATGATATTTATTTCTGATTTTTTGCAGTTCTTCAAAGCAGACTCCATGTCGTTAAAAAATTCCTCTATACTTTCTTCACTGCATTCACTTGTTGGGGCATATACTTGAATGATATTTATTTTAAAAGATCTTCCATTTAATTTTACTAATAGAACTCTGTCTGACACAGCTCGATATCCTTTGACAGAATTTGATGTTTGTTTATCTAATATAATGCATTAATGGCTACATCTCTTTTGTGTTCTTCTCCCCCAGAGTAAATAATCTTATAATCATCTCCTGTCCTTATCCCTGCCCCTTTCTATCTCGTTTCCGATATTCCTAATATGTTAATCTTCTCTCTCTCCATTTCTTGTTTGATGTTTTCTAATTTTCCATCTGCATTCATTGTTCTAACATTCCAAGTTCCTACTTTCAATGATATTAATCGTTTGCACCTAGTAGCCTGTTGACGGTCTGGAGTCACCTGGTGCGCATGACTATCCCTACCGGGCGAGGCTGCTCCTTTGGAGCACCCATTTACGCCATTTCTCTGGTTATCGATGAGTCCACACAACATGATTTTCTTGGCATTTATAAAGAAGGTAGTTTGCCATTGCTTTCCTTCCTAGCAGTGACCATACTGGTCAGTGACCGTAGCCATTGTCTCCTCAAAAAAGAGATCCTCTGCCTACCGTCGTGAAGGTGAAAACCATAACCTACAACTATCTGTCGGCTGCTCCTCATCTTCTTCCACCACCTGCACCCATGGCTTCACGTAACCCTGATCGGGGGGGGGGGGGGGGGGCTAAACGGGTAATCCACCTTGCCCAAGGGTATCCCGTAGGCTAGCGGAGGGAAGGAGGCGCCTAGGATAGTCACGCCTAGCCAATTCCCCCATTCATACGAAGTCCAGGGGAAATAATTATGAAAGTGATCCCGTCACAGCCCATTGGTTGCCAGGTCGCCTGCCGGAGGCTGATTGGTTAGTTCTGCTGGCATGGCAGAAAGTTCGGCGTGACTTCTGCTTCAGTTTGTCGTGTGCTTACAGAGGTGAACATGGCTACCAGCGGCTCTGCTCCGGTGAGCCTTACATACGTGATTTTCATTTCACTGCAAGGATTTATATCTGCTCAAGTTCTGACACCACCCTATTTCAACTTGGCTCAAGGTAGAAACATAACTGCAACGGCAACATGCGGTGTTGGGGTGTCAGGTCCGGAGCGTTACTGTCGACTGACCAGTACGTTTGGCTCATCTACAGCAATCATCCACCAAGGTATGGATTGCGATTACTGCAATCCGGAGAATCCAAATCAAGACCACAGACCTGAATATGCTATTGATGGAACTGAAAGATGGTGGCAAAGTCCTCCGCTGTCTCGACTTGGAGTTGAACTCAACCAGGTTAACCTCACAATCAGTCTAGGACAGGTGAGTTGCATTTATGGTGTGTCAGTCAGCAGTTGTATTTAACGCGTCTATAAATTCTGTACTGTTTGGACTGCCACAGAAGAGCAACGCCGAACATTGAGTCCTAAATGTCGGTGTACAGGATTTTGAGTTTCAAAACGTGTTTCTGTTGTGTTTGTGAATAACGAAGACGCAAACAATATATATTATTTGGCACATTTTATTGTCTGGCATATTCCGCTTGATCTCGCCAGGTGCATATTGCAATCTTTGAATAAGACCAAGACGAAAAAAAATTATAAACACAACACGTTATTATTAGTATACCTCAGGGGTGGGCAAACTACGGCCCGCGGGCCGCATGCGGCCCGCCAAGTGATTTTATGCGGCCCGAGAGGGCATTTAGATATAAAAATTTTTAATTCGTTTTTAAGTTATTGTGTTGAATTTTACAGAATTTCATGTACCGTTATGATGAGTGTCAATAACAAACGTAAGATTGAAGATGAATGCCTTGTTTTTAATGATGAATGGACAACTAAGTACTGTTTTATAAAAGTTGGTAGCAAATCACTTTGCTTGTTGTGTCGTGAGTCAGTGGCTGTATTCAAGGAGTACAATTTAAAAAGATATTATCAAACAAAACATTCCAATTTCGGATACAATTTAACGACCGAAGAGAAGGAAAGGAAATGCTTTGAGTTGGTGAAAAATTTGGAGAAACAGCAAACTGTTTTCACTAAACAGTCTTCAATTCAAGATGCTGCAACTGAAGCTAGTCTTGTGCTATCACACAGAATTGTAAAACAGAACAAGTCATTTTCTGATGGCGAGTTCATCAAGAAATGTTTGCTAGATGCAGCAAACATTATGTGTCCAGAACAAAACAACAGATTTGACAACCTTACTGTATCAAGGAGAACTGTGGTCAGACGTGTTGACAAGATCAGTGACAATTTGATGCATAAACTTCAATATGCAAGTAAAAATATTTTGTGGTATTCTCTTGCATTGGATGAGAGTACCGATGTACATGATACTGCCCAATTATTGATATTTATACGTGGAATAAACACTTATTTCAAACTCACTGAAAAGTTTCTGAGTGTTGAGTCACTCAAAGACACAACCACAGGCCATGATATATTCAATGCTGTTACTAACTGTATTGAAAAAACTGGGTTGGTTTGGAACAAGATGGCAAGTGTTACAACTGACGGAGCTCGTGCCTTGACTGGAAAAAATGTAGGTCTGGTAAAGTTTATAAGTGATAAGATTAAAGCAGAATATCCAGACCATACATTATTACCACTTCACTGTGTGATTCATCAAGACAGTCTGTGTAAAACTGTTTTGAATATCAAGCATGTTATTGACCCAGATGTCAGTGTCATCAACCTCATCAGATCAAGAGGACTTAATCACAGACAGTTCAAGGCATTAATTGACGATTTAGAAACTGAACATTTCGATGTCCTGAACCACACCAATGATAGATGGCTGAGTCTCGGCAAGGTATTGAGGCGAGTGTGGAAACTCAGAGAAGAAATAGTGATGTTCCTAGAGATGAAGGGCATTGCATGTGACTTTAATACTACCACTGTCAATAAAGAGTGGCAGTTAGACTTTATGTTTGCCATTGAAATTATGGAAAAGTTAAATGAACTGAATGTCAAACTTCAGGGCAATGGTGTGTTTGCACATGAATTGTATGTATATGTAAAATCATTCCAGGCAAAACTCTCACTGTTCTCCAGACAAGCAAGTGAAAAAATATTTTGTCACTTCCCTCTGCTGAAACAAGAAACCATTTCTGGTGAAATGACTGAAAAATACAAAGCCCAATTAGATGCATTGATTGAAGAATTTGGATGGAGATTCCAAGATTTCAAGAAATTAGAGCCATAGGTCAATATTCTCAGTTCACCTTTTAGTGCAGAAGCTGATACAGCCACAGAAGACACACAGTTGGAGCTGCTTGACTTTCAAGCAGATCATGACCTGAAAGAGAAATTCAAGACAGATGGTTTGCTGGACGTCTATGGATCTTTATCACAAGAATCATTTCCCAACTTGAAAAACTTTGCAGATAAACTTTTATCATTATTTGGATCAACATACATTTGTGAACAAGCATTCTCTTGCTTGAAGATCTACAAATCTAAGAATAGGTCTTTATTGTCGGACTGCAACTTGCATGCTGTCATGTGAATTTCAACAAGTAAACTTGCTCCAGATTTCAAGAATATTGTCAAAAAATTGCAAGCAGTTACATACATCTCATTAGAAATCAACAACTGTAGTGACAATGTAGTCGCTGTATGTCTAAATTAAAGCCTTTGATAGATAATAAAGAATATTTGTTATAATAACAAGTTGTAAAATCGTGTTAACAAATTAGTAAAAGTTTTTGTCCATGTTGTCAAAAATAATGTATAAGTGTATGAGTAAAATAAAATTGCAATAATTAGTTATTTATACTGCTTAATAACCTATAAATAATTCTTCTTCTTCTTTTCGTTCATCCGGAGTGTTTTTTCAGATGTGATTGCGGTGTGTCTGTTATGCGCCCTTGGGCCGAAACCCGTAGGCCAACACATCGACTTTAGCGTGCATTTTTGACCAGGTAGCATTCCTGGGAGACTCTCACTTTTGTGGCGCCATCTGCAACCATGCTGGCCAAGGTGGAACGGTCGAAGACAACGGTCATCCCTCAAAGGAAGGCAGGGACAGTCCATAGCATTTTCCGCCATCCAAGGTTGCTTCCATAGTTGCAGGGCCGACACATAACGCCCTGGATCTGGGCTCACCGAGGGAGATCGTCACGTCCTGCTCATGGCTGCTTTAAATCCTCACTTCAATATATTGGTCATTTCGTTTCCCCGGGTCGTTCCCGCACAAACCAGACAGGTTTGCAGACGGCATCCAATCAGCGAGTTTTCGGACATGTGCTTGTCGTTGCGCCCATCAGAGCTTTTCCAGGCTCAACAGACATTCGGAAAACTACCCAGTCAGAGCTGTTCCGAACAAGAGCGGCATTCGGAAACTAGGTAGTCAGAGCTGTTCCTAGCACGAGAGACATTCGGACGAGACATTTCACTCGGACGTAATTGCGTAGTGTCAATTTTTAGTTTGCCACCCGTAGGACGACACTTCCGACTTCCAGCGGGCATTTTTTAATGAGGTTAGCCATCCTCTGGTTTCGAGGCACGTTGGACTGTTGTGATGTCGCTAACATCTCAGCTGGTCAAGATAGAACGACGAACGACATCGTGGTCGGCCCTCAAGGGAAGGCAGGGGCAGACCATGAGCATTCCCTCGCTATCCAAGGAGGCTTCCATAATTGCAGAGCCGGCACATATTGCTCTGTGACTGGGCTCACCCGAGGAGTTGCCACGTCCTGCTCATGGCTGCTTTAGTTCCTCACTTCCATGTGTTGGGCAACTCGTTTGCCACTGATCGCTCAAGCACACACCAGGGACGGTCAGACTGCAAGCGACACCCACGCTTCGGACCACGCAATAGGTTCGCTCGCCGTGCGTTCCATTTTGCGGCATTGAGACGTTCTTCCACTTTTGTCTACACTCTCTATGAGTTAGATACAGTTTTCGCAGCCACTTTCTTCGACTGGGGCACTTTTTGACTTTTTGTACTCGCTCACGAGGTAGGCTACTTGTGCTGCCGGATCAGCACCTTACCTTAGTGCAGCGGTGAACGAGAAACGGCCTGGCCTCTCATCCGGGAATCTCTCATATCCCCCAGCTGAGAGCCTTCGAACTTCTATCAGACCTGAGCATGTAGCTTGCTCAGTATCACGCCTTTATTTTTCGAGAGGTGGCTATCGGCCCGGCTCTCAGGTCCGAGGGTTTGTGGCTTAGAGGCGTTCAGCCACAGCCCTCGACAGGGAGCCTTTAGTGTTTTGTCCGGACCAAGAACTTCTGCCTTCGTGCGCCCAATTTAAATTTTGGACTGCTATCCTCAGTCTCACCTGCAGAGCAGCAGGTTGTGTCTCTCTTAGTCTGGTCCCTATCCCATATGCTGTCCGATATGTAGTTTTTCACCCATCGGCAAGCACATGGGGTCGATGGGACACGCAAGCTCCCCCACCACGGCAAGGTGGAGACACATCGGGGGAGCTATAAATAATTAATAATTACTGATTGTGATAGGTTGCTGTAAATAAAATGGATATATATATATATATATATATATATATATATATATATATATATATATATATATATATATATATATATATATATATATATATATATATATATGTGCGGCCCGCCAATAGCTTTACATTTGTCAATGCGGCCCTCCGCACGAAAAGTTTGCTAACCCCTGGATAGCTGGTTTCATACAAATTCAAATATTAAATTGTTCCTGAAAGTATCCATGGTCATAGACGTGTAGTTCCATTTTCCCCCATCTTATTTCAATGCTTGTTTCATTCATTATATTTTCCACCTTGTTTCATGTTTCATTCATTATATTTTCCACCACAGCAAAGTTAAATAATAGAGCCTTTGTTGTTTGTCAAAGGCAAGGCAAAGTCATAGGCTTTGAACTGTGAACAAAGGCATTGAAAATGCGTACCTAGTAAAAGTTTATTTTTGTGTAGCTAGTGCAACAGATCTCCGACAAATTAGTAGTATAACATTTGTGAAGGGAGACAACATCTGACTCTTGCCCCCCCCCCCCCCCCTCCCAACCACTTTGAGGATCAAGCCTAACATTGGGTTTCCAAGCCTCAGATTTTGTCTACCTTCACAAATGTTTTGACCCCTTTAACTTCTTGACACATTGGACTAGTATCATGACTCTTAGATGTCGTTCTCCCGTCATCAATAAAATAAATAAATATTTGTTGCGTATCCCTTACAAGACGTTGCAGTCAACGCCAGAATTTTTCATCTGCTGTTGATGTACTAGGCAAGTGTTACATTCAGTAGTTTGCCATTGCTTTCTGAACGACCGGCTCCCATACCAGCACGTTATAACACAATGCGACACGGTCAATACACAGCCTGAAAATGGTACGTAGAGATATGTCACAATTATGACTTAAAAGTTGCCAAACAGAATTCCAAACAACGAAGAGAAAGGGGACAAAATTATATATAGTTGATCCAACAAGTTTAGTGTACAGAGGAGAAAAAGAAATGGAAACCTGGAGTCTAGAACAGAAAAAAAGGGTTGAACTTACTAAAATTTAATAATTAAATTACATGACTTAACATAAGAAATAATATATAAAGGGACATAACTTTTAGTAGCATTGCTATATCTTAGGTTAAGTTCCCTGACGATAGATAGATAGATAGATAGATAGATAGATAGATAGATAGATAGATAGATAGATAGATAGATAGATAGATAGATAGATAGATAGATAGATAGATAGATAGATAGATAGATAGATAGATAGATAGATAGATAGATAGATAGATAGATAGATAGATAGATAGATAGATAGATAGATAGATAGATAGATAGATAGATAGATAGATAGATAGATAGATAGATAGATAGATAGATAGATAGATAGATAGATAGATAGATAGATAGATAGATAGATAGATAGATAGATAGATAGATAGATAGATAGATAGATAGATAGATAGATAGATAGATAGATAGATAGATAGATAGATAGATAGATAGATAGATAGATAGATAGATAGATAGATAGATAGATAGATAGATAGATAGATAGATAGATAGATAGATAGATAGATAGATAGATAGATAGATAGATAGATAGATAGATAGAGAGGGTGGGATAGACGGAGGGAGAGACGGACGGACGGACGGACGGGCAGGCAGGCAGATAGATAGATAGATAGATAGATAGATAGATAGATAGACAGATAGATAGATAGATAGATAGATAGATAGACAGACAGACAGACAGACAGCCGGGCCGTCAGACAGACAGATAGACAGACAGACAGACAGACAGTCGTGAACGGGAACTTATATGACTACTTATATGAATTAAATGAGATGCTCCCCATCAGGTGCTGGGCGAAGCCGGGCCGGGCCAGACAGACAGACAGACAGACAGACAGATAGATAGATAGTCGGGAACGGGAACGGGAGCTTATATGACTACTTATATTAATTAAATGAGATGCTCCCCACCAGGGACTGGGTGAAGCCGGGCCGGGTCAGACAGGCAGACAGACAGACAGACAAGCAGACAGACAGACAGACAGACAGATAGACAGATAGATAGATAGATAGATACATCCCCGCCAGGGCCTGGGCGAAGCCGGGCCGGGCCAGCAAGTGTGTGTGTGTGTGTGTGTGTGTATATATATATATATTTCAGTATACCGTTTTCATTCTGAACATAAAGATAGCAGTATTTAAGTGTACATGCTTCCTGCCCATTCTTTGTTATATGAATACACAAAGTCACACAGACCAGGCTAGCTTTAGCCCCTTTCACAAATTTAGAAACTACTGAAGTGCGACATTTGTGTACACTCATTGGCATGTTCTTACTCACAGTAACAACTCGTAACATAATTTTCAAGAGCATTCTTTTACTAGCAATCTCCTTTACACTTACGATTTCCATAACAGCTCTCACTTGCATTGCGCCGTTCTCTGATACTGACGCCTAAGACTAAGATGACCTGCAAGACTAATCGGCATCTACGTGGCAAGCATACTTAACTCACGGCCTGGGTGCGTGCCTTACGGGTTATCAAGGTTCATGTGCTATCTTGAGATGGGGGAAGGGGAGGAATGGAGGTTTCTGTCTCTTTTTTGTTTTCGCTGCTTCAAACTTCTTTCGTTTGCTGGCTTCTGTTGACCTAATTTCAAGGCGTTTGCTACTGCTTCATTTCGGCATGATGGTGAATATTCTGACTTCGTTAAAACTAGCTGTTTGGAATGCGCCTTACACTGGAGTACTACAACAGCTGGCTCTCTCTGTCTCTCTCTGTCTGTCTGTCTGTCTGTCTCTCTCTGTCTGTCTGTCTGTCTGTCTGTCTGTCTGTCTGTCTGTCTCTCTCTCTCTCTCTCTCTCTCTCTCTCTCTCTCTCTCTCTCTCTCTCACACACACACACACACACACACACACACACATATATATATATATATATATAAATTTGTTATCCGAACAGTACACTCGACAATGAAGAATAAGTTAAAAAGTCACGGATTTGAATACATTGGCTCCATAATTAACAATAGATGTAGACTATTCAGAAGGAGACAATGGTCGTAGCAATACAGAGGTTACACAGTATCAAGAACCTGTATCACGGCAATAACAGATAAATGAAAGTAACTTGTTGGGAACATGCTTCTTTTCTATGACAACAAATGGATGTGAGTTGCGTATCTGGCAATCACTAAAGAGGAAACTTGGAGCCTTTAACTGAACTGTGACAGAAAAATTCGTAGAATAACGCGGACCAAGAAGTGAAAAATACTGACATTGTACAAGATGTAAACATGGAAGAAAACAGGCTCATTCACATCGTATCTAGGAAAATGAAATACTTTGACCATAGTAACCGTTACTATGTTTTTCAAAGAAAGGTAATGTTAGACATTGATCCCGAAAGAAGAGCGAGGCGTCGACCAGTCACTGGAAATGTGGTATCTGGGGAAAATTCAAAGAGTACCTTGGATGGACAGAAAAACCAATGAACAAGATCCACAAGCAACGTGGTGATGATGAGGGGAGTTGGCAAGGAACCGAGTACTTCTAGAAGGCTTTGATGGAAGCGATGCTATGCAAAGGATTTAGTAACGTGATGATGATGATGATGATGATGATGATGATGATGATGATGATATGTGGCATTATTTTAACTCTTTAATAGTATAGTTTTCACTGAACTTTTTACAATTTAATTTCGCAACAATGCCTTCGATTGTTAATAAAACGTAAACATTGTGCACTATGTGCACTTCTTATAAACTTCGGACGCACATATAAAAGTAAATGCGTTTTCCCGCGGCATGCGACAAGTCCGCTCCGATGTATACTGTGGTTAGTTACCAGCACAGAGAACATAAAGCCTGCTAAGCACTAATTTGTGGAAATGGGGCTTAGATAAAGCAGGAAGGGGGATGTCAAGAGGTAAGGAAGTGGGCGCCGGGCGTGCTGGACTGGGTATAATCAGATGGTAACACCGGACATAGGTGAATCATAATTGTTGGTCTAATGGCGGTACCATTACTATTAGGTTTCTGCTTCTCAGCAGATTTCATGTGTGTGTTGTTTGTCCATCAAGAATGATGATGACCATTCATTTCATCCAGTGGGGTTGAAAGTATGGAGCCGTGAGTTCTAAGATGGCTGATAAGGCCGCCTATTTTGGCTCGAAATGTTCTTTGACAATGTGGACAAAGAATGCTCAACGTTTCTGGAGGAGGATTTTCTGCAGTGGTTTTTCTGTTCTGTCTTTTCTTCACAGCTCTTGCAGTCCTGGTTGCCTCACGAGTGACTGCACCCTTGCGTAATGATGCACGCCACGAATTTCGGTCTCTGGCTGCAGTCTCCCATTGATATATGACGTTGGATGAAGAATGACTTGCGCGATGAATTGGATTAAAGTGAGGAAGAGTTGCGCAATTCGTCGACCTCACTCTCTCGCCTGAGTCCATCTGAATCCAGTGGCAGGACAAGTCAAGACGACTGGAGACGAATACAATTGCAGTGGATGACCAGGGCGCTCTACGTGCTTTGCCGTGCTCATTACGTTCCACAACGCTTTGCAGGTAAACGCCGTCTTGCTCGGTGAATCAGGAATGATTTCTTCCGCGCAGTCTGCCGGATCCTGTCTTCACATGCTGGGTAGGCATACCCTACTTCACCGCTTGGTTTGACACCAAATCGGCTACCCGTGCCTGGTTTAGCCAGCCTCTCACAGTTGTTGCCCGGGGGGTGGCCGCTGTCGCATGCTGACAGCTACTAGGAGCCACAGGTGTGAGCTGGGTGTCAGGCTTGGACCAGTGGGGGATGGGTCCTGAAAAGGACATGAGAGTCATCCTTACCAAAGGTGCAGATTTCATACTGCAAGCACGAAGTAGGCTTTTGACAACGCGTTTTGGTAGAGGGTAACCTTTATTGCATATATGTATCCCCAAAAGTGCTGTAATTTTCTTCTTTAGATTGCACAAAAAAATCTCAATACAGTGCACGAACCCTTTAGAACCGTCTAGAATACAAAGTGTGTATACCAGAATAACACATGTTAATATTATTCTTTTTTTTTTTTTGCATATCCTTTGCAGGACATCGCTGTCAACACCAGCATTTTACCGCTGTTGTTGATTTCTTGGCAAGATTACGCTCAGTAGTTTGCCATTGCTTTCTGAGCGGCCGGTTCACTTATCCCATAAGTCACCAACGTGGCGAGAACCACTACCAATTCTCGCGTGCTGCGTTACCCTACGTGGATAAACGGGATTACGGAGAAAGTCGTTTAATCCGTAGCCAGGGAGACTGGCATAATTATTATTATTAGGTGTGTTAAAAAGCTAGTTGCACACCCTTTACAGGACGTGGCAGTGAACCCCATAGTTTTGTGGCTGTTTGCGATTTCTTGGCCAGTTTACATTCAGTAGTTTGCCACTTATTTCTGAACGACCGGCACTCATATACCAATGAATGAAAACCAACGCAAGGCGATCTACTTCCAAATCGCCCGTAGCTGTGTATCGAACGCGGTATACGGGATTACGAATTGCGTCCGTAAAACCTTCGCCACATAGCATACTTAGGTGGGTAGGTTTTCTAATTCTGATATTTAAAGTTGGCAGCGGCCTTTCAGGGATTTTTAATGTGTACACCGGTCCTTCCAGTTGTTTGTCCTTGTCTGAAGCGACTAGACACCCGATCCACCTCCTAGGATCACGGAGGTTGTATAGTAACATTTTCTTACGTTGTGAAATCCACACAATCGACTTCGTGAAATGAACCATGCTGGCCCGAGCTGGGAATCTTATGATATCCTGCCATATCTGTTCATAGTTTATGCTAATTTCTTAGCCGCTGTCTTCCTGCAACCAGCAGTGTCTATCACTGTACGGGCAAAGCCACATGTCTTCCGAGCTAAAATGGTGCTAAACGGTCATGGTTTGATACCACGTGAGAAACTCTAGTGGCCATGGTTCACTAAACATGAAATTGCTCATACCGGAATGTATTTCTACACGCCAGCATAAAAGAAATATACCCATTTGTGAAGATACACGAATAATACTTTTATTTCATATACAGAAGTCATCAAGGCTGAATGGATAAGGGCGCTCGTTCTTAAACATCCGGTGTGCGATCAGTTGGGGAACCCTTTGAGGCCGCTAAGACAGTTCATATATAAACACACATGTATTGTTTGGCAATTGTTTGGCACACATAAAAGTAGAAGAAAGAAGTAGAGACTAGAGGGAGCAATAGACAACATACACATTTTAAGCTATAATTACCGAACGGGATTCGAAACTTTCACCACTAAATGACGACAGTGCTCGCTGCTGGAACATTTGTACTTCGACGCATGACCAACTAGACACTCCTTATAAGGGTAGTGCTTGACAGACGGTCGTGTTCATCTGAATATAGTAGTGTTTACATATACAGTAGCAGACACCTGTTTCTTCTTCTTCTTCTTCGTTCATCCGGAGTTTTTTTTTTTTTCGGACGTGATTGCGTTGTGCCTGTTTACAGGAGAGCTGCGTTCTTGCGCCTTTAGGCCGACACATCCGACTTCTGCGGGCATTTGTTGACCGGGTTAACCTTCCCGGGGGTTTCTTAGGACGTTAGACTCACTGTTGTGGTGTTATCTCCCATCCCATCTTGGCCCATATAGAACAGCCAAAGGCATCCTGGTCAGCCCTCAAGGGAAGGCAGGGGCAGACCATGGGCATTCCCCGCCATCCAAGGAGGCTTCCATAATTGCAGAGCCATCACACAGCGCTCTGGTACTGGGCTCACCCAAGGAATCGTACCGTCCTGCACATGGCTGCTTAGCCTCACTTCCGTATATTGGGCCTTCCGTTCACCATAGGCTGTTCTTCCAGAAGCCAGAAGAATGCAGTTTGCAGATGACATCCACACAGTGAGCTTTCAATTCGGACTTTCCACGTAATGGATTTGCTATCCGAGCAATATTCCATTTTGTGCCACTAGGACACTTTTTCCACCTTTTATGAAGCCCACACAGTGAGCTTTCGATTCGGACTTTCCACGTAATGGATTTGCTATCCGAGCAATATTCAATTTTGTGCCACAAGGACACTTTTTCCACCTTTTATGAAGCCCACACAGTGAGCTTTCGATTCGGATTTCCACGTAATGGATTTGCTATCCAAGCAATATTCCATTTCATGCCCCTGGGAGGCTTGTGTAACCGACATGCCTGTGGTATGAAGTGTGGCAGTCTAAATACTTCTTCATGTACATTTAAATGTCAACCTGAATACAGTTAAAGTAAGCTGCAGTCGACTTGAGCTTGTTGATATCTCCATAGAGCGTGTCCTCGAATGAAGCAGGTGTGGGCCAAAATATCTTTCTCTGTTCTGCATATATTGGGCACTCTTGCAGCAAATGTTTAGCTGTCATTTTACCAGTTCCACAATTACATTCATCTGTATCTCCTATCTTTAGTTTGTTGAACAAGTGGTATTTCAGCCTGTTATGTCCTGTGCGGAGTCTGAAGATTGTTACTTGTTCTCTTCGGTCGAGTTTGTAATATGCATCATCCTTCTGGTGGCCTGGATGCTCTGATTCCCATTTTGGTTCTATAAGTGCTTTTTATCAACCTCTTTGCCTCATTATAGGTTATGTCTATGTCAGGCTGTGGTAGTCGTCCGCCCTCTTTTGCCAGTCTGTCAGCCTCTTCATTTCCAGGTATACTGCAATGTGATGGGATCCACTGTATTACAACTTTTTTTGATTTCTGGCATAGCCCATGGAGTGCTGGTCTTAGGTCAGCTATTTCTGTGCTGTTATTGCTCTTCAGTATTGAGACAGCTGACTTTGCATCTGTGAAGATAGCTATTTGCTTCTCTTTATTTTCCTCCATCAAGAGCATTTCTGCTGCAGTTTTCAGAGCCTCTACCTCCGCTTTGAAGTTACTTGAAAACTTTCCAGTTGCCACTGAATTTGTTTTTTCACTCCATTCTCTACTGAATTTTTGGCTGATCCATCTGTATATGCATGGGTCCAATTGCTGCTTGGGTAATGTTCTTTTATGTAGTTTAGGGTTATTTCTCTTCTTTCGGTTTCATGCTGAGTGTTCTTTTTCTCAATACCAGGAATGTTTTCTATCATCTCAGGCAGTTGCTGCTGTCTCCAAGCTGGGAACTTGTCTGCATTGTAAATGGGTCTGACTGTTGACATGTTAAGTATGGGATCTGCCCTAATCTTTCGTTTTGCAGTTTCTACAAAGTTGCTACGCTTCAGTCTTCCCTTTCCAAAACCACTAAACCTTTTATACATAGGGTGGTCTGTCAATCTTCTAAATTTTTCAGCTTGTTGCTGGGCTCTGCTATCTCTTCTATCCTGCATTGGTTGTAAACAAGTGATCTTTTCTAATTCATTAATAGGCGTTGTCTTCAGGCTTCCAGTTATGATTCGCATTCCTTGATTTTGGACTCTACTTATTTTGTTAAAGTTTGACTTAGCTGCTGTTGCCCAAGCTGCAATGCCATATTCCAGTACTGGCCTCACCCGTCCAGTATATAACTTCTTGAGAACTTTCTCATCTGCTCCCCACGTTGTACCAGCAAGCTTTTTCATGATTGCCATTCTTTGCCTTGCTTTTGTTCGATTTTTCTCAACCTGTATTTTCCATGTCAGGCGACGATCAAATGTGACTCCTAGATAGTTTGGATTTTCTTCATGGCGCAATATTTTTCCATTCAATACCAGCTTAGGTTGCTGAGTTTTAGTTGAGAGGGAGAACACTGTGCATGTTGTTTTCTCCTCACTTATCTTCACTAGCCATGATTTTGACCAGTCCTCTAGCGCTAATAGGGCTTGCTGTATTCTGCTGTTAGCTGTACTAATATATTCTTCAGATGTCCATATGGCTAGGTCATCTGCAAAGGATGATGTGTGTACTCTGGCTGGAAAATTGTCTGTGATGTCGTTTATATATGCTAGGAATAATGTTGGTGAAAGAACTCCTCCTTGGGGGACACCTTGCTCCAACAGCATCATTTTGCTGGTCTGTCCTTGTACTTTTGTCCTGGCAGTTCTGTTCTCAAGGTAGTGGCTGATCCAATTGTACATTTTCCCACAAACATGCATTTTTTGCAGTTTTACTTTCAGTCCTTCCTTCCATACTTTATCAAATGCTTTTTCTAAATCTACCCAGACCACTAGTGTGTACTTTTTCTCTTGGAAGGCATCCTCTATTTCCTGAGCTATAAAGGTTATTTGATCTTCAGTGGATCTGTACTTTCTGAATCCTGCTTGGTGTGGTGTTAAGAGTTGGTTTTCTTCCAGATGCCATGTTAGCCTGCCATTGATAATGCGTTCCATTAATTTTCCTACACAGCTAAGTAGACTGATAGGTCGATAGCCATTTGGTTCTTCCAGGTCTTTTCCTTTCTTTGGGACTGGTATTAGTATAGCTTCCTTCCATGCCTGTGGGACTATTCCCCTCTTCCAGCTGTAATTTAGGACTGCTAGTAGTTTCTTTTTTGCCTTAGTGCCTAGTCCTATTAGCATTTCATTTGTGATTCCATCCTTTCCTGGTGATTTCTTCTTTTTTAGGGTATTCATTGCCTGTTCCATTTCTTCCATTGTTAGATTTGCCATCATATATTCTGTTGCTGTCTCTGTATTTCTATGATGTATCTGTTTATCTTTGATTGCTTTCTTCTGTTCGGTTGTAATATCAGTGTGGTTTGCACTGGCATAGTGTTCCATTAGTGCATTTGCAGCCTTTTTTCCTGTAAGCAAGGCATTTCCTTGTTTAATTGTTATTTGTTTGTTTCTAGGTCCTTCATTGTTCATGGCTTTCACTAGTTTCATAGTTTGTTTCCATCCCTGTCAAAATTCAGGTTTTCTGTTTTTTTCCTCTAGCAATCTCTTGTTGTTTGATTTACTGTTCTTTTATATTTTGCTGAGATGGCTTTGAGAGAGATGTTCGCTTCAGTTATTTGTTCTCTCTCTGCGGTCTTCCTAGCATCTTCAACTTTGTCCTCCAAAATTTGTAGTTCTTCAGTCCAGTATGGTTTGTAATTTTTCCTCGCTCCTCTTGGAATAGACTCAGTGGCCGCCTGTATTATTGATCTGTTTAGACTTTCCACCATTTGCTTCATGTTGCCATATCGTGTATTTATGTTTTCACAATATTTGTCTGTTAGTATGGCAAATCTATCCCAATCTGCTCGTTTGTAATTCCAGCGGGGCAAAGGCTTTTGCTCCTGTGGAACATACTCCATATTCATTACAAGCTTGATTGGTCTGTGGTCACTACCTGCTAATTGGTCAAGCACGTGGCGATCGATTTTGTGGAGGATGTCTCCTGTGCAGAAAGCTAGGTCTGGAGTAGAAGTGGTAATCCATCTTCTGGAGTAGAAGCTCGGTGTGTCATCCACTTTGTTGAGTAGATGGAGATTTGAGTCGATTTCCCAATCCTCCACTTCATCTCCTCTTTTGTCAGTATCTGGGTATCCCCATCTTTCTGAACGGCTATTAAAGTCTCCGACAACAATGCAATTTGTGTCAGTTATTTTCATGTTTGAGAGTGTAAGATCCTTATCTGCCGGGCTATACAGATTATAAATTCTTATTTTCACGTCCTTTATCATTATATCAACACCTATAATTTCCGTTTGGTTGTCAGAGACAACAGATACTTCGCTGCAAGGTATTGTATTTCGTGTAAGTATTACAACCCCTCCTTTGTGTCCTTCGCGGTTGAAACGTGTGGCCTGATATCCCTCGACTGAAAATGTGCGATTGGCGTTGAGGTGTGTCTCTTGAATGCATGCCACATCTATTCTATCTTTATGAAGACGCTGTATTAGGGAGGCTTTATTGTTATAAACTCCTTCGGCATTCCACTGTAGTATGTTGAGTGTCCGGGGTGTTTGGTCAATAGCTCTTAACTTACTCCTCTGTGCCTTGACTCCACAGCACAGGGGAAGGTGACCACCAGTAGTCATGGGTGGACCCCCTCGAGGCAGGGGGCCCGGCACTATCACCGCCTGATGGGACTTCACGGGATTAGCACCATAACGATTAATTTTAATTTTAATTTGTGACATCATGAGACACCTGTTTAATTAATCACATTATATCCCAAATTGTAAACCAGTCTCTGTGTATTATGGTCCTTGTGGGAATATAACGGAAGGGGTTTTCATAGTAAATATATTCTCTACCACACAGCTAGCAGTTATGTTTGTATGAAAGTCCGCACAACACTGTACTAAGAGCGTATTTCTGTGGTTAACATATGTGTGTGTAGCTGGCTCGTAGCTGTTTGGACGTTACGCTGACAAAGGTATGAGCGCGGTCGGTCGAGAGTTCGATGCCAGCTCTCCATGTATGCTACAGGAGAAAAGACTGGCCACCTATTCCCCAGACTTACACAATGAGATGTCCTACACTTCACATACCCACAACAAGTTTCTGCTACGAAACTTTTTTCAACATAAAAAGTTAAAGTTAGTTGCATGTTCTTTGCAGGGCATTATAGTTAAAAAAATCGGCATTTATTGGCTGTCCTGGACATTTAACAAATCCCCTCTGCCGTGTGGTGCGCGTTCCAATGACCCCAAGAGCTATGCCGACTGTAGCACAGCTACTGGTAGAGTCACCCATGTCGGACAGGTCAAGGGAGAGGGACCAGACGAAGAGACACACAAACCTGCTGCCTTGTAGGTAGACTGGGGACAGTCAAAGGCTAGGGAAAGCACCCCGAACAAATGCTTGTCGAAATCGGATGTACTGACCCAGAGGCTTGACAAAGCAGTGCAACGTAACTTAATTCATGATGTCACAAATTAAAATTAATCGTTATGGTGCTAATCCCGCGAAGTCCCATCAGGCGGTGATAGTGCCGGGCCCCCTGCCTCGAGGGGGTCAACCCATGACTACTGGTGGTCACCTTCCCCTGTGCTGTAGAGTCAAGGCACAGAGGAGTAGGTTAAGAGCTATTGACCAAACACCCCGGACACTCAACATACTACAGTGGAATGCCGAAGGAGTTTATAACAAGAAAGTCTCCCTAACAAATCGTCTTCATAAAGATAGAATAGATGTGGCATGCATTCAAGAGACACACCTCAACGCCAATCACAAATTCTCAGTCAGAGGATATCAGGCTACACGTTTCGAGGACGTCATAAAGAATGAAACATACCAAGTGTTAGAGCAGTGGTTCTCAACCTTTTTTGGTCCGTTCCCCCCTTCACCATATTTTTAGGACGTCATTCCCCCCCCCCCCCTTCACCATATTTTTAGTACATCATTCTCCACCCCCCTACCATATTTTTAGAACGTCATTCCCCCCCCCCCCTTTTTGTATTTCCTCCTTAAAAATTTCCCCCTGCCCCTACACAGTATACGTAATAATTGAAGCTAAATTTAATAGCACATACTAAAACAAGTCTAGACATGTACATAAAATGTGATTTGCGGATCTACTTACGTTATAAAATGAATTTCAGAAGGGTGATGCGTACAGAAGCGTAAAGTATGAAAGGAAAAACAAGATCAAGTAATCGGTTCTTGTATTAACGCCATCTTGAAATAACCTTCATTCCCCCCCCCCCCGAAACCCCAAAATTCCCCCCTGGGGGGGGGGGGAAATCCCCACCGGTTGAGAACCACTGTGTTAGAGGATACATTCTAAAATAGTTGTATGGAATTAGATGGCTGGGATGATATTCATGAGAAGGGAAACAGTGCAATAAATACGAATTAAAGTATATCATTTGTAGTGGAATTTATACATAAAAATATAATAAGGAAATCGAGTGAATGGGATTGAGTGGTATAACTGTGCTACTAAGAGGGGAATTTAGAGCTTAGAAGGGGATACATGTATCAGATCAGTACATAGAAGAGGATACAAGTAATAGATCAGTACATAGAAGGGGATACAAGTAATAGATCAGTACAAAGAAGGGGATACAAGTAACAGATCAGTACATAGAAGAGGATACAAGTAATAGATCAGTACATAGAAGAGGATACAAGTAATAGATCAGTACATAGAAGGGGATACAAGTAATAGATCAAAACATAGAAGGGGATACAAGTAACAGATCAGTACATAGAAGAGGATACAAGTAATAGATCAGTACATAGAAGAGGATACAAGTAACAGATCAGTACATAGAAGAGGATACAAGTAATAGATCAGTACATAGAAGAGGATACAATAGATCAGTACATAGAAGAGGATACACGTAACAGATCAGTACATAGAAGAGGATACAAGTAATAGATCAGTACACAGAAGAGGATACAAGTAATAGATCAGTACATAGAAGAGGATACAAGTAATATATCAGTACATAGAAGGGTATACAAGTAATAGATCAGTACATAGAAGGGGATACAAGTAATAGATCAGTACATAGAAGGGGATACAATAGATCAGTACATAGAAGAGGATACAAGTAATAGATCAGTACATAGAAGGGGATACAAGTAATAGATCAGCACATAGAAGAGGATACAAGTAATAGATCAGTACATAGAAGGGGATAAAAGTAATAGATCACTACATAGAAGGGGATACAAGTAATAGATCAGTACATAGAAGAGGATACAAGTAATAGATCAGTACATAGAAGGGGATACAAGTAATAGATCAGTACATAGAAGGGGATACAAGTAATAGATCAAAACATAGAAGGGGATACAAGTAACAGATCAGTACATAGAAGAGGATACAAGTAATAGATCAGTAAATAGAAGAGGATACAAGTAATAGATCAGTACATAGAAGGGGATAGGATACAAGTAATAGATCAAAACATAGAAGGGGATACAAGTAACAGATCAGTACATAGAAGAGGATACAAGTAATAGATCAGTACATAGAAGAGGATACAAGTAATATATCAATACATAGAAGGGGATGCAATAGATCAGTACATAGAAGGGGGTACAAGTAACAGATCAGTACATAGAAGGGGATACAAGTAATAGATCAGTACATAGAAGAGGATACAAGTAATAGATCAGTATATAGAAGGGGATACAAGTAACAGATCAGTACATAGAAGAGGATACAAGTAATAGATCAGTACATAGAAGAGGATACAAGTAATAGATCAGTACATAAAAGGGGATAAAAGTAATAGATCAGTACATAGAAGAGGATACAAGTAATAGATCATTACATAGAAGGGGATACAATAGATCAGTACATAGAAGGGGATAAAAGTAATAGATCAGTACATAGAAGGGCATACAATAGATCAGTACATAGAAGAGGATACAAGTAATAGATCAGTACATAGAAGAGAATACAAGTAATAGATCAGTACATAGAAGGGGATACAAGTAATAGATCAGTACATAGAAGAGGATACAAGTAATAGATCAGTACATAGAAGGGGATACAAGTAATAGATCAGTACATAGAAGGGGATACAAGTAATAGATCAGTACATAGAAGGGGATAAAAGTAATAGATCAGTACATAGAAGGGGATACAAGTAATAGATCAGTACATAGAAGAGGATACAAGTAATAGATCAGTACATAGAAGAGGATACAAGTAATAGATCAGTACGTAGAAGGGGATACAAGTAATAGATCAGTACATAGAAGGGGATACAAGTAATAGATCAGTACATAGAAGAGGATACAAGTAATAGATCAGTACATAGAAGAGGATACAATAGATCAGTACATAGAAGAGGATACACGTAACAGATCAGTACATAGAAGAGGATACAAGTAATAGATCAGTACACAGAAGAGGATACAAGTAATAGATCAGTACATAGAAGAGGATACAAGTAATATATCAGTACATAGAAGGGTATACAAGTAATAGATCAGTACATAGAAGGGGATACAAGTAATAGATCAGTACATAGAAGGGGATACAATAGATCAGTACATAGAAGAGGATACAAGTAATAGATCAGTACATAGAAGGGGATACAAGTAATAGATCAGTACGTAGAAGGGGATACAAGTAATAGATCAGTACATAGAAGGGGATACAAGTAATAGATCAGTACATAGAAGGGGATACAAGTAATAGATCAGTACATAGAAGGGGATATAAGTAATAGATCAGTACGTAGAAGGGGATACAAGTAACAGATCAGTACATAGAAGAGGATACAAGTAATAGATCATTACATAGAAGATGATACAAGTAATAGATCAGTACATAGAAGAGGATACAAGTAATAGATCAGTACATAGAAGGGGATACAAGTAATAGATCAGTACATGGAAGGGGATACAAGTAATAGATCATTACATAGAAGAGGATACAAGTAATAGATCAGTACATAGAAGGGGATACAAGTAATAGATCAGTACATAGAAGGGGATACAAGTAATAGATCAGTACATAGAAGGGGATACAAGTAACAGATCAGTACATAGAAGAGGATACAAGTAATAGATCAGTACATAGAAGGGGATACAAGTAATAGATCAGTACATAGAAGGGGATACAAGTAATAGATCAGTACATAGAAGGGGATACAAGTAACAGATCAGTACATAGAAGAGGATACAAGTAATAGATCAGTACATAGAAGGGGATACAAGTAATAGATCAGTATATAGAAGGGGATACAAGTAATAGATCAGTACATAGAAGGGGATACAAGTAATAGATCAGTACATAGAAGGGGATACAAGTAATAGATCAGTACATAGAAGGGGATACAAGTAATAGATCAGTACATAGAAGAGGATACAAGTAATAGATCAGTACATAGAAGGGGATACAAGTAATAGATCAGTACATAGAAGGGGATACAAGTAATAGATCAGTACATAGAAGGGGATACAAGTAATAGATCAGTACATAGAAGAGGATACAAGTAATAGATCAGTACATAGAAGAGGATACAATAGATCAGTACATAGAAGAGGATACACGTAACAGATCAGTACATAGAAGAGGATACAAGTGATAGATCAGTACATAGAAGAGGATACAAGTAATAGATCAGTACATAGAAGAGGATACAAGTAATAGATCAGTACATAGAAGGGGATACAAGTAATAGATCAGTACATAAAAGGGGATACAAGTAATAGATCAGTACATAGAAGGGGATACAATAGATCAGTACATAGAAGAGGAGACAAGTAATAGATCAGTACATAGAAGGAGATACAAGTAATAGATCAGTACATAGAAGGGGATACAAGTAATAGATCAGTACATAGAAGGGAATACAAGTAATAGATCAGTACATAGAAGGGGATACAAGTAAAAGATCAGTACATAGAAGAGGATACAAGTAATAGATCAGTACATAGAAGAGGATACAAGTAATAGATCAGTACATAGAAGGGGATACAAGTAATAGATCAGTACATAGAAGGGGATACAAGTAACAGATCAGTACATAGAAGAGGATACAAGTAATAGATCAGTACATAGAAGAGGATACAAGTAATGGATCAGTACATAGAAGAGGATACAAGTAATAGATCAGTACATAGAAGGGGATACAAGTAATAGATCAGTACATGGAAGGGGATACAAGTAATAGATCAGTACATAGAAGGGGATACAAGTAATAGATCAGTACATAGAAGGGGATACAAGTAATAGATCAGTACATAGAAGAGGATACAAGTAATAGATCAGTACATAGAAGAGGATACAAGTAATAGATCAGTACATAGAAGGGTATACAAGTAACAGATCAGTACATAGAAGGGGATACAAGTAATAGATCAGTGCATAGAAGGGGATACAAGTAATAAATCAGTACATAGAAGAGGATACAAGTAACAGATCAGTACATAGAAGGGGATACAAGTAATAGATCAGTATATAGAAGGGGATATAAGTAATAGATCAGTACATAGAAGAGGATACAAGTAATGGATCAGTACATAGAAGAGGATACAAGTAATAGATCAGTACATAGAAGGGGATACAAGTAATAGATCAGTACATGGAAGGGGATACAAGTAATAGATCAGTACATAGAAGGGGATACAAGTAATAGATCAGTACATAGAAGGGGATACAAGTAATAGATCAGTACATAGAAGGGGATACAAGTAATAGATCAGTACATAGAAGAGGATACAAGTAAATGATCAGTACATAGAAGGGTATACAAGTAACAGATCAGTACATAGAAGGGGATACAAGTAATAGATCAGTACATAGAAGGGGATACAAGTAATAGATCAGTACATAGAAGAGGATACAAGTAACAGATCAGTACATAGAAGGGGGTACAAGTAATAGATCAGTATATAGAAGGGGATATAAGTAATAGATCAGTACATAGAAGAGGATACAATAGATCAGTACATAGAAGGGGATACAATAGATCAGTACATAGAAGATGATACAAGTAATAGATCAGTACATAGAAGGGGATACAAGTAATAGATCAGTACATAGAAGAGGATTCAAGTAACAGATCAGTACATAGAGGGGGATACAAGTAACAGATCAGTACATATAAGAGGATACAAGTAATAGATCACTACATAGAAGAGGATACAAGTAATCGATCAGTACATAGAAGACGATACAAGGAATAGATCAGTACATAGAAGGGGATACATGTAACAAATCAGTTCATAGAAGGGGATACAAGTAATAGATCAGTACATAGAAGGGGATACAAGTAATAGATCAGTACATAGAAGGGGATACAAGTAATAGATCACTACATAGAAGAGGATACAATATATCAGTACATAGAAGGGGATACAAGTAATAGATCAGTACATAGAAGAGGATACAAGTAATAGATCAGTACATAGAAGGGGATACAAGTAACAAATCAGTACATAGAAGGGGATACAAGTAATAGATCAGTACATAGAAAGGGATACAAGTAATAGATCAGTACATAGAAGGGGATACAAGTAATAGATCAGTACATAGAAGAAGATACAAGTAATAGATCAGTACATAGAAGGGGATACAAGTAATAGATCAGTATATAGAAGGGGATACAAGTAATAGATCAGTACATAGAAGGGTATACAAGAAATAGATCAGTACATAGAAGGGGATACAATTAATAGATCAGTACATAGAAGGGGATACAATAGATCAGTACATAGAAGAGGATACAAGTAATAGATCAGTACATAGAAGGGGATACAAGTAATAGATCAGTACATAGAAGGGGATACAAGTAATAGATCAGTACATAGAAGGGGATACAAGTAGCAGATCAGTACATAGAAGGGGATACAAGTAATAGATCAGTACATAGAAGGGGATACAAGTAACAGATCAGTACATAGAAGAGGATACACGTAACAGATCAGTACATAGAAGGGGATACAAGTAATAGATCAGTATATAGAAGAGGATACAAGTAATAGATCAGTACATAGAAGGGGATACAAGTAATAGATCACTAGTACATAGAAGGGGATACAATAGATCAGTACATAGAAGAGGATACAAGTAATAGATCAGTACATAGAAGGGGATACAAGTAATAGATCAGTAGATAGAAGGGGATACAAGTAATAGATCAGTAGTACATAGAAGGGGATACAATAGATCAGTACATAGAAGAGGATACAAGTAACAGATCAGTACATAGAAGGGTATACACGTAACAGATCAGTACATAGAAGTGGATACAAGTAACAGATCAGTACATAGAAGGGGATACAAGTAATAGATCAGTATATAGAAGGGGATACAAGTAATAGATCAGTATATAGAAGGGGATACAAGTAATAGATCAGTAGTACATAGAAGGGGAAACAATAGATCAGTACATAGTAGAGGATACAAGTAATAGATCAGTACATAGAAGGGGATACAAGTAATAGATCAGTACATAGAAGGGGATACAAGTAACAGATCAGTACATAGAAGGGGATACAAGTAATAGATCAGTACATAGAAGGGGATACAAGTAGCAGATCAGTACATAGAAGGGGATACAAGTAACAGATCAGTACATAGACGGGGATACAGGTAATAGATCAGTACATAGAAGAGGATACAAGTAATAGATCTGTAGTACATAGAAGGGGATACAATAGATCAGTACATAGAAGAGGATACAAGTAATAGATCAGTAGTACATAGAAGGGGATACAATAGATCAGTACATAGAAGAGGATACAAGTAATAGATCAGTACATAGAAGATGATACAAGTAATAGATCAGTACAAAGAAGATGATACACGTAATAGATCAGTACAAAGAAGGGGATACAAGTAACAGATCTGTACATAGAAGGGAATACAAGAAACAGATCAGTACATAGAAGAGGTTACAAGTAACAGATCAGTACATAGAAGGGGATACAAGTAATAGATCAGTACATAGAAGAGGATACAAGTAATAGATCAGTAATTAGAAGGGGATACAAGTAATAGATCAGTACATAGAAGGGGATACAAATAATAGATCAATATATAGAAGGGGATACAAGTAATAGATCAGTACATAGAAGGGGATACAGGTAATAGATCAGTACATAGAAAGGGATACAAGTAACAGATCAGTACATAGAAGGGGATACAAGTAATAGATCAGTACATAGAAGAGGATACAAGTAATAGATCAGTACATAGAAGGGGATACAAGTAATAGATCAGTACATAGAAGGGGATACAAGTAAATTACAAGTACCCCAGAAGTCTTTGGCCTGTTGGTGAAGGACACCGGTGATAGGGAAAGCTAACCCACATGCAAAAATTAGTCTAGTGCACTAAAAGTGGTAGCATGTGTGTGGATTATGCATGAGTTCAATGGTGGTAACACTATTCATATATAGTAGAGTGGTAACATCTGCCACACTTGATAGGATGGTAACACCATTCACATATAGTAGAGTGGTAACACCATTCATATATAGTAGAGTGGTAACATTAGCCACACTTGATAGGATGGTAACACCATTCATATATAGTAGAGTGGTAACATCAGCCACACTTGGTAGGATGGTAACACTATTCATATATAGTAGAGTGGTAACACCATTCATATATAGTAGAGTGGTAACATCAACCACCCATGGTAATGCAGTAGAAGTTATATAGTAGAGTCGAGGTCAGCATGGCTGAATGGATAAGAGTGCTCGGTGTAACGGTGCCTAGGTAGTGGGTTCAACCTCTACACCGGTTAGCTGGACTAAAATTTTGACTTCTTGTCCTTGACTTGGGGACATAAATTACAAGTATCTCAGAAGTCTTTGGCCTGTTGGTGAGGGACACTGGTGATAGGGAAAGCTAACCCACATGCAAAAATTAGTCTAGTGCACTAGAAGTGGTAGCATGTGTGTGGATTATGCATGAGTTCAAAGCGAGTGACTGAAAAAAAAACACATGTTATTTAATTGATTGTAACCAATGTATCCAGCTTTATAATTACTGTTGTTACAAGTTTTTTTTAAATAATTCTTTACTTGCAGGAGTTTCATGTTGCCTATGTGTTCATCAAGATGGCCCACACACCTCGACCAGGTGTCTGGATTCTGGAGAGATCCTTAGACTTCGGGAAGACATACAAGCCTTGGCAGTACTTTGCAGACACACCCAGCGACTGTATCATTTTCTTTAACACTCAAGCTGATCAGCCATTGCTCAAGGACAACCAAATTATTTGCACAACAGAATTCTCACAAATTGTACCTTTGAGTAATGGAGAGGTAATCGGTACAAATTTATCTTGAGATTATAACCCCCTTTTTTGTTTACCTAACTAAGCATTAAATACTTCAGGTAGTAAGTGTTGGGCACAAAGAGTTAACATAACAAGGGGGATAGAATGGGTAAATGTAATAACTGCCAATAACAGAAGTAATAAATAGCTGTGAGTTAATGTAATAAATGATGGGGATCATCATCATCAAGTGCCCTGCCAGCTGGCATAGGCGTTCATGTCTCTTTACAGACCTTGGTCTTTGGTGTTCTGGATGAGCTCTGCTGATGATATTCCTTCATGCCACTGTCTCAGTCCATCCAGGATCATTTCTCTTGGTCTGCCTCAGCCTCACTTTCCCTTGATCTTTCCAGTTGTCATGATGTTCTCCAATACCTCTCTTATCATCATATTACCAAAGAAAGCTGTATCTTGTTCTTATTGTTGAATATAATGTTCTAGTTTTATTAGCTTCTTTCAGGCAGTCGTTGTTAGTTACTCTGGCAGTCCAAGGAATTTGCAATTTGCAACATTCGTCTCAGGAACCAAACTACCAATTGAGATAATAGGAATTTATTAGTTCTGAGTAGGCCTATAAGTGCAGTTTTTGCCTGTCCCGACTGTCCTTTATTGCCTTCAGTCAGCCCTTGCTTATATTTGCTTATAAACTTAAGCATATAATCTGGAACATTTACCAGTCATGTGATGTTTTTACTGTTGGTTATTACTTTGTGGTTGCTCTTTGCAAGTGACTTTTTAAAATGCATAATGGCTCATAGTCAATGTGGTAGAGGCCAACATCATTCACACATGGTAGAGTGGTAACATAAACAATGTGTGGTTGTGTGCTTGCATCACTCACATACGTTAGAGTAGTAGCATCAGCCATATTTGGTTGGATAGTAACATCACTCATATATAGTAGAGTGGTAACATAAATAATGTGTGGTTGCATCACCCACACATGTTAGAGTAGTAGCTTCAGCCATACTTGGTAGGATGGTAACACCACTCATACATAGTAGAGGAGTAACATCAGCCACACTTGGTAGGATAGTAACACTACTCATACATAGTAGAGGATTAACATCAGCCACACTTGGTAGGATGGTAATATCACTCATATATAGTAAAGTGGTAACATAAATAATGTGTGGTTGTGTGGTTGCATCACCCACATATGTTAGAGTAGTAGCATCAGGCATATTTGGTTGGATGGTAACACCACTCATACATAGTAGAGGAGTAACATCAGCCACACTTGGTAGGATGGTAACACCACTTATACATAGTAGAGTAGTAACATCAGCCACACTTGGTAGGATGGTAACACCACTCATACATAGTAGAGGAGTAACATCAGCCACACTTGGTTGGATGGTAACACCACTCATATATAGTAGAGGAGTAACATCAACCACACTTGGTAGGATGGTAACACCACTCATATATAGTAGAGGAGTAACATCAACCACACTTGGTAGGATGGTAACACCACTCATACATAGTAGAGGAGTAATATCAACCATACTTGTTAGGATGGTAACACCACTCATACATAGTAGAGGAGTAACATCAACCATACTTGTTAGGATGGTAACACCACTCATACATAGTAGAGGAGTAACATCAACCATACTTGATAGGATGGTAACACCACTCATACATAGTAGAGGAGTAACATCAGCCACACTTGGTTGGATGGTAACACCACTCATACATAGTAGAGGAGTAACATCAGCCACACTTGGCAGGATGGTAACACCACTCATACATAGTAGAGGAGTAACATCAGCCACACTTGGTAGAGTGGTAACATAAATAATGTGTGGTTGTGTGGTTGCCTCACCCACACATGTTAGAGTAGTAGCATCAGTCACACTTGGTAGGATGGTAACACCACTCATACATAGTAGAGGAGTAACATCAGCCACACTTGGTAGGATGGTAACACCACTCATACATAGTAGAGGAGTAACATCAGCCACACTTGGTAAGATGGTAACACCACTCATACATAGTAGAGGAGTAACATCAGCCACACTTGGTTGGATGGTAACACCACTCATACATAGTAGAGGAGTAACATCAGCCACACTTGGCAGGATGGTAACATCACTCATGCATAGTAGAGGAGTAACATCAGCCACACTTGGTAGGATGGTAACATAAATAATGTGTGGTTGTGTGGTTGCATCACCCACACATGTTAGAGTAGTAGCATCAGTCACACTTGGTTGGATGGTAACATCACTCATACATAGTAGAGTGGTAACATCAACCACCCATGTTAAAGCGGTAGAAGTCATATAGTAGAGGTCAGGAGATCTCCAGCACTGCACCAACTCAATATGTTACATACACCTATACAAATATATTTCTTTGTTGCTTTCTTTAGTTTTATAGCATTTATTTTTGGTCTGGGTTGCGGGAGTGCTTGAAAACCCTGCTTTCCATTTATTTTCCTTTCCCTTTTATCTTGCGTACCACTCATTATCATTCACGTTAACAATTAATGCTTTCTTACAGATTTTAGTTTCTCTGGTGAATGGTCGTCCCAGCGCCATGAATTTCTCCTATGCAGATGAACTCCAGGAGTGGACACGGGCAACAGATATCCAGCTAAGGTTGCTCCGCATGAAGGCTCTACTTGGACATCTGATGGCTATTGCCAGACAGGATCCAACAGTCACTCAAAGAGTAAGTAGTGACTTTAACATGTTATGCCTGCTTGTCTGCTTATATACATTGGTTTCTTAAATAGTTAGTTGCTTGTCCTTTAAGGAAGTCGCAGTCAACCCCATTGTGGATGACTAATCAGAGGCAATCAAGGATTTATAGACATCTTTAATAACTTATCTGTCACAAATAATCACGATTTCTTCATCATTTAATTAAGTAATTATTATTAATGCAGTACCATAAGGGGTTTTCCTTTAAAAGTTTTTCTAGTCTCCTATAATGACACAAATTATTATATCTGAAAGTGCAGACAAAATTTTAAAATGCATCTTATTAGACAGATACTTTCCATGCTGAGACAATAAAGTTACTTGAGATACTGTGGAGCAACAACAAATAGAAACTGTTTCTCACAATGGCATTAGGCCTGGAGAATATAAATACACAGTAACACAAATTCCACTAGTGCATGAATAAATATATTTACAATCTTTTCTTTTATTCACCTAGCTTGCATCCTTTTGAGGCATAGTATATTAGTATGTATTTGTTATTTCTCCACATAATTTTAGTATACCTTTATCATATGTTTGATTATTACCATATCCTGCCGCAGTCAGTATTGCCCTTATTTGCCATATTTTCTATGACCACATCTCATATGTAAGGTAATATGGTAAGTTATACTCCTGCTGCACTTTCTCTTGTACCCATATCACGAGGCTGGGTTGACCCAACCCATGCAGGTTGGAGAAAATGCAATCATTCCCTCATGCCTCTAATAGGTAATCAAACTCATGAGTGCTGTGCCGATAGGTGAGTGTGGCTACCATGCAATCACAGAAATAGGTGAGTGCATGAATCATTATGCAATTATGGCCCCTTACAAAGTGCGGCTTAGAGAACAGTTTTCAGGAACTATTGTACATTTTTCTCTCTCTCCGTATTCATGTCTTTCATAAGTTACTTCCTTATGTCATACATGTCTGCAAAATATCTTTTTACTCTCCAATTTGCCTTTTGGCTTCTAGTCTGTTCCTTAGTACTACAAAGTTACATTACCAGGATTTTATGAATATTTCCTACATAGTTAAGTTGCATGTCCTTTACAGGACATTGTAGTCAACCCCATAATTGTTTAGCTGTTTGTGATTTCTTGGCAAGTTTTACTTTCTATATATAGTTTGACATTGCTTTCTAAATGGCTGGCACCCATACTATTGAATGAAAACCATGCAAGACTGTCTGCTTCCAAATATCCCACAGCTGTGTTTCATCCGCGGTGTGCGGGATTTCAAATTGCTTTAATAAGTCCTTTGCCACAGAGCCAGCTTCCTACATAGAGAATGAGATAAAGAAGATACTTTAGAATAAGTCACTAAAAGAAATTGTTAATGCACAAAGGCGTGAAGTTAGACAAATAAATAAACTACATGGATAAGGAAAGAATAACAAGAGCTAAAGTAAACATCCATTTGAAGATAGTAGGAAGCCTAAAATCTTTGAAATCCTGGCTAGTCAGCTTATATTTTTCTTATATTTTAGTATTATTACAGTATCAAAGACATCTCTATTGGAGGCCGGTGTGTTTGCAATGGACACGCAGCAACTTGTGATGTGCGCAGCCCTGCTACCAGCAGGCTGATCTGTGTTTGCCAGCACAACACTTGCGGAGAGATGTGTGAAATGTGCTGTCCTGGGTTTACACAGAAGAAGTGGCGCCGTGCACTCTTTGACCAGCCTTTTATGTGCGAACGTATGTAGCCCTGAATTGTATGTTGTATGTAATGTACTTCTTTTAATTTTATATGAGATACCCATAGCTCGTAAGTTGTATGTGATTTACTGACTTATGATTGTTGCATGTGAGTAGATATGTTTCATTGCTATTTCCTGTTATTGATCCGCATTTTGCCCAATGATATGTAGTGATAAATGAATTATTTAGAAATGTGTTGAGGTGCTAAGAATATTTATATGTGCTTAGGTAAAGGTATATTTTCCTTCTTATTTTGTTCATTTGAAATGTGTCTATATCTGCAGTGTTGTTTCTTGTATAAATTTAACTGTCTTTTTAGTTCACTTAGTGGTCCATAGAGTTTATTTTCTACTGTTGTTTCTCTAGGCCTGAAGGTTTGCCTAGATATGTTGGATTTTGGGCTGTCTTGGAGTATGTGATCTGTTGTCTGATGTGCCATTCCACATGTGCACCGGGCTGATTCACCAATTTTGAATTTTGTATACATGTAGTGGTTGCATCATCTGTTGTGTCTTGTTCCAAGGCGTAGAATAATGATTTGTTCTGGTCTGCCCATACAATGGTAATTGTTTCGAGCTGATGTTGGTGGCTTTCTGATTGATTTTATCACTCTTTTCTTTTGGTGATATGTAACAGACACATCAGGTTGTTCTCGTTTCCAGATACTCCACTGTGAGATGGTATCCACTGTATGGTGGGTGATCTTACTCTGGCTGTCTAGCAGTGTTGCCATTTTAGTGCTTTTCGCACTAAATTTAGTGCTTTTTCAAGTCATTTAGTGCGAAAATTTTGCTTTTAGCGCTGCCACGCAAATTTAGTGCTTCATAAAATTTTTTGGGTACTTTTTAGTGCTTTTTTGGGTGGGTAAAAATTACTTTAAAAAATCATTTTGGGGACACTAAAAAGCCGAATTTGAACTGAAGCGAGGGAGTAAAACAGTCTTAGTACATTACCGTGCAATATTCAAGTAATTTAACTCCCTTTAATACGATTTAGATAAAGTGAGTGACTGCAATGCGCAGGCAATATGCAATGCGTTAAAAGATTGTTTAAACAAGAATGGACTTGAGATGCAAAGACTAGTTGTAAACAATGGAATATATACAAAATTAAAATCCGTAGTTCCTCATCTGCTACTAGTTAGGTGTGTATGTCATTCCCTTCAGTTGGCAGTGTCACAGGCTGCAGCTGCTTGTCTGCCCAGGAACATAGAGTTCATGATTAGAGAAACATATAACTGGTTTTCTCACTCAAGTCTTCGTCAAGCAAAGTACAGGGAGATTTTTGCTTTATTAAATGACGGACAACATCCGCTGAAGGTTGTTCAATTAAGCCACACACAATGGATGTCCATTCAATCTGCCATTGTCAGAATATTGCAGCAGTGGGTCGAGCTCAGAACTCATTTTGATGTAGCAAAACTCAACGAGAGCTGTTATACAGCAGAACTTCTACATTCTATGTTTAGCGACATGAAAAACTATGTGTATCTCATATTTCTCAAGCATATTCTCGGAGAAGTTCAAAGTGTGAATAAGAAATTCGAAGCAGATATACAGGATCCAACAAAACTACTCAGCGATCTTGTCCAGCTTATTGATTCTATCAGTTCAACGATTGCTATTCCTGGGAAAAAATATAACAGAAAGTGATGCTATTCAAGATTATTTAGATCCTAATCCCAATCTAGGTTATGAGTTTGAGAAAGAAATAGCAGACTACAAGTTTCCCGATGAGAAAGAAATTCGTGGAAGGTGCATCCAGTTTTTAATAGAGCTATTGGCACAGCTGCGTTTACGTACACCCGATAACGTTCGAGTGCTGCAGTCCATATCATGTCTCAGTGGAAGTGAATGTCTACAGCCAATGAAGCCCTGTATATTGGATCTTGCTAAAATGTTTGTAGAAGATGCAGCTACTCTCACCCGCATCGATTTCCAGTGGAGAAAACTTCATCATATGCAGTGGACACAAACCTCTGACACACTTGGACTGTGGGCAGAAATAGCCTCATACAGGGATGCCACTGGTGAAAATCTTTCCAAGATCTTACAGATTTAGCTTTAACTCTGCTCATTTTACCTCATTCTAATGCGGACGTGGAGCGTATTTTCAGTCAGATGGGAGTTATAAAATCAAAATTGCCACTCTGCTGTGTGTCCACCGTGACGAGGTAGAGGGGCTTGCGCGTCCCAAAGACCCCAAGAGCTATGCCGACGGTAGCACAGCTACTGGTAGGGTCACCCATGACGGACAGATCAAGGGAGAGGGACCAGACGAAGAGACACACAAACATGCTGCCTTGTAGGTAGACTGGGGACAGTCAAAGGCTAGGGAAAGCACCCCGAATAAATGCTTGTCGAAATCGGATGTACTGAGCCACAGGCTTGACAAAGCAGTGCAACGTAAAACCTGCTGCCTTGTAGGTAGACTGGGGACAGTCAAAGGCTAGGGAAAGCATCCCGAATAAATGCTTGTCGAAATCGGATGTACTGAGCCTAGAAACAAACAAATAACAATTAAACAAGGAAATGCCTTGCTTACAGGAAAAAAGGTTGCAAATGCACTAATGGAACACTATGCAAATGCAAACCACATTGATATTACAACCGAACAGAAGAAAGCAATCAAAGACAAACAGATACATCATAGAAATACAGAGACAGCAGCAGAATATATGATGGCAAATCTAACAATGGAAGAAATGGAACAGGCAATGAATACCCTAAAAAAGAAGAAATCACCAGAAAGGATGGAATCACAAATGAAATGCTAATAGGACTAGGCACCAAGGCAAAGAAGAAACTACTAGCAGTCCTAAATAACAGCTGGAAGAGAGGAATAGTCCCACAGGCATGGAAGGAAGCTATACTAATATCAGTCCAAAAGAAAAGAAAAGACCTGGAAGAACCAAATGGCTATCGACCTATCAGTCTACTTAGCTGTGTAGGAAAATTAATGGAACGCATTATCAATGGCAAGCTAACATGGCATCTGGAAGAAAACCAACTCTTAACACCACACCAAGCAGGATTCAGAAAGTACAGATCCACTGAAGATCAAATAACCTATATAGCTCAGGAAATAGAGGATGCCTTCCAAGAGAAAAAGCACACACTAGCAGTCTGGATAGATTTAGAAAAAGCATTTGATAAAGTATGGAAGGAAGGACTGAAAGTAAAACTGCAAAAAATGCATGTTTGTGGAAAAATGTATAAATGGATCAGCCACTACCTTGAGAACAGAACTGCCAGGACAAAAGTACAAGGACAAACAAGCAAAATGATGCTGTTGGAGCAAGGTGTCCCCCAAGGAGGAGTTCTTTCACCAACATTATCCCTAGCATATATAAATGACATCACAGAAAATTTTCCAGCGAGAGTACACACATCCTCCTTTGCAGATGACCTAGCCATATGGACATCTGAAGAATATATTAGTACAGCTAACAGCAGAATACAGCAAGCCTTATTAGCGCTAGAGGACTAGTAAAAATCATGGCTAGTGAAGATAAGTGAGGAGAAAACAACATGCACAGTGTTCTCCCTCTCAAATAAAACTCAGCAACCTAAGCTGGTATTGAATGGAAACATTTTGCGCCATGAAGAAAATCCAAACTATCTAGGAGTCACCTTTGATCGTCGCCTGACATGGAAGACACAGGTTGAGAAAAATCGAACAAGAGCAAGGCAAAGAATGGCAATCATGAAAAAGCTTTCTGGTACAACGTGGGAAGCAGATGAGAAAGTTCTCAAGAAGTTATATACTGGACGGGTGAGTCCAAAATCAAGGAATGCGAATCATAACTGGAAGCCTGAAGACAACGCCTATTAATGAACTAGAAAAGATCACTTGTTTACAACCAATGCAGGATAGAAGAGATAGCAGAGCCCAGCAACAAGCAGAAAAATTTAGAAGATTGACAGACCACCCTATGTATAATAGGTTTAATGGTTTTGGAAAGGGAAGACTGAAGCGTAGCAACTTTGTAGAAACTGCAAAACGAAAGATTAGGGCAGATCCCATACTTAACATATCAACAGTCAAACCCATTTACAATGCACACGAGTTCCCAGCTTGGAGGAGACAGCAGCAACTGCCTGAGATGATAGAAAACAGTCCTGGTATTGAGAAAAAGAACACTCAGAATGAAACCGAAAGAAGAAAAATAACCCTAAACTACATAAAAGAACATTACCCAAGCAGCAATTGGACCCATGCATATACAGATGGATCAGCCAAAAATTCAATAGAAAATGGAGGAGGAGGATTTCTCCTAAATTTAAAAAATGAAATGAAAAAAAACACAGTCATTGGCAACTGGAAAATTTGCAAGTTACTTCAAAGCGGAGGTAGAGGCTTTGAAAACTGTAGCAGAAATGCTCTTGACGGATGAAAATAAAGAGAAGCAAAAAGCTATCTTCACAGATGCAAAGTCAGCTGTCTCAATACTGAAGAGCAAAAACGGCACAGAAATAGCTGACCTAAGAGCAGCACTCCATGGTCTATGCCAGAAATCCAAAAATGTTGTAATACAGTGGATCCCATCACATTGCAGTATACCTAGAAATGAAGAGGATGACAGACTAGCAAAAGAGGGTGGACGACTACCACAGCCTGACATAGACATAACCTATAATGAGGCAAAGAGGTTTATAAAAAGCACTTATAGAACCAAATGGGAATAAGAGCATCCAGGCCACCAGAAGGATGATGCATATTACAAACTCGACCGGAGAGAACAAGTAGCAATCTTCAGACTCCACACGGGACATAACAGGCTGAAATACCACTTATTCACTAAACTGAAGATAGGAGGTACCGATGAATGTAATTGTGGAACTAGTAAAATGACAGCTAAACATTTGCTGCAGGAGTGCCCAATATATGCAGAACAGAGAAAGATATTTTGGCCCACACCTGCTTCATTTGAGGACAAGCTCTATGGTGATATCAACAAGCTCAAGTTGACCACAGCTTACTTTAACTACATTCAGGTTGGCATTTGAAGGTGCATGAGGAAGTATTTAGACTGCCGCACTTCATGCCACAGGTATGTCGGTAACAAAAGCGTCCCAGAGGCATGAAATGGAATATTGCTTGGATAGCAAATCCATTATGTGGAAAGTCCTAATCAAAAGCTCACTGTGTGGGCTTCTTAAAAGGTGGAAAAAGTGTCCTTGTGGCACAAAATGGAATATTGCTTGGATAGCAAATCCATTACATGGAAAGTCCGAATCGAAAGCTCACTGTGTGGATGTCATCTGCAGACTGCATTCTTCTGGCTTCCGGAAGAACAACCTATGGTGAACGGAAGGCCCAATATACGGAAGTGAGGCTAAGCAGCCATGTGCAGGACGTGACGATTCCTTGGGTGAGCCCAGTACCAGAGCGCTATGTATCGGCTCTGCAAGTATGGAAGCCTCCTTGGATGGCGGGGAATGCCCATGGTCTGCTCCTGCCTTCCCTTGAGGGCTGACCAGGATGTCTTTGGCTGTTCTATATGGGTCAGCTGGGATGGGGGGATAACACCACAACAGTGAGAGTCAAACGTACTAAGAAACCCCCGGGAAGGTTAACCCGGTCAACAAATGCCCACAGAAGTCGGATGTGTCGGCCTAATGGCGCAAGCACGCAGTTTTGCTGTAAACAGGCACAACACAATCACATTCGAAAAAAGAAAAAAAAACTCCGGATGAACGAAGAAGAAGAAAGAAGAAGAAATATTTATATTCATTAACTGCACAGAAATTTGGCCTCATCATTTCTTGACCATCTAGAAAAATGGTTACATGGCTCCTAGGTATCCTTCTGCTACAGTTTTGTTGAAGATGTTTCATTGTTTGAAGAGGAAAATCAGTTACTTTAAATTTTGGAAGTGTTAAGTAGTTGACATTGTTTGAAAAAGAAAACTATAGTTAGCAACTGATTATAGTTTTCTTTTAATTTTGGAAGTGTTTAATATTTAATATTGGAAGTGTTTAATATTTTGTTTATTGGAAATATTAAGTAGTTGCCCTACTTTGCCTTCTCCCATTCTCTAGGACAGTGATTCTCAACCTTTTTTGACCCGTGCACCCTTCACCATATTTTCAGAACGTCATTCCCCTCCTTTCGTATTTCTTCCTTATCTCTCCCTCCCCCCCCCCACACACACACACACACACACACACACACAGTATACGTAAAACGGAAGCTAAATTTCATAACACATACTAGAACAAATCTAGAAGTCTACATAAAACGTGATTTGCGGGTCTGATTATGTTATAAGAGGAATTTCAGAATGGCAAGAAGTACAGAACAGTAAAGTATGGAAGGAAAACACTATCAAGTAATCAGTTCTTGTATTAACGCGATGTTGGAATAATCTTAACCCCCCCCCCCCCCCCCCCCCCCAATTCCAGGGGGGGGGGGAATTCCCCCAGTGGTTGAGAACCACTGCCCTGGGAGATCTCTGTAGCACCTTGTGTGATTTACATGTGTCTGCCTTTTCCCATCATTTCATTCCCTGCCTGGGTTTTACCTGTTCATTTCTGAATATTATCTGTCCAGAACATTTTCTGCCGCACCTCCTTTTTTATTGATTAAATAATAAAAAGTTGACTAAGTTTATTTTGTGCTAAGCATTACAGTGAATCTCATGGGTGAAATATATTAAGACATATTATCATAATATGCTACACTACAGCTTGCGAATGCTATGGACACTCTGATGAATGTGAATTTGATGAAGAAGTTGCACAGAATAGACAAAGTATTGACATCCATGGCAGATACGAAGGTGGAGGTGTTTGCCAGAACTGCAGGGTGAGACACTTATACATCAATCTTTTGTGAATATGTATCATTATGTCACTGACTTCCTAAATCTTTGTATCATAGATGGTATTACTTGTACATTAATTGCTGTCTGAGTCAGGTGGAATTAAAATAATTGTGAGCTGAGAAAGAATGTGCTGCTTTCTATTAACATAATGAACATGTATCACTATTTCACTGACTTCCTAAATCTATATCTTAGATAAGTATTACTTTTACATTAATTGCTGTCTGAGTCAAGTGGAATTAAAATAATCTTTAGCTGAGAAAGAATATGTTGAGTTGTATTAACATAATGATGCTAACTTAAGACAGTTTATAAAGAAGAAGATGGAGGAGCAAAATGAAGAAGATAGGGAAGCAAAATTGAAGAGGATGAGAAGGAGGCAGAAAGGGATGAAGCAGAAAACAAAGAAGGAAGGCAGAAGAAAAGTTTGCAGAAGGGGGCAGGGCATTTAGAACATAAACGTATAAGTAGCAATGGCCTTGTCCTTGTGTCAGTGGGACTCTCAAGGAGTGCAAAGAATAGTAACACTGCAACCAAGCATGCATGTCATAAGAGACAATAGTGGTTTTTCCGCCAGTATGTTACTGGGCCCATTAAGAGAAGCAAAGAACAGTAACACATGCCGCAACCTGCCAGACATGTTGCAAGACACAACAATCGAGGTTTGGGCTTAGGGTCAGCTTTTGCATACAATACAAAGCTTTAGCTGTCAAATCCAACTTAATATGAACAAGGAATAAGGTGAGAAAGAAAAATAAAAGATAGTCCAGCTTGGAGTGAGTTGGTTCCGGGTTTATGCCTCAATAAAAGGCAAAAGAAGAAAAAAGATCACTTCATACATGTCACCATCACTTCATGCATGTCACCATCACTTCATGCATGTTACCATCACTTCATGCATGTTGCCATCACTTCATGCATGTCACCTCACTTCATGCACATTACCATCAATTCATGCATGTCACCTCACTTCATGCACATCACAATCACTTCATGCATGTCACCATCACTTCATGCATGTTGCCATCACTTCATGCATGTCACCATCACTTCATGCATGTCACCTCACTTCATGCACATTACCATCAATTCATGCTTGTCACCTCACTTCATGCATGTCACCATCACTTCATGCATGTCACCATCACTTCATACATGTCACCATCACTTCATGCATGTCACCATCACTTCATGCATGTGACCATCACTTCATGCATGTGACCATCACTTCATACATGTCACCATCACTTCATGCATATCACCATCACTTCATGCATATCACCATCACTTCATGTATGTCACCATCACTTCATACATGTCACCATCACTTCATACATGTCACCATCACTTCATACATGTCACCATCACTTCATGCATGTCACCATCACTTCATACATGTCACCATCACTTCATGCATGTCACCATCACTTCATGCTTGTCACCTCACTTCATGCACATTACCATCACTTCATGCATGTCACCATCACTTCATACATGTCACCATCAATTCATGCATGTCACCATCACTTCATGCATGTCACCATCAATTCATGCTTGTCACCTCACTTCATGCATGTCACCATCACTTCATACATGTCACCATCACTTCATGCTTGTCACCTCACTTCATGCACATTACCATGACTTCATGCATGTCACCATGACTTCATACATGTCACCATAAATTCATGCATGTCACCATCAATTCATGCATGTCACCATCACTTCATACATGTCACCATTAATTCATGCATGTCACCATCACTTCATGCATGTCACCCCACTTCATGCACATCACCATCACTTCATGCCTATCACCATCACTTCATGCATATCACCATCACTTCATGCACATTACCATCACTTCATGCACATTACCATCACTTCATGCACATTACCATCACTTCATGCACATTACCATCACTTCATGCACATCACCATCACTTCATGCATATCACCATCACTTCATGTATGTCACCATCACTTCAAGCATGTCACCATCACTTCATGCATATCACCATCACTTCATGTATGTCACCATCACTTCAAGCATGTTGCCATCACTTCAAGCATGTTGCCATCACTTCATGCATGTCACCATCACTTCATGCAAGTCACCATCACTTCATGCATGTCACCATCACTTCATGCATGTCACCATCACTTCATGCATGTCACCATCACTTCATGCACATTACCATCACTTCATGCATGTCACCATCACTTCATACATGTCACCATCAATTCATGCATGTCACCATCACTTCATACATATCACCATCAATTCATGCATGTCACCATCACTTCATACATGACATCTCACTTCATGCACATCACCATCGCTTCATGCATAGTACCATCAATTCATGGACGTTACCATCACTTCATGCACATCACCATCACTTCATGCACAGCATAATCACTTCATGCACATCACCATCACTTCATGCACATTACCATCAATTCATGCACATCACCATTACTTCATGCACATTACCATCAATTCATTCTCATCACCATCACTTCATGCACATTACCATCACTTCATGCACATTACCATCACTTCATGCACATCGCCATCACTTCATGCATATCACCATCACTTCATGCATATCACCATCACTTCATGCACATTACCATCACTTCATGCACATTACCATCACTTCATGCACATTACCATCACTTCATGCACATCACCATCACTTCATGCATATCACCATCACTTCATGTATGTCACCATCACTTCAAGCATGTTGCCATCACTTCATGCATATCACCATCACTTCATGTATGTCACCATCACTTCAAGCATGTTGCCATCACTTCATGCATGTCACCATCAATTCATGCATGTCACCATCACTTTATGCATGTCACCATCAATTCATGCTTGTCACCTCACTTCATGCACATCACCATCACATCTTGCACATCACCATCACTTCATGCACATTACCATCAATTCATGGATGTTACCATCACTTCATGCTCATCACCATCACTTCATGCACATTACCATCAATTCATTCTCATCACCATCACTTCATGCACATTACCATCACTTCATGCACATTACCATCACTTCATGCACATTACCATCACTTCATGCATGTCACCATCACTTCATGCACATTACCATTACTACATGCAAGTCAACATCACTAGATGCACATTACCATCACTTCATGCACATTACCATTACTTCATGCATGTCACCATCACTTCATGCAAATTACCATTACTTCATGCATGTCACCATCACTTCATGCACATTAACATCACTTCATGCACATTACAATCACTTCATGCACATCACTTCATTCATCATTATCCAGTGGCTTGTCCTGTGTGGAACTTCATCCACATAAGTCTTTTGAAATGTATCTCTATCATGGAGATCAGCATGGCCGAATGGATAAGACTGTTCATTCTTAAACATTTGGTGTGCTTATGCGGACATAGCAGGTTCAACCCTTACACTGGTCTGTTGGACTCAAATGTTGACTTCTAGTCCTTGACTCGGGGACGTAAATTACAAGTTACTCTGAAGTTGGAGTGGATCCAGAATGGTGAGGGAAACATGCTAAAATCAGTCGAGTGCACCAGAAGTGGTAACACAAGCATGGACTATGCTATCGAGTTATCGAACGGGCGAAAAAACCTCTATCATTAGCCTCATGTTCTGCCTCTGTTACTGCTGGTTAGTTACTGCATTACATGTTATATTTACATTAAATATGTAACTGTTCCCCTCGGTTGTGTCTCCACCTTGAAGTGTTAGAAGGGCTTGAGTATTCCAGTGACTGCCAAGAGTTATGCTGATGGTAGCGGAACTACTGTTAGGGTCTCCCATGTCGGACGGGTCAAAGGGTAGGGACCAGGCAAAGTGAGACCTGCAGCCTTGTAGGTGGATGTGACAGTCAAAGGCTGGGGAAGGCAAACCTGAAAAAATGCTTATCAAAATCGGATGTACTGAGCTATAGGCTTGACAAAACAGCACGGCATAAATCACTTTATGATGATAAAACTTTAATTGTTAATAGTTCTTGAAAAGATATACATAGAAAGATATAAAAATAACAAAGATAAAAGATACACATATTATATTTTTAAATGGTAAAACTATGCAGCCGGTCTCCCTGGCCCAGTGGTTAATGTCTTTCTCCGTAATCCCTTATATTCTCGTGAGTAATTTGGCACATACAGTCAGACCGTCATGAAGGCCGGTTGTGTTTTTTCGTGGGGAGTTTATAGGACTGTATGTCCCTTGCCTGATTCACGTTGGTTTGCCTCTAGCAGATACGTAGCTGACTATGTGTCAGGTAAAGCTTTGTGTATGTGAGTGTGTGTGTATGAAGGTTCCGGCATGAGCGAATATTATATATATTCTTCTATCTGAAGATAGCCGCTAACTTTCTCCCTGCCCAGGCAATGGCTAATTTCCACCATCACTGGTCTAGAGAATATCTGACTCCATCTATCTTCTGTTCCAAACGAGAAGTGCTGAACAAACACTATGTCTTAAGCTGTGAGAAGAGGCTCGTCTAAGCCCAAATCGCTATTCTAAAATCTAAACCCTCCTAGCTTTCTGATTGCATTCAGAGCAGGTTTAGTAAAGGACAGGCTGTGATTTCTGTGCTGACCGTTGCCCTATTTTTAAATCCACAGTGAATCTTCAACACACGAGAATGAGAGAAGGAGGAATGAAAGTGCTCTTCCTCTTATCTTTATAAGTCCGTGGTGTGAAGAAAGATTGTGTGTGTGACTGTTTAGCATCATTGACAGGTCCAGCGTTTCATACTGCTGGGAAATATTCGAACAAGTTGTGAAATGATCGCCTCTATATCTAGCACTCTGATCGAACCACAGTCAGGCTAACAGCCCAGTTCAAGCACTCAAGTGAACGAAGAAGGAGAAGATTGGTGTTGGAATGAGAGAATGAGTGTACTGTGTTATTTCATCTCTCTGTCACTCTGTATATATGTTGTGTTAATGAATGAGAGGCAGTGTCAATTCTCACAATGAATGCTTCACCTATACCTCAACATTCATACCAGATACATGTTAAGAATTGTATTAACTTAAGAGTGAACTTATTCATTATGTGCTTCTTTACATTATTACTTTGATTCAACATGTGGAATGTATTTTTATTAAACCACCTCCCTGTTTGAAAGAGTAAGTAAAGGAGAGACACATAATGTGCTTTCATGCATCATCACTTCTGACTGGCATGGGAAATATCACCCCAGTGTTAGAAGAAGTAAGTAAAGGTAATGACAGAAGAGGGGAGAAGGAATAAACAGGAAAAGTAACCAGGCAGACTAAAACATCTGAGGCACCACTGATTGGTAACATGAGTTAATATGAATGATATGCTTAATCACCCTGCTTGTACCATTGCTATTTAGGATCAGATCTTGCTGGGTGCATTCCATCATTAACTCTCCATCACTCATCTACTAGCCTTGTCATTCTCTGTGTGTCTGTGTCCTCTGTGAGAACATCAGCAAACAGATCACTATGTACAAGAGCAGCCAGATGAATGGCTGATGTCTGATACCAGTACAAAGAAGAGATACTGTAGCTCTTAACTTGTGGGTACTTCCTGAGTCTTCTACCTTCTGTAACTTCTGTCTGTAGCCCTTTTCATTCTTGTCAACTGGAGAACTATCATCAGTTGAACATATATAAATAGGATCACCATGTTTATTCACATCAGGTGAGGAAGACGGTGTTCGCAGATTATCGCTGAGATATCGCAGCTTATCGCTGTGATATTGCAGATTATCTCAGAAATATTGCAGAAATATCGCAGAAATATTGCAGATCATTGCAGATTGCAGATCATTGCAAATCTTTAGTAGATTCATTGCAGATCCATTGTAGATCTATCCCAGACTTATATCAGATTCACCACAGATCCATTATTATCAATGTATCTCATGGATGGATAGACAGTTGAGTGAAGGAAGTATAAAACCAGAACCAATGTCGAGGAATAACTGGAGAACTAATTAGGGATTCTTACATTGCGTTAAGTGGTTAGTTTCCCAGAACTGTTAATATAAAACACTTCACCGAGGAGCTGCCAACCTAATGTTTCTCAGTGACTCTAGTACATGGTGTTTCTAGATATTTTTCAAAAAAAGCCAACATGTCAGACCAGTCCTATCTTACCATCAACTTATTAGTAGAGGAACTAGATTATACTCAGTTGAACATTTACTAACTTGAAAACAATCACATTCAGCAGACAGAGAACAATGATTAACAACTCCAAGTCTTATTGTGTGTAGAGACTGTTTAATTTTACAAACGTTTTCATAAATTCCATGGATATTCACACATACGATCTTGTGTAGCTCAGAGACAATTTAGGAAGAATTGTGGTTAGGCACAGTGGCAAAGTGAATGCATTGTGGATCTACTGAGAGTTAAATGTTCCATATTGGACATAGTAACATTATCTCATGATTTAATGATTGAATTTCATGTATTTAGGTTTGCTTCACTGACTTTATTTCCACAGCATTTTATTCAATAAACAGATTTTACTTTTACTTCCTTCTTTTTGTCGGGTACATTGTGATGTGACAAAACTTTCATATATGTGTTTAGTTAACTTTACTACATCACATATTTGTAGAATTTGGAACGATAGGTGGCTGGGTAACCACGAATAGACAGCAATGTCCTGTACTATTGTAAGCACCCAGGTTCCAGATTACTCAGAAAAAGAGAACTTAAAATTATATAAATTTCTTGTACTCATTTCACCTATAATGGAAAATGGATACAGGTCATGAGCTGAATAAGTTTCTCTTTTAGGGAAGGCAAAGTTTGGAGGGAAGTCAATTCCGGGGAAACCCCTAGATTTCCTGAGCTAATGTGGGGCACTTTGGCTTCCAAAGACCCAACCCCTCCAGACGAAATTAGTCCCATCCTCTTAGCTTAACTTCATTACGGGGTAGGCCAAGGTGGGTACTGCATCCTTCTCCCACCATACCACATTACTGAAGTACATCAACAGCAGCTGAAAAATGCTGATGTTGACTGCAGCGTCCTGTAAGGGATATGCACACACAAAAACTACGCAGCAGCTAAATATTCCATGCCTTATTTCAGGACAATACAAGGGGAATTAACTGTGAACAGTGTGTACCTGGATACTATAGACCTTATGACGTAACTAAAAATGCCACAGATGCTTGCAGACGTAAGTGTAATAATAAGTGTAATAACATTAATATAGCAGATATTGAACATCATGGTTTTCTGTTCAGATTAATTAACTGATCACACATTGTTAATTATTATGCTATTCTTCCTATATTGTTAATTCTGAATGAGTTTCATATTTTTAATGTATACATATTTAATTTAATACAATGTGAAATGTACACAATTAATTAAATCATGATTATTAAATAAAGAAATCTTCAAGACTCAGAACTGTTATTAAATTAATTGATAATCAGACAACTAAATAATGTATTAATTAATAGTATTATATAGTGTACACAGTAATTTGTGATGCATGTCTCATGTATGTCATGGTGCATTAATATTATTCTTTTGGAACACAAGTATGTGGTAACATTTCTAGCCGATGTTTGCTGGTCTGATTCTTTTAGTCTTTGGTTATTTCCTTTTTGTTTGCAGATCTACAATGGTTTGTGGTACATTAATGTTTTAAATTTCTTAGGCATATATTCTTGTATTTCATCATCTTAAGATATTTGCTTCTCTACCTGATAAGCAACATTTTTTATATTTGTCTTCGACAGCTTGTGAGTGTGACCTCAGGGTATCCACTGGCAAGTGTGAGCAGTTGACTGGACGATGTTTTTGTCGACCAGAGTATGCAGGCATCAGTTGTGACAAGTAATAACCCATGTTTTGATTTTGTTTCTATCAAGAGTAATTGCTTCCTAAACTTGTTTTCCTTCATTTGAAAAGTTCCTCATATTTCACATTTCTTTATTAATCAGAAATATCCTCAATTGTTTCCAGATTTGTGTAAGTATCCTTTTCTTCTGTATGTTCTTATAGTCCATGCTGTATTGAGTTGGTCATCATATTTGTCCATGGCTTTCTTTCACATGTGTGCCAGTCATTTCTGTTGTGATTGTTTCTCCATATCAAGATGCCAAACTCCTCAGCCTCTTCTCTCTAGGTGTTTCCCTGTTTGAGTTCCCATTGAGCTTTCTTGTTGTCACAACTTTTCAAGACATGTCCAAAGTATGGGGCGTATCTATTTCTGATATGAGTAACCAGTTCTCATAAGTTTATTTATTTCAAGATGTCTTCATTAATCTTTCCAGGGTGTTCTCAGCTTTCTTCTATGCAACATATCTCAACAGCCTCCAAGTAATTTCTCACTAATATGTTCATTTTACATAACTGACATTACAACTTACTCTGTATTTTATATATATATGCATATAATATAATAAGAAATGTAATTTAATTAAATCAAAATAAGAAATCATTTTTGCTTTATAAATTTTCTGAGCTTATCTTGTGATGAGGTAAGCACCATTGTTTTTATAATTTGTATAATATTAGAAATTTCCCCATTATTGGGGAATGTATTAATGTTGAATATCTCAATGTAGTTGTATTAGTCTGTCTTTGTTTTCTGATGAATACTTTTGTCTTCACAACATCCACTCTGTTTGTTCTCATGTTCTTGTAAAGCTGACCATTTTTCTACTACACCTTCTATTGTATTGCTGTTTTAATGCATGTTGCTTTCATTTTAACAACAGATGCAATTTTGGTTACTATGGTTACCCAGTCTGTATTCAATGTGAGTGCAATGTAAATGGTACAGAAGGTGCTGTTTGCACTGTTGGCTCTGGAGTCTGCCCATGTAAGAACAACTATGATGGACTCAAGTGTGATCAGTGTGCCCGTGGCTTCTACAACTTTCCAGAGTGCAGACGTAAGTGTTGCTTTAGTTACATGGATATTTCTAACCTGTTTTGTGGCTAGATTGGTTCATGGGAGCGATTCCATAATAGTATATGTGCAAGACCGGCACATTAAGAAAACCCGAGATTAGTATAACTAGAATATCCACTGTTTGAAATTCACTGGGCCAACACAATAGGTGGAGACTTAAAACCACATGGAGAAGAAAATTAGAGGCAGAAATGAATAATTCGGCCAGGACATGGACGGAGCTGCATAAGATAGAGTAGCTTGCAGTGAGTTGGCTGAATATCTGTGCTTCAATGGGGGAAAAAAGGCAGGAGAAAGAGTGTGAGACTGACTCCCAAACTTCAAAGCACATCCTATAGACATATCGCCAAGAGGCTCAACTCCAGTTTTGACTGCAAGGAACTAATAGTCTATGCAGTGTAGTGGTGATGATCATAACTGTCCATAGCCTTCTGTCTCCTTTGCTGCGAATCATTTCTGATATCCACGATTGTGCATACCATGATGTCAGTCTGTGCAGCATCTTCTCTATTGGTCTCTCCTTGCTTCTCTTCCTCTTCAACATGCCTGACATGACAAGCACATCTTTTCCAGAAAATAGATATTAAAATATCAGGTTAGAAACCATGGAAAGAGGAAGAAGAAATAGGAGGATAGGATTCTTTTCTCACCAGTCTGACTCTTTGCTCTACCTAGTTAGTTAGTTGCATGTCCTTTATAGGATGTAGCAGTCAACTCCAGCAGTTTTTGGCTGTTGTTGATTCCTGGGCAAGTTTACGTTCTGTAGTTTGCTATTACTTTCTGAACGACCATCACTCATACCATTGTATGGAAACCAACGCAAAGCGGTCTGCTTCCAAATCGCCCACAGCTGTGTTTCGAGTATGGTATGCCTCATTCGTAACCTCTTTGTCACAGAGCCGGCTATCTAGACATGCAAAACATTTTTTGAGAAAGAAATATGAGAGGAAGGAAATTGATCACACTACACAAGGATATCATGACTTAGTATAGGTCCAAACCAAACATTACACATTAAACCATGACTAGAACTAAACACTGTAATTGTGTCCAAATAGGTCCAAACCAAACATTACACATTAAAACATGACTAGAACTAAACACTAATTGTGTACAAATAGATCCAAACCAAACATTACACATTAAACCATGACTAGAACTAAACACTAATTTTGTCCAAATAGATCCAAACCAAACATTACACATTAAAACATGACTAGAACTAAACACTGTAATTGTGTCCAAATAGGTCCAAACCAAACATTACACATTAAAACATGACTAGAACTAAACACTGTAATTGTGTAACACTTACCTAACAGATCACTAGAAACTGTTTGGTTACTCAGTAAGTTACATACATTTCCTTGGTTATCATCATGAAAGGATTTTGGAAGTGTGGGGAGTGGCTGATTACAATGTGGAGTTTTATTTAGTGTAAATAATGCATATAATGAAATAACGTAACAACTGTCTGGGACACAAAGAGTGAATATGATTAAGTAAACTTTGCAATGTCAGTGGATAATAAATATTCACATATCTGTTCATGTTTTTGATTTTTGAGATTTTACACACTACCCACGCACTGTATGCTGGTGGTTGGTGTAATGGCTAGGACTTGTGCTGACAGTATCATGAGCGTGGTCGGACAAGGGTTTGATGCCTGCACTCACAGTTTGCTGTGGGAGGGAAACCTGGCCACCTATTCCTCCATGCAGTCAGACCTAAACAAAATGATGGTCCTAGCATTGCACATACCCACAATACCCACTGCTACGGGAGCCGTTATTTAAAGCATGCTACTGTATGCACATGAACCACAAACACTGAACACCAAGGTTAGAGAAAAACTCCAGGACACAGAGAGATCTCATTTACACACAAGAAGTCTAATATCCAAGACGATCAGCACCCATGTTTTGCATTCTTGGAACAACTATGTTGCTTGACTACCTACCTGGGGGGAACCAAGTCATCACCAGCCTCCAGTTCTTCAAGATGTACAAGACTAAACAACTTGAATCAACAGATTTCTAAGAACAACAACAACAAGGCAAATAGTTATAAAGAATTCAAATATCCAGCAAATAAATTCATGGAGAGGAATTTAAGATATTAAAAAGTAATATTGTATGCACTGTTGCACAAAATAAGTAAGTTTAAAATGGAAAAGCTACCTCATTCCCTATTCAGGATTGAAATAGTAAGTTGTCAATTCTGGAAGTTTTAAGTGCAAGCGCATTAGAAATGAAAAGATCAATATATGTTATTAAAATTACAATTGTGTCATGTTTCAGCTTGTGAATGCAACCCTGTAGGATCACCAAGTACAGCGTGTGATCTTGAGACAGGACAGTGTCAGTGTCAGGGTAACTTTGGTGGTCAGATTTGTGCCGAATGTGCTGACGGCTACTTTGGGTTTCCTCGGTGTCTGTGTAAGTGACCTAGCTACCGCTGCTGTTGTTGTTCTACAGCAGTGTTTCCCAACGTGGGGCCCACGCCCCACAGGGGGGGCAATTCGATTGTTAAGGGGGGCAATTCGAAAATGGAAGAAATCGGCTGGATATAACAAAACGGGCAGACTTGAGACTGAAGTAAAAAAAAAAAAAAAAAATTTCACCCAACACAACCGACACACAGAGAATGGGGCGGGGGGGGGGGGGGGGGGGGGGGGGGGGGCATAAGAAGTTTAGAAAGGCTTAGGTGGGGCATAGCACAAAAAAGGTTGGGAAACACTGTTCTACAGTGTCTGTGTGATTGGGTTAAACTACTAGTGTGCTCCCCTAATCTCAAAGTATTTGTATCATCACGGGTACTCTGGTTGGGCTCAGTCTGTCTGCACTTTGGTTTATCTCAATGGACGTGCATATATGATAACAACAGTAGCATAGTGGCTAGATCAGTGGTTCTCAACCTTTTTTGGCCAGTGCACCCCTTCACCATATGTTAAGAATGTCATCCCCCCCCCCCCTTTCATATTTCCTCCCTTTTAACCCCACAACCCCCCCCCCCTTTTTTTTTTAAACATAGTATATATAAAAATGGAAGCTAAATGTAATAACACATACTAGAACAAGTCTAGACTTCTACATAAAATGGGGGTGAAGGGGGGGGGGGGGAATTCCCCACCCGTTGAGAACCACTGGGCTATATGCTTGTCTGACATTGAGGCAGATGTTTCTTCTTCTTCTGCGTTCATCCGGAGTTTCTTTTTTTCGGACGTGACTGCGTTGTGTCTGTTTACAGCAGAGCTGCGTTCTTGCGCCATTAGGCCGACACATCCGACTTCTGCGGGCATTTGTTGACCGGGTTAACCTTCCCGGGAGGCGGATGTTTAAAATTGACTAGGCTGCTAGGTAAACCCAGCCTACAATGGATACCAGGAAATGTCTTGGGAAGTGAAGGCGGCCAGTGTGATACTGACAATATCACCCTGGAGTTTGAATGGTCTATAAAAATATGGGTTAAGTACCATGTGCCCAGCATGCTTAAGGCATAAAAAGTGGTCTTTTACTGCTTTGTTTTGACAAAACTATGGCCACTTGAGTTTAAGTGACTCAACTATGGCTATATTTGTTTTTATTTGCTTCTATCGTGTTTTTGTTTGTTAGTTTGCTTGCTTGTGTTTGATGGCTGTGAACTCCAGCTCGAATTCCTGTATGTCGAATGAAGACATCCTGTTGTCCAACATCAGTGTGATGTCATACAGGACCTGAGGTTTGTGTGAGTATCCGTTGTCCCATGTCTGGCTTATTGGTGTGCAGACTGGTGGTTCCTCGCTGTGCAGGCAGGTACTCTCTGACTTCGGAGGAATCAACGATCCTACTGACTACAGCCAGGACCCCAAAGGGACCTGTTGCCCAGGACGCTCGACGAGGATGCGTCAATAGGTCTTGGCCAGTATAGAACCCAGCCCTGGTGTCTTTGTTTGTTAGTGATTCTGTTATTGTTTCTTTGATTTCCAAAATATGTGTGTGTGTGTGTAAGTGATGTTTGACTGTTTTATAACCTTTGCTACTATCATATTTTGTTTGTTAGTTTTTTTGTTTTGTTTTGTTTTCACTCGCTCACTTTGAACTCAAGCATAGTCCACACACACTACTTCTAGTAGCACTGGACTGAATTTTGTGTCTGGATTAGCTTTCCCTATTACCAGTGTCCCTCGCCATCACAAGAACCCACTCCCACTTCTGAAGCACTTGTAATTTATGTCCACAAGTCAAGGATAAGAAGTCACCATTTTAGTCCAGCTGTCCAGTATATAGATTGAACCCCTTGAACTCAGCACACAATATGTGTGTGTAAGTGGTGTCTGACTCGTTTATAACCATAGCTTCTGTCATGTTTGTTTGTTAGTTGATTCTGTTATTGTGACTTTGCTTTCCAGTATGTGTGTGTAAGTGACTTGGCTATTGCTGCTTCACATTTCCTTGTATGTGTTAAGTGATTGAGTTATGGCAAGGGACTTTTAAAGTTTTCTCTTACATGTGTCTTTGTGTGGGTGACTCGATTATAGATCCTTTGGTTTGCTTACAGCTGCTTGGGGCTTGTTTGATGTTTGTGTAAGTAACTCGGCAATAACTACATTGGTTTTCTTCACTGTTAATGTAAATTGACACTCTTATGTCTGCTCTGATTTTCTTATCTATCTGATCTGTTGAATTGTAGCTACTTTGACCTGTTCTATCGACAGCTACAGTTTAAAAATAATGGCTGCCACCGTATTTTATATTCTGTGAGATCAGATTAATACAATGATGGGTGTTTTTCACTGTTTGTGTGGGAAGGATTTCATAATTTCTAAAATGTTTCTTTTTCTTTACTTCGTGGAAGATGTCAACTGAAAGCTCTCTCTCTCTCTCTTTCTCTCTCTCTCCCCCTACCTCCCCCCCCCATAAGGCTTGTGTATACGTGTACGCTATGTTTCTTATTCTAGTTTATAGAAGACATTGTTGAGTGTTTTTCCCCTTTATCACTGTGTATTAATCTGTTTTGATCATTTTATTTCACCAAATACTCAACATACACAGACTGTAGCTGTGATCATAGTGGGACAGAGAGAGAAGTGTGCGACAAAGACACTGGCACCTGCTTGTGTAAGCCAAACTACACAACAGACAGATGTGACAGATGCACACCTGGCTTCTTTAACTTTCCTGTCTGCCAAGGTAATTCATTCATAACTGGCCCTTGTGTGAACATGTACATGTTTTATTGTTAGGTTGACTGGTTGTCTACTGCAGTTAAGCCATACACATTACTGTCATTGTGTGTAAGAAAGTGCATGGATAGAAGAGGCATTATCTGAAACAAATGCAAGGCCATGGGATATACAAAGCACACACCATTTTATTGTTTTATTTTATGTGGAAGTCTATACAATTTGATGTTGACATAATGGTGTTTGTTCTTTACCAACATTTGGACAGAAGGACTGAAAATCTGAAATAACATTGTTTCATAATGCTATACTACACTAAGACGTGATATTAATAAGCAAAGAATTGTATACTACAGTAAGTTGTGATATTAATAAGCATAATATGCTATACTACTGTATGCCATGATGTTAATAAGCATAGAGTGCTATACTACTGTAAGTCGTGATATTAATAAGCATAAAGTGCTATACTACTATAAGCCATGATAGTAATGTGCAAACAATGCTATACTACTGTAAGCCATAATATTAATTAACATAAAATTCTATACTACTTACTGTTAGCCATGATATTAATAAGCAAAAAATGATATACTACTTGAAGCCATGATATTAATAAGCATAACATGCTTTACTACTGAAAGCCGTGGTATTAATAAGCATAGAATGCTATGCTACTTAATTCATGATATTAATACGCATAGAATGCTATACTATTATAAGCCATGATATTAATAAGCAAACAGTGCTATACTAATGCCTTTGAATATAAATGTTATAGACGAGTTCTAAGAATATCTTGGGTAAAGAAAAGAACAAATGCATCCATACTTCAAGAGCTGAATATTGAAGAAGGTTGGCTATTAAAGACGATAAAACAAGGAAAATTGAAATATTTTGGTCACTTGAAATGTCATGTAAGTTTGGAGAGAGCAATAATGCAGGGGTATATGCCTGGGAAGAGAGGCAGAGGAAGGCCAAAGAGAAGATGGGTGCAGGATGTGGTTGAAGATCTCCAGATGGGTGTATCGGACGCGGGACATCTTGCTTATGATCGAGAGGTTTTCCAGAAGGTTGTTATGAGAGCGAGGTTGTGCAAAGGACATGCTACAGAATGAATGAATGAATTCTATACTACTGAAAGCAATATTGCTGACCCAAGACTTTAGGTTATAATATTGTTTTAATATTCTCAATTTATTGTTCAGTATTTCTTTGTATCTCAATGTATTGTTATCCCATTCTGTATAACCATCAAGTACTTTCTTGTATCTAAATGCATTGTTTTTGTTGTTGTTTTTTTTGGTTTCTGAATATATTGTTGTTTTTTTTTTAAATACTGTGCATACCATCAAGTACTTTCTTGTATCTGAATGCATTGTATTTCTATACTCTACATACCTTCAAGTACTTTCTTGTATCTGAATGCATTGTATTTCTATACTCTACATACCTTCAAGTACTTTCTTGTATCTGAATGCATTGTATTTCTATACTCTACATACCATCAAGTACTTTCTTGTAGCTGAATGCATTGTATTTCTATACTCTACATACCTTCAAGTACTTTCTTGTGTTTTAATGTATAATGTACTATGCTGAAAATAATATTAAATACTCTGTTAAGTTCAGTAAGATTATCATTATTGCACCCCAAGCACATCCATAGATGCTCCAAATCCAAATGTTTTATTTTTCTTATGCTGTTAAGCACTGTCTTGTATCGAATTCATTGTTTTCCTATCCTGTACATATCGTTAAGTACTTTCTTGTTTCTGAATGTATTGTTTTCCTTTGTTGTACATACCATTAAAAATGTTTCAGATTGTATTTTATTCCTAATCACATTTAAGTGCTGTCTTTTTGTTTTTATGTATGTTTTACCTAAAAAGTACATGCCATTATGTACTTTCTTACATCTGAGTGTATTGTTTTTCTGTGCTCTACATTGTGTTAAATACTTTCTTGTATGGGAATGTATTATTTCGTATGCTTTACATACCGTTAAGTACTTTCTCTTAGTTGAAGTTGAATCAACCATGAAATGTGTGATGTGTGTCATTTTTGTGTCTAATGAAAATCATAGGAATTTCATTGAAACATTATATTCACATTTTGTTCTTTCATTGTCACTGAATAAGTTAGAAATTCCTATATTCACCTTATGAAGCTGTCACAGAGCTTATGTAATTAGATATTGAGGATGCTACCTGCATATTTTAATTGCTAGTTTACATTATACATTTCAGCATGTGAATGTGCTGATCCGGGCTCGCTAAGTTCTGTTTGTGCTGAGTCTGGACAGTGCCAGTGTAGAACCAACTATGGAGGTCGCAACTGTGACCAGTGTGCTCCTGGCTACTACAAGTATCCAGATTGTGCCCGTAAGTCTGGAGTTGACTATTATGTTTTTAATTCTCACAGGGGTACTAATAAAACTATATAAATACAAGGACATGGAGAAACTAATATAACAATATAAATATAAGATAACGGGGAAATTAATATAACTATATAATAAGAGAGCCGGCTCTGTGGTGAAGGGGTTATAGACGCAATTTGTAATCCCACATACCACGTTTGAAGCACAGCTGCAGGCAATTTAGAAGCAGACCGCCTTGCGTTGGTTTCCCATATAAATGTATGAGTGCCGGTTGTTCAGAGAGTAATGGCAAACTACTGAATGTAAATTTGCCAAGAATTCATGAACAGCCAAAAACTCTGGGGTTGACTGCAACATCATGTAAAGGAGGTACTTAGATAATTATATAAATATGAGAACACTGGGGTACTAATATAACTATATAAAGTCTGTTCCCATAGATGGAGAATAGTGTTTGTCATCATAAAGTACATTATATTGTACTTTTAAGACTCACTTCATCTAGTTTTTATAGGACTTCTAATGAGTTCTTTACCATTCTGATTGTTTCCAGTCTACTTGCAAGACAACAGATTTATGTTTATCTTAATCTAATTCATATCCTTGGACATTGCCAATTTGGGAGACCCTATTCAAGGTTAAGCCGATGCTATTATAACTTCTGGGGTTCGCTAGGGTAATCAGGCCTCTCTGTCACTGGAAAGTAAATGCATGGGTCTGGATAAATATACTGTGATAAAGAAAGCAAAATTAGGAAATGTATACACACGCAAAGATAAGAACCTTAAAAGTAAACACAATCATTTGGAGGACTATGATATGCCATGGCTTTGCTATTTTTGTCATGGTATTATGAGATGAGTGATCAGTTATCTTTATTTCCACAACTTCTTTCACAAACTTAGAGCAAATTGTGGTACCTATTTGATTTCTACGTGAATTAAATATTCAGTAATTTGTTTTTTTCTAGCCATAGCTATTGTAGAATTCAAACCTCTTAGTGTTTAAACTGGGTGAGAAAACAAATGAAAACGGAATGTTGGTAGCGAAGAGACAAGTAAGTGGAGAACCGTCTGAACACTGAATATCCAAAAACGGAAATGAAAACAAAGTAACTGTTGATAGTACAAGCAAATGAGATATTTAGAATTGGCATAAATGCTGTATGTGAAAGTGAAGAGATTGAAATAAATAAATTATGCTATTAATGAAACCTCTCTTCAAGAGATGAATCATACACCAATCAAAGTAGCAGTCTAGACAAGAATAGGGCTAATAATGAAACTTAATGAGAGTTAATTCACGTAAGTTGTGTGATTTCTGCAGTATGTACCTGACGAGATGCAGCGAAATATGCCAGGCAATAAATCGTGCAATCTATTGTTTGTGTCTTCGTTATTCAAATTCACTACGGGAAAACATTGTTTTGAATAATGAGACTGTTATGCGATAGTGTTATTATTCTAACTATTATTATTATAGTCTATTATTCTATCTATTTCTATAAGAGTCTTATTATTATCTAATTTTATTTATGATAGCGATTAATTTTCAGATATACATTAAGAGAATGCTTGGATGTATTTGAATATATTTTGTTAAATGCAGCTTGCAACTGTGACCTGTATGGCTCCCTGGGACAGTCCTGTGATCAGGTGACTGGTCAGTGCCGCTGTCGCAGTAACTTTGTGGGTGTCATGTGTGAAACATGCGGAGAGAACTTCTATAACTATCCAATGTGTGAAGGTAAGGTGACATTATATTTTATGTAAATGTCGGCCGAAGTCCAACCTCCATAACATAGCGATAATCAGCCGTAGGTCGCACTCAGTCAGCGACAGAGACCAAGAGGTGGGTCCAAAAACAGAAAGGAAGAACCGGCTTCCTAGTAGAGTGCAGCGGCGTGATCGGGGCATGAGGAAGGAACAGCTAATAATGGGACGCAGCAAGCTTTGTCAGTGTTGGGGGAAAGGCAATGGACAAGAAATTGCACTTGCAAAGCCCGTATTGCATCCATCGTCAATAAGATAAAACCTGGCTTTTGTGTACTGAGAGAGCTGAGTAGTGTAGTGGCTAAACCCGATGATCATGGGTTAGAATTCTCATCAATGCAGGTTTTAAAAAAATTACCTGGGCTCTCGGGTTGATACTGCCTAAAATAGATAGGCCTACCATGAAATATCTTAGGAAATAAAGGCACAGAGCATAGTATTGACCTCATCACCCATCTAATGGCTAGTGGTCTATAAAATATTAATCGAGTAGCTTCACAAAATCAACACCTGCGAGATGAGATACCTGAGGAGAGCTGCCAACCTAACAATCCGAGACCGAGTAAGAAATGCTGTTATCAGACAGACTGTGTTATCAACACCTTGTGCCACATTTATTGAAAGACAGAAGATCAAGTGGTTTGGCCATGTCGTTAGAATGCAACACCAACAACTACCATCACTGGCCTTACATCAAAGATCATCTGCGACAAGACCAATAGGACGTCCAAGAAGGAAAATGTCGACATCAAAGACATTGTACAATCACACGGAATGACACAATCCAGTGCCGCCCACCGGGCTCTGAAACGCAAATTATTCCTCCCCACGACGCTTGACGGCAGAAGTGGAAGATGATGATAATGATGACGACGATGAGTAGCTTAAGGCATGTGAAAGGACCATTTTGTAACATACCTTACTGCTACCATGCCTACTGACAGCAGCGGTGGCCTTCGACAGTTCACTATGTGATAAACATCTGTAATGGTAACAGTCAAAACAGGCTATCTGTTTTAAGTTTATTTAGATTACCTGATATAAATCCGAGGGGGCTTCAAATTAAAACCTTAAAAGTATGATAGAAATTACAATAATCATGCCATTGTCTTGTAACCTGTCAATATTGTTGTTAAAGATTTCATGAGTGTTAAGCACGTGACATCACAGTGCAGACAAAAACTGACATCATAAGGACAGTTTAAACATGGCTTTTAACATGCACCAAGGAGGAGTAGCATTCTGTTATCTGTTTTTAAATCAGTGAAGTGGTTAAACCTATAGAAATTCATTGGCAAATGAAGGTTCAGAATGGCGATGCATGCCTGTCAGTCCAGCAAGTGTATGAATGGAGTAAGAATTTTCAAAACTGCATGACTTCTGTGACAGACACTAAAAGTTCAGACACACTTAGTAGTGATCCCAGAATGGTTACACACGCGGCCAAGAGAATATTTTTCTACAGGAATCCAAGCACTTTATCGGTGCTGGAGGACTTGCATTTAACGCAGTGGTGACTCAATCAATCAATCATGTGCCATGCCGGAAAGCGTGGGCGGTCGTGACTCGCCATTTCACTCGATCACCAGTGTCGTGGATCAGCTCAGTGTTCCTGTCTCGTCCATGCCATGTGGCCAAGCCATCCAGGTATTTTCCTCTAGGTCTTCCTCTTGGTCTGTTCCCTTCGATCTTGCCAGTTGTCACTAAGTTCTCCAATCCATTTCTTCTCATTACATGTCCAAAATATTTTGACTGTCTACGTCTAATTTCTCCAATCAGTTTACGATGTTCATTTGTCTCCTGTAGTACTTGGTCATTGGTTTTTCTGTCTGTCCGTGGTATTCTTTGCATTTTCCTCAGAAACCACATTTCTGCAGCCATCAGATGCTTTTCAGCTTGACTGCTCATTGTCCAAGTTTCACATCCATACAAAAGAACAGGCTCTATGTATCCCCTCAACACTCTTTTTCTCGTTTCAATTGACATCTTTTTATTGGTCAGAATGTTTTTCATCTTGCTAAAGGCTACTTTCGCCATGGCGAATCTTGTTCTAATCTCTTCAAGGCATCTCCCATCAGATGTTATGACTGTTCCAAGATAATTGTACCGATTCACTTGTTGAAGAATATTTCCATTTGCTTGTATATTACATTGTGGCACTTCTTCCTTCCTAGTGACGACCATAACCTGAGTCTTTTTACAATTTAATTCTAACCCCAGTTGCTCACTGTGTACAACAACAGTGTCTACTAATTGTTGCAGGTCCTGTGCATTGTCTGCAATTAATACTGTATCATCTGCATATCTAATGTTATTGATGTTTCGTCCTCCAATGCTGATTCCATTTATATTCTCTACATTTCTGAAAATATTTTCACTGTATAGGGAAAAAAGATCTGGAGACATCAAACATCCCTGCCTAACACCTCTCTTAATTGGCTGATACTGTCCCACTTCATTATCAATCCTTATTGCAGCTTGTTGTTTCCAATATATGTTTTTTATAAGTCTAATGTCTTTCCCATCAATTTGTAGATCTGCAAGCATATCCACCATGTTGACATGTCTAACTCTATCAAAAGCCTTTGTATAGTCAATAAAGCAAAGATGTATATCCTTGTTTACTTCTATAGCACGTTCAATAACTGTTCGCAGCATATACACAGCATTTACTGTACCCTTTCCTTCTACAAACCCACATTGTTCTTCTCCTATTTCAGATTGTATCTTCTTCCTCACTCTTTGCATGATAATTCTTAGCAAAATCTTTGTGATGTGACTCATTATACTAATTGTTCTATGTTGATCACATTCCAAGGTTCCTGATTTCTTTGGGATTGCAATAAATACAGAGTTACATATGTTTGTTCAATTATTTAACAATCTTACAATGACTGGTCTGATGGTTAAATGCATTTAATGTTTTTACATTTAAACCTGACTGTGGTTGTTATTAATTTGTTTGTTCATACGAAACACTTTAAAACTTTTATAGAGAATTTAATAAAAGCAGGTCAGCATGTCTGAAAGATTTAATGCATTAAATGTTCCCGTCTGATGGCCGGGTAATTGGTTCATTCCACAAGCCTGTCATTAGGATTTACATGTTGACTTCTCGTTCAGAAGGCAGTGGCAAACTACTAAATGTAAAATAAAATTGCCTAGTAAATCATAATGTGTCAATAGAGGTTGGATGTGAATGTTACGTGCTGCAAAGGATTTACAATTGATGACAGGTAAAAGTAGTCTGAAAATGAAAACAGTAATATAAATAAACACTGCACAATCTACCTGTACAGCTGTTTAGCGGTGTAAATGTGCAAAGTGAAGCTACAAATTACTGCTTTACTTTACAAATTGTCAAGCATTCTTTTAAAGGACAAGTAATGTGAAGCTACAAATTACTGCTTTAGTTTACAAATTGTCAAGCATGCTTTTAAAGGACAACAACGGATAAACAATGATTGTTAAGTATACAATTGGACGCAAACAAAAATAGCAGTTAATTCTCTGTATTTTTCTGCAACATATTTGAATCTTGTTAGTATTTTGTTACATTATATTTTAAAACGAACACACATATAAATACTGTGAAAAATAATAAACTAGAGGAATGTACACATATCACAAATTGTAAATGTTTGCAACAGGTGTAGACATTTATGTCTTTCCACAGATCTCGACCCTAGGTGTTCTAGATCAACCCTGCTGATGATACTCCTCCATGCCACCATCTCATTCCATTCAGCATTATTTCCTTTTGTCTGCTTCTGCATGCAAAGTTTTGCAGTTGACTTAGTGTACCGATAGAAAAAATGCCCCTCTGCTGTGTGTCCACCGTGACGAGGTAGAGGGGCTTGCGCGTTCCAATGACCCCAAGATCTATGCCGAAGGTAGCACAGCTACTGGTAGGGCCACCCATGTCGGACAGGCCAAGGGAGAGGGACCAGACGAAGAGACACACAAACCTGCTGCCTCGTAGGTAGACTGGGGATAGTCAAAGGCTAGGGAAAGCACCCCGAATACATGCTTGTCGAAATCGGATGTACTGAGCCACAGGCTTGACAAAGCAGTGCAACGTAAAACCTGCTGCCTTGTAGGTAGACTGGGGACAGTCAAAGGCTAGGGAAAGCATCCCGAAAAATGCTTGTCGAAATCGGATGTACTGAGCCACATCCTTGACAAAGCAGTGCAACGTAACTTAATTCATGATGTCACAAATCAAAATTAATCCCGTGGAGTCCCATCAGGCGGTGATAGTGCCGGGCCCCCTGCCTCGAGGGGGTCCACCCATGACTACTGGTGGTCACCTTCCCCTGTGTTGTGGAGTCAAGGCACAGAGGAGTAGGTTAAGAGGTATTGACCAAATACCCCAGACACTCAACATACTACAGTGGAATGCCGAAGGAGTTTATAACAAGAAAGTCTCCCTAACACAGCATCTTCATAAAGATAGAATAGATGTGGCATGCATTCAAGAGACACACCTCAACGCCAATCGCAAATTCTCAGTCAGAGCATATCAGGCCACACGTTTCGACTGCGAAGGACACAAAGGGGGAGTTCTAATACTTACACGAAATACAATACCTTGCAGCGAAGTATCTGTGATCTCTGACAACCAAACGGAAATTATAGGTGTTGATATAATAAAGGACGTGAAAATAAGAATCTACAATCTGTATAGCCCAGCAGATAAGGACCTTACACTTTCAAACATGAAAATAACTGACACAAACTGAATTATTGTCGGAGACTTTAATAGCCGTTCAGAAAGATGGGGATACCCAGATACTGACAAAAGAGGAGATGAATTGGAGGACTGGGAAATAGACTCAAATCTCTATCTACTCAACAAAGCGGATGACACACCGAGCTTCTACTCCAGAAGATGGTTTACCACTTCTACTCCAGACTTAGCTTTCTGCACAGGAGACATCCTTCACAAAATCGATCGCCAAGTGCTGGACCAATTAGCAGGTAGTGACCACAGACCAATCAAGCTTGTAATGAATATGGAGTATGTTCCACAGGAGCAAAAGCCTTTGCCCCGCTGGAATTACAAAAGAGCAGATTGGGACAGATTTGCCATACTAACAGACAAATATTGTGAAAACATAAATACACGATATGGCAACATGAAGCAAATGGTGGAAAGTCTAAACAGAGCGATAATACAGGCAGCCACTGAGTCTATTCCAAGAGGAGCGAGGAAAAATTACAAACCATACTGGACTGAAGGACTACAACGTTTGGAGGACAAAGTTGAAGATACCAGGAAGACAGCAGAGAGAGAACAAACAACTGAAGCGATCATCTCTCTCAAAGCCATCTCAGCAAAATATAAAAGAACAGTAAATCAAACAACAAGAGATTGTTGGAGGGAAAAAAACAGAAAACCTGAATTTTGACAGGGATGGAAACAAACTATGGAAACTAGTGAAAGCCATGAACAATGAAGGACCTAGAAACAAACAAATAACAATTAAACAAGGAAATGCCTTGCTTACCGGAAAAAAGCCTGCAAATGCACTAATGGAACACTATGCAGATGCAAACCACATTGATATTACAACCGAACAGAAGAAAGCAATCAAAGACAAACAGATACATCATAGAAATACAGAGACAGCAGCAGAATATATGATGGCAAATCTAACAATGGAAGAAATGGAACAGGCAATGAATACCCTAAAAAAGAAGAAATCACCAGGAAAGGATGGAATCACAAATGAAATGCTAATAGGACTAGGCACCAAGGCAAAGAAGAAACTACTAGCAGTCCTAAATAACAGCTGGAAGAGAGGAATAGTCCCACAGGCATGGAAGGAAGCTATACTAATACCAGTCCCAAAGAAAGGAAAAGACCTGGAAGAACCAAATGGCTATCGACCTATCAGTCTACTTAGCTGTGTAGGAAAATTAATGGAACACATTATCAATGGCAGGCTAACATGGCATCTGGAAGAAAACAAACTCTTATCACCACACCAAGCAGGATTCAGAAAGTACAGATCCACTGAAGATCAAATAACCTATATAGCTCAGGAAATAGAGGATGCCTTCCAAGAGAAAAAGCACACACTAGCAGTCTGGATAGATTTAGAAAAAGCATTTGATAAAGTATGGAAGGAAGGACTGAAAGTAAAACTGCAAAAAATGCATGTTTGTGGGAAAATGTATAAATGGATCAGCCACTATCTTGAGAACAGGACAAAAGTACAAGGACAAACAAGCAAAATGATGCTGTTGGAGCAAGGTGTCCCCCAAGGAGGAGTTCTTTCACCAACATTATTCCTAGCATATATAAATGACATCACGGAAAATTTTCCAGCCAGAGTACACACATCCTCCTTTGCAGATGATCTAGCCATATGGACATCTGAAGAATATATTAGTACAGCTAACAGCAGAATACAGCAAGCCTTATTAGCGCTAGAGGACTGGTCAAAATCATGGCTAGTGAAGATAAGTGAGGAGAAAACAGCATGCACAGTGTTCTCCCTCTCAAATAAAACTCAGCAACCTAAGCTGGTATTGAATGGAAAAATATTGCACCATGAAGAATATCCAAACTATCTAGGAGTCACCTTTGATCGTCGACTGACATGGAAAACACAGGTTGAGAACAATCGAACAAGAGCAAGGCAGAGAATGGCAATCATGAAAAAGCTTGCTGGTACAACGTGGGGAGCAGATGAGAAAGTTCTCAAGAAGTTATATACTGGACGGGTGAGGCCAGTATTGGAATATGGCATTGCAGCTTGGGCAACAGCAGCTAAGTCAAACTTTAACAAAATAAGTAGAGTCCAAAACCAAGGAATGCGAATCATAACTGGAAGCCTGAAGACAACACCTATTAATAAACTAGAAAAGATCACTTGTTTACAACCAATGCAGGACAGAAGAAATAGTAGAGCCCAGCAACAAGCAGAAAAATTTAGAAGATTGACAGACCACCCTATGTATAACAGGTGTAATGGTTTTGGAAAGGGAAGACTGAAGCGTAGCAACTTTGTAGAAACTGCAAAACGAAAGATTAGAGCAGATCCCATACTTAACACAATAACATTCAAGCCCATTTACAATGCACACAGCTTCCCAGCTTGGAGATAGCAGAAACTGCCTGAGATGATAGAAAACATTCCTGGTATTGAGAAAAAGAACACTCAGAATGAAACCGAAAGAAGAAAAATAACCCTCAACTACATAAAAGAATATTACCCAAGCAGCAATTGGACCCATGCATATACAGATGGATCAGCCAAAGATTCAATTAAAAATGGAGGAGGAGGAATTCTCCTTAATTTAAAAAATGGAGTGAAAAATACAGTCAGTGGCAACTGGAAAATTTTCAAGTAACTTCAAAGCGGAGGTAGAGGCTTTGAAAACTGCAGCAGAAATGCTCTTGATGGAGGAAAATAAAGAGAAGCAATTAGCTATCTTCACAGATGCAAAGTCAGCTGTCTCAATACTGAAGAGCAAAAACAGCACAGAACTAGCTGACCTAAGAACAGCACTCCATGGTCTATGCCAGAAATCCAAAAAAGTTGTAATACAGTGGATCCCATCACATTGCAGTATACCTGAAGAGGCTGACAGACTAGCAAAAGAGGGTGGACGATTACCACAGCCTGACATAGACATAACCTATAATGAGGCAAAAAGGTTTATAAAAAGCACTTATAGAACCAAATGGGAATCAGAGCATCCAGGCCACCAGAAGGATGATGCATATTACAAACTCGACCGAAGAGAATAAATAGCAATCTTCAGACTCCGCACAGGACATAACAGGCTGAAACACCACTTGTTCAATAAACTAAAGATAGGAGATACCGATGAATGTAATTGTGGAACTGGTAAAATTACAGCTAAACATTTGCTGCAGGAGTGCCCAATATATGCAGAACAGAGAAAGATATTTTGGCCCACGCCTGCTTCATTTGAGGACAAGCTCTATGGAGATATCAACTACAGCTTACTTTAACTACATTCAGGTTGACATCTAAAGGTGCATGAAGATGTATTTAGACTGCCACACTTCATACCACAGGTATGTCGGTTACAAAAGCGTCCCAGAGGCATGAAATGGAATATTGCTTGGATAGCAAATCCATTACGTGGAAAGTCCGAATCCAAAGCTCACTGTGTAGGCTGCATAAAAGGTGGAAAAAGTGTCCTAGTGACACGAAATGGAATATTGCTTGGATAGCAAATCCATTACGTGAAAAGTCTGAATCGAAAGCTCTCTGTGTGGGCTTCATAAGAGGTGGAAAAAGTGTCTTAGTGGCACGAAATGGAATATTGCTTGGATAGCAAATCCATTATATGGAAAGTCTAAATCGAAAGCTCACTGTGTGGATGTAATCTGCAGACTGCATTCTTCTGGTTTCCGGAGGAACAGCCTTTGTTGAATGGAAGGCCCAATATACGGAAGTGAGGCTAAGCAGCCATGTGCAGGACGTGACGATTCCTTGGGTGAGCCCAGTACCAGAGCACTGTGTGATGGCTCTGCAAGTATGGAAGCCTCCTTGGATGGCGGAGAATGCCCATGGTCTGCCCCTGCCTTCCCTTGAGGATTGACTAGGATGTCTTTGGCTGTTCTATATAGGCCAGCTAGGATGAGGGATAACACCACAACAGTGAGATTCAAACGTCCTAAGAAACCCCCGGGAAGGTTAACCCGGTCAACAAATGCCCGCAGAAGTCGGATGTGTCGGCCTAACGGCGCAAGAACGCAGCTCTGCTGTAAACAGGCACAACGCAGTCACATCCGGAAAAAAAATCCAGATGAACGCAGAAGAAGAAGGAGAAGAAAAAAATGGACACTAGCGTTAATATTGACATTGTTGACAGTGATAATAATGTGCAAGTCATGACAATGGCTGTCTCTTGATATTATTCCGCTTGAACAGTTTGTAACTGTAATCCTGATGGTGCCAAAGAGGTTCCAGGATATCCACTTGGAGGATGTGGTATTGTTACTAGTGGACGACTCTGTGAATTTAAAGAAAGAGTCATGGGCAAGATCTGTGATTTGTGCAAACCTGGATTCTGGAACCTGAACAGAAACAACCGCTTGGGCTGTGAAGGTAAAGGAGCAACTGTAGAAAGTATAACATTTGGAGTATATATCTCATCTTTACGAATGTAAATGTCTCTTTTTGCGTGCGATTTGTCTTTTAGAATGTGAAGATGTGTTTCTGTTGCTCGTACCTTTTTTAGTTTTATATCATCTTAAAGAATGAAAATATGTATTGTGTGCTATTTGTCTTTCAGAATGTGAAGGCATATTTTATGACTCATATATTATATTCATCTTTCCCCCGGGAAGGTTAACCCGTCCAACAAATTCCCACAGAAGTCGGATGTGTCGGCCTGATGGCGCAAGAACGCAGCTCTGCTGTAAACAGGCACAACGCAGTCACATCCGAAAAAAAAAAATCCGGATGAACGCAGAAGAAGAAGAAGATATTCATCTTTCAGAATGTGTAGTTACATTTTTGTGACAGATGTGTTATATTTGTCTTTCAGAATGTGAAGGTACATTTTTATATATTCATTTTACAAAATGTGAAGATATGTTTTTATGGCTCATATATTCATTTTACAAAATGTAAAGATATGTTTTTATGGCTGATATCGTATACGCATATTTCAGAATGTGAAGATACATTTTTATGACTCATGTTATATTCATCTTTCAGAATGTGAATGTTTCAAGGCAGGAATGCTGTAAGGTCTGAATAAATGTGACATGTGAACTGGTCAATGTGTTTGCAAACCTAATGTGGGAGGACAGGACTAATCGCTGCCTGGATGGATTCTACAATCTGCAAGAGAGCAACCCTTATGGATGCGACTGTAAGTTGTCAGTTTTCAGAATTGAAATAATTATATTTAAAGATATTGTTTTTCATCCAAGACCCAAACACGGTGAAGGAAAAATCCCAACTGCACCTCTGCACTGTAGAGCACAGGAAACACACTATGGTGTGACAAAGACAGCTATGAGGTCTGAGTTAAGTTAGTTGCATATCCTTTACAGGATGTAGCAGTCGACCCAAGCATTTTTTGGCTGTTGTGATCTCTTGGCAAGTTTACATTCAGTAGTTTGCCATTGCTTTCTGAACGACCAGCACCCATACCAATGTATAAAAAAAACTCAATGCAAGGCGGTCTGCTACCAAATTGATTGCAGCTGTGTTTCTAATACGGTAATGCGAACTGTGTCCATAACCCCTTCACCACGGAGGTAGGGTCTGAGTATCCACCAGAATTAGTGGACACCTCTGGGGTGCTGTTTGCTGTCTGTGAGAGTACCCCAGAGCAGGGCACTCACCCTGGCAACTTAACAGGTTGCTAAAGGCTGAGGACATAGTCCACGACCATGTAGATGTGAAAAGCCAGGGGAAACATACCACATTATGCATGTAAGGAAACTCAAGATGGAAGCCAATCAAGAATCTCAAAGATCTGAAGCATATCAGTTGCAAGACAAATTCTGACATTCTATCAGATCTGAATATTGAAGAAAATTAGCTCATAAACAGCTTCATGTTTCAGAAACTGAAATACTTTGGCTGTATTGAACATCACAGTGGCGTGGAGAGAACAGTGGTGGAAGTCATGGTTCTTGGAAAAAGAGGTAGTGGTCGACCAGAAGATGGATGGATACAGGGCATTGCAGATACATTGTGCATGAAGGTGCATGAAGCAGGAGAATTGGCAAGAGATCAAGAAGCTTTTCAGTGGGCCATGCTGAGAGTGATGTTCTGCAAAGGACTTGCCACATGATGATAATGATGATTTCTTTTGAAATGGTAGACATACCAACTCCAAAATTTAGAAGGCTGTTACAAAAGATTATCTTTGGAGAGAAACCAAACATTTATGATTACCAGTGTAAGAGGTAGACTCTACATCTAGGTTGGTCATGTCCTCAGTAGAGATGGCTACAATATCACTAGAACTAATGGCATGGACTCCTCATGCATGACAAGGAGGTCAATTGTGGATAACTTGGTGAAGGTAATGAAAATAGGCAGGTGATCTATGATTGCTGGCTATGGTCCGAACAGAATGGAAGTTATTGGTTGCTGCCCTAAAAGGTTTGAAAGGTGAATGTAATTACCGATTGTCTGTAGTTTCCAGTACTATTACCTTCTTTAGGTGCCTTTAGGTCTGGAACTTGATTGGCTATCATGAGCCACCAATCATCTCTCATATTTTAATGAGGTTGATAGTGCCTACATTAATATGTATTGCACAGCTCTATCTTCTTCTTTGTAAACTGTCTGAAGTTAGCATCATATGGGTCCAAAACAATTGTTTATGATTTTTAAAATTGCATCTGTTGTTTCTGCTAGATCAGTTTCACAATAAAGAATAAATGTAATGAATTATATTACACCATATACATTGTTTCATATCTATAAATATAAACTGCTAGGCCTCTGTTTCACAATAAAGAACCAGTTTAATGTAGCACAGAACACCATGTATCATTTCTTTAAGGCAGACAACAATGCAGTCTCTTTTTGTGTTATCTTATATATAAATTAGGATGTGTGTCTGTATTTATGTATGTCCTTTATGCGCTCGCGAACGGCCCATCCGATTGAGATGAAATTTTCTACACGCCTTCCTTTCAGTCCAGAGCAGCCAACTGTGATATTTTTTTAGTGTGAAATCGGCTGCTTACCCAATATTATTTCATTTTTCATTTTTAATTATAATTTCATATATCTCAGGGGACCTAACTCTGTAAAAGTTATTTCAAGGGGCATAACTTTTCTGTATAACTTATAGTCATATTGTGGCATCGTTTTCAAAGATTTATAAACTCTTTGTCCATAGTTATATACCGGCATATGAGATATAATAAATAATGATACAATCTGTAAGGCATTTTCAAAGTTTTCATAAAAATAATGCACAATGCATAACATTGTAACTCATCTTTTTTTGCTTAAGAAGTTACTGTAGTCATGCAGGTGATTAGAAAGAGTTTTCATTAAAAATAATGGATGGTGTGTGGAAGGCCATTCTTTTAAGTTACTTTTTTTGTTGTATGAATTTAATGAGAACTTATATGACTACTTATATGAATTAAATGACAGGGTCAGGCAGACAGATAGACAGACAGACAGACAGATAGACAGTCGGGAACAGGAACTTATATGACTACTTATATGAAGTAAATGAGATGCTCCCCACCAGATACTGGGCGAAGCCGGGCAGGGTCAGGCAGACAGATAGACAGACAGACAGACAGACAGATAGACAGACAGATAGACAGTCGGGAACGGGAACTTATATGACTACTTATATGAATTAAATGAGATGCTCCACACCAGGAGCTGGGCAGTGCCGGGCCGGGTCAGACAGACAGACAGACAGACAGACAGACAGACAGACAGACACACAGACAGACAGACACAGACAGACAGACAGACAGACAGACAGACAGACAGACAGACAGTCGGTAACGGGAACGAGAACTTATATGACTACTTATATGAATTAAATGAGATGCTCCCCACCAGGGTCTGGGCGAAGCCGGGCAGGGTCAGCTAGTCTTATATATAAAAAAGGATGTGTGTGGGTGGGTGGGTGGGTGTGTATGTCCTTTATGCGTTCGCGAACGGTCCATCCGATTGAGATGAAATTTTCTACACGCCTTCCTTTCATTCCAGCGCAGCCAACTGTGATATTTTTTTAGTGTGAAATCGGCTGCTTACTTAATATTATTTAATTTCTCATTTTACATTGTAATTTATATACAGCGAGGGGACATAACTCTAGAAAAGTTATTTCAAGGGGCATAACTTTTAATAACATTGCTGTATAACTTATAGTCATATTGTTGCATCGTTTTCAAAGATTTATAAACTCTTTGTCTGTAGTTATGTACCGGCATATGAGTTATAATAAATAATGATACAATCTTTAAGGCATTTTCAAAGTTTTCATAAAAATAATGCATAATGCATAACATTGTAACTCATCTTTTTATGCTTACGAAGTTATCTACAGTCATGGGGACGCAGAGGTGTTTCCAAGGCACCAGGGCCGGGTTATATACTGGCCAAGACCTATTGACCCGTCCTCGTCGAGCGTCCTGGGCAACAGGTCCCTTCGGGGTCCTGGCTAAAGTAAGTAGGATCGCCGATTCCTCCGAAGTCGGAGAGTGCCTGCCTGTACGGCGAGGAACCACCAGTCTGCACACCAATAAGCCAGACATGGGACAACGGATACTCACGCAAAACTCAGGTTCTGTATGACATCACTCTGATGTTGGACAACAGGATGTCGCGTTGGAGCTCAAGCCAACGAACACAAGCAAGCATCTACAGTCATGCAGGTGATTAGAAACGGTTTTCATTAGAAATAATGGATGGTGTGTGGAAGGACATTCTTTTAAGTTACTTTATTTTGTTGTATGAATTTAATGAGACGCTACCCGCCAGGAGTTGGGCGAAGCCACGCCGGGTCAGATAGATAGACAGACCCACCTTTTCGCTGCAGTTATGTACAGGCATATGTGTTATAATCCTCCTCCTACCCTCTTCCTCTTCCCCTCCCCCCTCTCCATCCTCCTCCTCCCTCTTTCTCCTCCTCCTCCCTCTTCCTCCTCCTTCCTCCTCCTCCTCCCTCCTCCTCCTCCCTCTTCCTCCTCTTACCTCCTCGCCCTCCTCCCTCCTCCTAATCACTCCTGTTCCTTCCTCCTCCCTTCTCCTCCTCTCTCCTCCTACTCCCTCCTCCTCCTATGTCCTCCCCCTCATCCCTCCTCCTCCCTCCTCCCCCTCATCCCTCCTCCTCCCTCCTCCTCCCTTTTCTCCCTCCTCCTCCTCCCCTTACTCCTCCCTCCTCCTCCCTCCTCATCCCTCCTCCTCCCTTCTCCTCCTCCTCCTCATCCTCTCTCCTCCTCCCTCTTCCTCATCCTCTCTCCTCCTCCCTCTACCTCCTCCCTCCTCCTCCCTCCTCCACATCCCTCCTCCTCCTCCTCCCTCCTCCTCCTCCCCCTCCCTCCTCCTCCCTCCTCCTCCCTCCTCCCTCCGCCTCCTCCCTCCTCCTCCTCTCTCTTCCTCCTCCCTCCTCCTCCCTCCTCATCCTCCATCTCCCTCCTTCTCCTTCTCCTTCCTCCCTCTTCCTTCTCCCTCTTCCTCCTCCCTACTCCTCCCTCTTCCTCCTCCTCCCTACTCCTCCACCCTACCACTCCTCCCCTCCTCCTCCTTCTTCCTTCCTCCTCCTCCCTCCTCTTCTCTCTTCCTCCTCCCTCCTCCCCTCCTCCTTGCTCTCCTCCTCCTAATCACTCCTCCTCCCTTCTCCTCTCTTCTTCCTCCTCCTCCCTCCTCCATCATTCCCCCCTCATCCTCCCTCCTCCTCCTCCTCCCTCCTTCTCCCTCCTCCTCCTCCCTTCTACCCCTCCTCCTCCTCCCTCCTCCTCCTCCCTTATCCCCCTCCTCCCTCCTCCTCTTCTCTCCTCCTCCTCTTTCCTCCTCCACCTCCCTCTACCTCCTTCCTCCTCCTCCCTCCTCCTACCTCCTCCTCCTCCCTCCTCCTCTCTCCTCCTCTTAATCCCTCCTCCTCCCTCCTATTCCTCCCTACTCCTACTCCTCCCTCCTCTTCCCTCCTCCTCCTCTCTCCGCCTATCTCTTCCTCCCTCCTCCTCCTCCCTCCTCCTCCTCCCTCCTCCTCCCTCCCTCTTCCTCCTCCCAGCTCCCACTCCTCCTTTTTCTTCTTCTGCTGCTGCTGCTGCCGCCGCTCCATTTACCTAAGTTAATTGTTGGGGAAGATGTAAAGACCTTTCAAGTGCTCTTTCTAATGCTTTTTGTAAGTTGGTCTTCGTTTATCTAGGTTGTTCTAACTGCAACCAATAAATGATTAGACAGACAGGCAGACAGAAAGACAGACAGAGAGGGAGGGACAGACAGACAGACAGACAGACGGGAACGGGAACTTATATGACTACTTATATGAATTAAATGAGATGCTCCCCATCAGGGGCTGGGCGAAGCCGGGCAGGGTCAGGCAGACAGATAGACAGACAGATAGACAGTCGGGAACGGGAACTTATATGACTACTTATATGAATTAAATGAGATGCTCCCCACCAGGGTCTGGGCGAAGCCGGGCAGGGTCAGCTAGTCTTATATATAAAAAAGGATGTGTGTGGGTGGGTGGGTGGGTGTGTATGTCCTTTATGCGTTCGCGAACGGTCCATCCGATTGAGATGAAATTTTCTACACGCCTTCCTTTCATTCCAGCGCAGCCAACTGTGATATTTTTTTAGTGTGAAATCGGCTGCTTACTTAATATTATTTAATTTCTCATTTTACATTGTAATTTATATACAGCGAGGGGACATAACTCTAGAAAAGTTATTTCAAGGGGCATAACTTTTAATAACATTGCTGTATAACTTATAGTCATATTGTTGCATCGTTTTCAAAGATTTATAAACTCTTTGTCTGTAGTTATGTACCGGCATATGAGTTATAATAAATAATGATACAATCTTTAAGGCATTTTCAAAGTTTTCATAAAAATAATGCATAATGCATAACATTGTAACTCATCTTTTTATGCTTACGAAGTTATCTACAGTCATGGGGACGCAGAGGTGTTTCCAAGGCACCAGGGCCGGGTTATATACTGGCCAAGACCTATTGACCCGTCCTCGTCGAGCGTCCTGGGCAACAGGTCCCTTCGGGGTCCTGGCTAAAGTAAGTAGGATCGCCGATTCCTCCGAAGTCGGAGAGTGCCTGCCTGTACGGCGAGGAACCACCAGTCTGCACACCAATAAGCCAGACATGGGACAACGGATACTCACGCAAAACTCAGGTTCTGTATGACATCACTCTGATGTTGGACAACAGGATGTCGCGTTGGAGCTCAAGCCAACGAACACAAGCAAGCATCTACAGTCATGCAGGTGATTAGAAACGGTTTTCATTAGAAATAATGGATGGTGTGTGGAAGGACATTCTTTTAAGTTACTTTATTTTGTTGTATGAATTTAATGAGACGCTACCCGCCAGGAGTTGGGCGAAGCCACGCCGGGTCAGATAGATAGACAGACCCACCTTTTCGCTGCAGTTATGTACAGGCATATGTGTTATAATCCTCCTCCTACCCTCTTCCTCTTCCCCTCCCCCCTCTCCATCCTCCTCCTCCCTCTTTCTCCTCCTCCTCCCTCCTCCTCCCTCTTCCTCCTCCTTCCTCCTCCTCCTCCCTCCTCCTCCTCCTCCCTCTTCCTCCTCCTACCTCCTCGCCCTCCTCCCTCCTCCTAATCACTCCTGTTCCTTCCTCCTCCCTTCTCCTCCTCTCTCCTCCTACTCCCTCCTCCTCCTATGTCCTCCCCCTCATCCCTCCTCCTCCCTCCTCCCCCTCATCCCTCCTCCTCCCTCCTCCTCCCTTTTTCTCCCTCCTCCTCCCCTTACTCCTCCCTCCTCATCCCTCCTCCTCCCTTCTCCTCCTGCCTCCTCATCCTCTCTCCTCCTCCCTCTTCCTCATCCTCTCTCCTCCTCCCTCTCCCTCCTCCCTCTACCTCCTCCCTCCACATCCCTCCTCCTCCTCCTCCCTCCTCCTCCTCCCCCTCCTTCTCCTCCCTCCTCCTCCCTCCTCCTCCCTCCTCCCTCCGCCTCCTCCCTCCTCCTCCTCTCTCTTCCTCCTCCCTCCTCCTCCCTCCTCCTCCTCCATCTCCCTCCTTCTCCTTCTCCTTCCTCCCTCTTTCTTCTCCCTCTTCCTCCTCCCTACTCCTCCCTCTTCCTCCTCCTCCCTACTCCTCCACCCTACCACTCCTCCCCTCCTCCTCCTTCTTCCTTCCTCCTCCTCCCTCCTCTTCTCTTCCTCCTCCCTCCTCCCCCTCCTCCTTGCTCTCCTCCTCCTAATCACTCCTCCTCCCTTCTCCTCTCTTCTTCCTCCTCCTCCCTCCTCCATCATTCCCCCCTCATCCTCCCTCCTCCTCCTCCTCCCTCCTTCTCCCTCCTCCTCCTCCCTTCTACCCCTCCTCCTCCTCCCTTATCCCCCTCCTCCCTCCTCCTCTTCTCTCCTCCTCCTCTTTCCTCCTCCACCTCCCTCTACCTCCTTCCTCCTCCTCCCTCCTCCTACCTCCTCCTCCTCCCTCCTCCTCTCTCCTCCTCTTAATCCCTCCTCCTCCCTCCTATTCCTCCCTACTCCTACTCCTCCCTCCTCTTCCCTCCTCCTCCTCTCTCCGCCTATCTCTTCCTCCCTCCTCCTCCTCCCTCCTCCTCCTCCCTCCTCCACCTCCCTCTTCCTCCTCCCAGCTCCCACTCCTCCTTTTTCTTCTTCTGCTGCTGCTGCTGCCGCCGCTCCATTTACCTAAGTTAATTGTTGGGGAAGATGTAAAGACCTTTCAAGTGCTCTTTCTAATGCTTTTTGTAAGTTGGTCTTCGTTTATCTAGGTTGTTCTAACTGCAACCAATAAATGATTAGACAGACAGGCAGACAGAAAGACAGACAGAGAGGGAGGGACAGACAGACAGACAGACAGACGGGAACGGGAACTTATATGACTACTTATATGAATTAAATGAGATGCTCCCCATCAGGGGCTGGGCGAAGCCGGGCAGGGTCAGGCAGACAGATAGACAGACAGCTAGACAGTCGGGAACGGGAACTTATATGACTACTTATATGAATTAAATGAGATGCTCCACACCAGGAGCTGGGCGATGCCGGGCCGGGTCAGACAGACAGACAGACAGATAGTCGGTAACGGGAACGAGAACTTATATGACTACTTATATGAATTAAATGAGATGCTCCCCACCAGGGACTGGGCGAAGCCGGGCCGGGTCAGCTAGTAATTTAGATAAAAAGTTTTATTTTGAAAAACAGTAAAGGACCCTTGTACACCCTTCATGATGCCATGGATATATGGTGCTAGATCCATATTTGTAAAAATAGAGTAATGGCACCGTGGTCAGTATCACACCGGCCACCGTTGCATCCCCAGACATTTTCTGGTATGACACTTAGCTTGGGTCAACCTGGAAACCCAGGTCAGTTTCAAATCTGTTTTTTTTTGGATTCAAACTCATGACTACCAGACCAGCAGGCGTGTATCTAGCCACTGTGTTATTGCGGTTCCCATAATATAGATAATGCGTCTATTATCATTTGAGAAAGTGAGTTTTATAGAATCATGAGTTTTATTTGCTATGTATTTCTTTTGGCCAGATTGTAACTGATCGAGGTGGGTCCTTGAGAATGACTTGTGACAAGGTCACTGGTTAGTGTGTTTGTAAGCAGCGAATCACAGGATTATGATGTGACACTATGTATTTTGTAGACACTTGTACGTTTGCATAATCATAAACATCTGTCATGCATGTTTCTGATTTGCATCACTAATGTTTCAGGGTCGTGGTAGTATACTTCTTAGTTCTGTGATTTAGGAACAGTGCTACTGATTAAGTTCAATTCCTAATAGTGATTTTATTTCAGACCTGTATGTCTCTTTGGGGTCATTTCTACCCTGTCATATTGATGCCAGATATTTTTCTTAGTAGGAAAGGATGCACACCATTCACTTCAGAATGCTATGACCTAGAATATACAAAGCCCTATTACTATGCACAAATCTACAACAGTATCTGCATATGGAGGTTTGACGCTGTGCCGCCAGTGGCTGCAGCCTACCCTGTGCCAGACGTATTGGTTACCCATTCCCCTGGAAAACACAGGGCAAGGCCGAGAGAGGGAATAACTTTTCTGGATAACTTTTTGCTGATTGCATGGCCTTATGTGCCCGCGACGCATCTTTCAAATGTCTGCCCTATCAAATGTCGATGGTACGTGACATGCCTACCATATTTCTATTGGGTAACAGAGAATCAGGGTTCGATTCCGGAGAGGGAGCATGAGAAACGGCTACCACATCCAAGGAAGGCAGCAGGCGCGCAACTTACCCACACCTGGCACGGGGAGGTAGTGACAAAAAATAACAATGCGGGGCTCTATCGAGGCCCCGTAATTGGAATGAGTACACATTAAACCCTTTAACGAGGATCTATTGGAGGGCAAGTCTGGTGCCAGCAGCCGCGGTAATTCCAGCTCCAATAGCGTAGATTAAAGTTGTTGCAGTTAAAAAGCTCGTAGTTGGATCTCAGGTGCAGGCGGGCGGTCCGGCTCGCACCGGTTCACTGCCCGTTGTTCCCGCCCTACCGTCTGCCGGCTCTCTCCCGTGGGTGATCTTCGCTGAGTGTCCCGGGTGGCCAGCGCATTTACTTTGAAAAAATTAGAGTGTTCAAAGCAAGCCTCGGCTGCCTGAATAATGGTGCATGAAATTAACAGGGACAAATGGGGGCATTTGTATAGCAGCGTTAGAGGTGAAATTCTTGGATCGCCGCAAGACGAGCTACTGCGAAAGCATTTATCAAGAATGTTTTCATTAATCAAGAACGAAAGTCAGAGGCACGAAGACGATCAGATACCGTCATAGTTCTGACCATAAACGATGCCAACTAGCGATCCGCAGGAGTTGCTTTGATGACTCTGCGGGCAGCTTCCAGGAAACCAAAGTTTTTGGGTTCCGGGGGAAGTATGGTTGCAAAGCTGAAACTTAAAGGAATTGATGGAAGGGCACCACCAGGAGTGGAGCCTGCGGCTTAATTTGACTCAACACAGGAAAACTCACCCGGTCCGGACACTGTAAGGATTGACAGATTGGTAGCTTTTTCTTGATTCGGTGGGTAGTGGTGCATGGCCGTTCTTAGTTGGTGGAGCGATTTGTCTGGTTAATTCCGATAACAAACGAGACTCTAGCCTAATAACTAGTTCGCTGGTCCCTCGATGTGTCTCCACCTTGCCAAGGTGGGGGAGCTGGAGTATCCTACTGACCCTAAGCGCTGTGCCAATGGATATAAACTAAATATTGGACAGCTCTTGGGATAGGGACCAGACTAAGAGAGACACAACCTGCTGCTCTGCAGGCAGACTGAGGATAGCAGTCAAAATTTTAACTCAGGCGCACGAAGCCACAAACTTGGTCTAGACACTTACACGAAGGCCTCCATCTGAGAGATGTAGCTGAACGCCTCTAAGCTACTACCCTTGGATGAGAGAGCCGGGCCGATACTCACCTACCGAAAAATGGAGATGAAATACTGAGCATGCTACATGCCCAGTTCAGATACCTGTCCGAAGGCTCCCAGCTGGGGGATATGAGGGATCCCCGGATGAGAGGGCCTGGCCGCTTCTCGCTCACTGCTGTACGGAGGTAAGGTGCTGAGCCAGCAGCACATGTAGCCTACCTCGTAAGCGAGTACAAAAAGGTTGAAGAAGTGCCCCAGTCGAATGAAATGGTTAAAAAAATGTATCTAACTCGTAGAGAGTAGACAAAGGTGGAAAAACGTCTCAATAACACAAAATGGAACGCATGGCTAGCGAATCCATTGCGTAGTCCAAAGTCCGAAGCGAAAGATTACCTAGTGGATGTCGCCCACAGACTGACCGTTCCTGGTGTGTGCTTGAGCGACCAGTGGCAAGCGAGATGCCCAACACACGGAAGTGAGGATACTAAAGCAGCCATGAGCAGGACGAGGCAACTCCTCGGGTGAGCCCAGTCTCAGAGCAATATGTGCCGGCTCTGCAATTATGAAAGCCTCCTTGGATAGCGAGGGAATGCCCATGGTCTGCCCCTGCCTTCCCTTGAGGGTTGACCATGATGTCGTTGACCGTTCTATTTTGACCAGCTGAGATGTGGGCGACATCACAACAATAAGTCTAACGTGCCCCGAAATCTGAGGAAGGCTAACCTCATTAAAAGCATGCCCGCCAAAGCTGGAAGTGCCGTCCTATGGGTGGCAAAATAAAAATTGGCACTACGCATTTACGTCCGAGTGAAATGTCTCGTCCGAATGTCTCTCATGCTAGGAACAGCTCTGACTACCTAGTTTCCGAGTGCCGCTCTTGTTCGGAACAGCTCTGACTAGGTAGTTTTCCGAATGTCCGTCGTGCCTGGAACAGCTCTGATGGGCACAAAGACAAGCACATGTCCGAACCAAAAACTCGCTGAGTGGATACCGTCTGCAGACCAGTCTGGTTTGTGCGGGAACGTCCCGGGGCGAACGAAATGCCCAGTATTTTGAAGAGAGGATTTAAAGCAGCCATGAGCAGGACGTGACGATTCCCTCGGTGAGCCCAGTACCAGGGCGCTATGTGTAACTATGGAAGCCACCTTGGACGGCGGAAAATGCTATGGACTGTTCCTGCCTTCACTTGAGGGATGATCAAAGTCTCCAACTGTCCCAACTTGACCAGCTGGGATGTGGACGGTACCACAAAAGTGAGAGTCTCCCAGGAATGCTAATCTGGTCAAAACAGCATGCTAAAAGTCAGATGTGTTGGCCTGAAGGTTTCGACCCGAGGGTGGCTAACTAGACACACCGCAATCACATCTGAAAAAACACTCCGGATGAACGCAAAGAAGAAGAAGAAATTCAGATATCTAGGCACATGGATAACATGTGATGATAAATCATAAGTGTGATGAGCACACAGTGATGAATCACTGAGATAAAGAACAGAATATAACAAGCAAAACCTGCATTCTATCAAATGAAGAATGTTTTGTGCTATAAATCACTGTCCTTGAAAGTCAGAAAAAGAGTTCTTGCATGTTACATAGCACCAGTTTTAACATAAAGCTGTGAGTCCTGGACAATTAGTAAACAGCCAAAAAATAATCCCTGGGAGCCTTGGAGATGTGGTTTTATAGAAGAATACTGAAAATTCATTGGACAGCCAGAAAGAGCAATCAGGACGTTTTAAGGGAAGCTGAGTTAGAAAGATAACTTATCACAAACATCATAAATAGGCAGGCATCATTTTTTGGCCATGTTATGAGAAGACAAAAACTGGAACATGTTGTGACAAGCGGAAAGAGAGATAGAGGAAGACAGCATGAGAAGATGATTAATCCAGTGCTGATCACACTTATGATTTATCATCTTTATATGCTTATTGTTATCATTTTGATATATGATACATGATTATAGGCGGTCATTATTTATACTTATCATCTGCACATTTGTGGCAGATGTCAATTAGATGGATAGTTATAATGCTGAGGGCTGATGCCATATTTACAATTACATTAAATACTGCTCTATTTTGCACTTACATTTAATAGTGTTCTATTTTGCACTTACATTCGCCTTCTTTATTTCCTGCAAGGTTAAATTCTCCCTGAGTGGCCGTGATGGTACTTTAGACATAGACAGAGAAAGGGTGGGAGTTTCCAGAGCCCTGGTACTACAAGGTCTCTCAACACTGTAGATCTTACTATGTTGGAGGTCTGCCAGAAGATCAGAGAAAGAAAGCTGTGGTTAATCTTGAGGTAAGTGTCAGCACAGTAGAAGACACGTCATTGGAGTGTTGATGGTGTTAGTCTTTATTTACTGCATAAAGAAATACTGACCAGCAAGCAAATCTCATGACAGGAATCTGCTGTGGGTGTGTGAAGTGTTAGGTTAGGACATCACCTTTTTGTAGGCCTCAGTGCACGGAGGAATAGCCCTTCCCTCTTTTAGTGAATGGTGAGTTCAGACCTCAAAGCCTTGTCCGATCGAGCTCGCACCTTGGTCAGCGTAGCCTCCTAGAGATCACCAATGGGCTCACTTCTGCATATAGACTTGGGTAATTTGATTGCATTAGAAGCCAGTCTTGATCTCGTCTATTTGTGGCTGAGTCTGACAAACACCTGTCTGCTCCAGGATTTTGGAGTACGTTTTACCAGCGGTAAGGGGAGGCACTATCATCAGAACTATCGGAAGTTAGCATGGACAAATGAATACATGCACTCGTTCTTACACATCTAGTGTGCTGATGCCTAGGTAATGATTTCAACCACTTCACCTGTTAGTTGGACTAAAATGTTGATTTCTCATCCTTGACTTGGGGGAATAAATTACAAGTACCTCAGAAGTCAGCGTGGGTTCACCTGATGGCAAGGGACAATGGTAATAGGGAAAGTTAATCCACACACAAAAATCAGTCCAGTTCACTAGAAGCTGTAGCACATGTGTGGACTATGCTTGAGTTCACAGCCACTGAAAACAGGTCAAATAGATCATGAGTGCACGAGGTTATGATAACATAACATGAAACACACAGGTGTGTTAGATCCTGCAGCTTCTGTGTTACCAGGGCCCGTAAGGGAAGCAAGAATAATGACATTGTCATCTACCATACTACATCTCATGGCAGTGGAAATAATGAAACAAACAGGTATGTTTGATCCTGCAGCTTCTGTGTTACCAGGACCCGTAAGGGAAGCAAGAATAATGACATTGTCATCTACCATGCTACATCTCATGGCAGTGGAAATGTGGTTACAGAAGAAAATGCAAAAAATACCATGGAAGACAGAAAAAAAACCCAATGAGCAAGTACTACAAGAAACAAATGAAAAATGTCAACTGAGTAGAGAAATTAGATGTAGAAAGTCACGATTTTGGGGGTATATTATGAGAAGAAATCAACTAGAGAACATGGTGACAACTGGCAAGATTGAGGGGAAAGAACAAGAGCAAGGCAGAGAAGTAAATATCTGGAGGACTTGGCCACATGGTTTGGTTGAGACAGGAACACATAGCTGATTCATAACTGTGGTGATCGTGTGAGATGGCAAAACATGACCGCCCATGCTGATCAGCATGGCACATGACGATGGTACCACTACCACAGTTCAGGGGTGACAAATAAGGGTTGGCGTGAGAATGGCTACTTTATTCTAAAGAAAACTTTAGCTGCAAATTCCAACCACTCTTGAGCATGTTTATAAAGGACTTAACATGAGTTGCTATGTGTTGCTATGCCTACGCTCCATAGGCGGGTGAAAGGCAGAAGAAGAAGAAGAGCCTGCAGAGAACCAACAGATTGTGGCTGATGAAACCAAATCAATGAAACTGTTTTCTTTACCTCTATGGCGTTCACAATCAGACATATCTTTAATATTATTATTGCTATTACTGCATTATTATTATTTGAGTTTTTATTATCATTACTTTTTCTATGTGTAGAACACTAAGATTCCAGCATTCTGCCATGCGTCTCTTGGGGCTTGTATATTATATCTTGTTTGGTCAATGAATGTGCACTGTGCTGACATGCATGCAACAGTATGTGTATACTCTGATAGATATTGCCGTCTGTTATTTGTGTTGTTTGGTTAATGTATGGCTAGCATACATACCTACAGATATGCCTATCTGTCCTTTGTATGTTGAGTTAAGAACCGACATCACTGCACTCAGGACATTCCCATACGTGCTCAGTCCCCTCGTTCAACAGCCAGCGAAGAGTCATACTACTAATCGTTCCCACCGCTGATTAAATGTTCTCCTGGTCTTCCCTCTCAGTTTTGAGATTCTTCCAGATCCCTGCCGATCCCCCCAATCTCATTCTTTCCACATATGGGTTCTCAGTCTGTTCCTGCGCATTCTCCACCTGGTCTACACAAGCGCACGACCACCTCCCCCTTGTCCATAGGCAAACTACCACCAAGAGGTGCATTCCCTGCTAGCTTATCAGCCTGTTCATTCCCCCAAACCCCTGCATGGCCAGGGCAAAATATCCATACAATTCTCACAATCTGTGACCTCTGAAGCGACGAGAGCCATTCCTTTTTTTCACTTTACTAAGCATACTCTTTGAATCCGTAATGAATACAACGTGTGTTGCAGTGTTCTCCTCTAGCCACCAGAATGCCACTGTTACTGCCTCCACCTCCATTCTCGTGCTAGAGGTCGTAGTCTCATATGCCAGACTCTCCTTTTTCAAGATCTGTGCTTTCTATGTGAATGTGCACTATGCTGACATTTGTGTATACATATGTTCATGACTGACTGACTGGCACCTTGCTGTCTTGGCAGACGATAGTTTGTAAAATGTAGTTATACCTCTCCATAACACAAAGCATGGGCTGATTTTAGAGACCATGTGTTACCCATGCAGCATGATTCCCTCTTTTACCCTGCCTAGTTTACTCCAGAGGAAAGGTAACGCCAATACATCTGGAACAAGACAAGCTGCAGAAGCTGCTAGATCAGCAAAGCAATGCTCTAACTGTCCACCTGTCAGAGCTTCAAACCTAGACCAGTTGCAGATTAAGGCTTAAGGCCTGGTCTGCCCTGCCATGACATTTAGTCTTTTGGTTGCATTTCCTTGCACTAGGGTAAGGCTTGTACCCTCCCAAATGCACTCCTTCGCCTGAAAACGTTAGCACAATGTGGGATGTAAGGTTTAAATGCGTATCTACTCATGTAGATATTGCCGTCTGTTTTATGTGTTGTTTGGTAAATGTGTCCATGCTGGCATACATATCTACAGACCTGCCTATCTGTGCCTTGTATGTGACTGTGAATCCTCATGCTCTTACAGATAAGTTCCGGGTGGGAAGAAATTTGGATGGACATTAAGCCGAGATCTCAGGAAGGTGTCCTTCTCAGTGTCCATGGCAATGGCAGTGATTTTGTTGTCCTCCAGTTAACAGATGGAGGGGTCAGTATAAAGTATTTTAATCATGTATCCATTTATTATTCATAATCATGTGCAATACCAGTAAGTGTGGGCAGTCATTGATCGCCATCTCACATGGTCTTCATTGATTGATTGATTGAAGCAGCATTTAAATACTTGTTAATGAAGTTGCAAATCAATTCTGGTTTTGCATTTAGTCTATTTTTTTAACCTAAAAAAGATAAACATACAGTGAAAGTCTCAGCAATAGGGTCAGAAACATCCAATAGTAAGTGCAATAACAGGAATATTGTTGGTCCTGCAATATCGGTTAACACAGGCACACACAATTTCAACGCAAAGGCATCTTCATAGATGATAACTAAATAAACAACAACAAAATGCCATAAAAATTAAGACAATGAAGATGGAGGTATAAAGTCTAATAATGATAATATAAATAGTAAAGAATATATTTTTTAAAAATATAAATTACTCTTTTACATGCCCTGAAGCAAATGGGACATGTGGTTCTAGACTCAAGGTATCATTCATTCATTCATTCAATCATTCATTCATTCAGTAGCATGTCCTTTGCAGAACCTTGCTCCCATAACAACCTTCCAGAAAACTTCTCGGTCTTAAGCAAGATGCTTCGCATCCGATACACCCATCTGGAAATCATCTGCCACTTCCTGTACTCATTTTCTCTTTGATCTTCCTCTTCTTCTCTTCTCAGCCATTGTGTTTAGTATACCTCCATTATTGTTCTCTCCAAACTTTCATGACGTTTCAGGTGATCAAAATATTTCAATTTTCTTTGTTTCATGGTCTTCAGTAGCCAACCTTCTTCAGTATTCAGATCTTATTCAGTGGATGCATTTATTCTGTTCTGTATCCAAGATATTCTTAGAACCTGTCTATAACATTTATATTCAAAAACATCAATGCACTGTTCAGCTTGATTAGTATTATTATAATAGATAAGAAAAGTCACGGCTGCAGCTCAATATAACAATAGGAAATACGAACAATTAGGTATGTGTAGCTCCTGCAAAAAAGTGAGAGATATGAAACACAATGTATTTTAGTGTTATTAAATTTTATAATTTCATGTTTTTCTTTAGATCTGTTCATGAGGAAGATTAGTATAATCAAAACGTTGATCATTGTGTCATAGTGTACTTGTTTTTCCCCCTGTGATTTATGTTTACCGTAGTGGAGTTTGTTGTAAGGTTGTGCACTGTATCTGTCTTTAGTATCTCCCACTTTTTTGCAGGAGTTACACATTTTTTTTAAAGATGCATATCCTTGTACAGGACGTTGCAGTCAACACCAACATTTTTTGCTGTTGTGATCTCTTGGCAAGTTTATGTTCAGTAGTTTGCCATTGCTTTCTGAGTAACTGGCACCATACCATTTTGTAAAAAACCAATGCAACACGGTCTGCTGCCAAATCGTGCGCAGCTGTGTTTCGAACACATACCTGTTTTTATTTCCTATTGTCAAGGTATTATTATAGTTTTCAGTTGCTGTATTTAATAGATTCACACATACCTAACTGTTCTTATTTCCTATTGTCAAGGTATCATTATAGTTTTCAGTTGGTATATTTAATAGATTCACACATACCTAACTGTTCTTATTTCCTATTGTCAAGGCATCATTATAGTTTTCATTTGCTATAGTTAATAGATTCACACATACCTAACTGTTCTTATTTCCTATTGTCAAGGCATCATTATAGTTTTCATTTGCTATATTTAATAGATTCACACATACCTAACTGTTCTTATTTCCTATTGTCAAGGCATCATTATAGTTTTCAGTTGGTATATTTAATAGATTCACACATACCTAACTGTTCTTATTTCCTATTGTCAAGGCATCATTATAGTTTTCATTTGCTATATTTAATAGATTCGCATATACCTAACTGTTCTTATTTCCTATTGTCAAGGCATCATTATAGTTTTCATTTGCTATATTTAATAGATTCACACATACCTAACTGTTCTTATTTCCTATTGTCAAGGCATCATTATAGTTTTCATTTGCTATATTTAATAGATTCACACATACCTAACTGTTCTTATTTCCTATTGTCAAGGCATCATTATAGTTTTCAGTTGCTATATTTAATAGATTTACACATGCCTAGCTGTGTTTATTTCCTATTTACAAGGTATCATTATAGTTTTCAGTTGCTACATTTAATAGATTTTTTATTTACACATACCTAACTTTTCTTATTTCCTATTGTCAGGGTATCATTATGTTTTCAGATGCTGTATTTAATAGATTTACACATACCTAACTATTCTTATTTCCTATTTTCAAGGTATTATTATAGTTTTGATTTACTGTATTTAATAGATTACATTCAGATACTGTACTTTGCTTGGCCACCCCAATTACATTTCCAGTTAAAGCTGAACTATTTTTATAGAGCAGGCGACATTGGGATGATGTGGTCAATATCACGCCGCCCCCTTGTCCAAATGAAAGTTTAATTACATAAACTAAAGCAGTAAAGTCACTGGTGAAGATGCCTTCATGTGGAAAATGTTGTCACTATATGTTTATATTGCTGAATCAGTAACATTCTTATTACGGAATTTCTTCAGAAAATAATACTTTGAGAATTGGAAAGTTAATATTAATTGTTAGAGTAATCACTAATGTTAGTTGAATATCCTTTACAGGACATTACTGTCAATACCAGCTTTTTTTGCTGTTGTGATCTCTTGGCAAGTTTACGTTCAGTAGTTTGCCATTGCTTTCTGAACAACCGGTACCCATACCATTTCATTAAAAAACCAACGCAACGCGGTCTGCTGCCAAATCGCGTGCCACTGTGTTTCGAATGTGGGTATGCAAGATCACAAACTGTGTCTATAACATCTTCACCGCAGAGCTGGCAATCACTAATATATATATATGTGAAATATTGTCTTCTTTTAATTTGTAAAGTTAATTGTGGTTACTCCTGTTATTTATTTGTAATATGTTCAATTATTTTTAATGTTTTCACAAATGTCAAACAACCACCACCCTTCCTCCTCCTCTATCTTCAAGAAATGACAAATTGTATTACAGCTTTGACAGCAATTCAGACAGTCTTCAGTTGTGATCTGTAATTTGAATTCATGTATTCTCCACAGATTACCTTTACTGCAGACAATGGAGCTGGTCCTATTACAACCAGCTATGCTGCTCCAACTCAGAATAGTCTCTGTGATGGACAGTGGCACAGTGTTCGAGGTAAGTCGCCGGCTGTAACTCACCTCCTGTAATTAACTGACTAGTTTAGTTCCAACTTGTGACATTTTATACTATACTGTATATGCTTATAACTTATGTTATCCTGATGACACTAATTTGATACCAACAAGTCAGAAGTAACTACCGGAAATGATAGATACTGTGGTTGTCGAAAGTGAAAAAAAAAATGGGCCTTACTTTGAATAATAGAAAGACAGAAGTCATGGTGATATCAAAGAAACATTGTGCCTAAATGTGCAATTAAAGTAAAGGATGTTATTTGGGGCACATGTAGAAATTCAGATATCCAGGCACATGGATAACATCAGATGGAAAATGCATCACTGAGATAAAGAACAGAATAGGACAAGCCAAAACTGCATTCTATCAAATGAAGAACGTTTTGTGCAATAAGCCATTGTCCTTGAAAGTTAGAGAGTTCTTGAATGTTACATAGAACCAATTTTAACAAACGGCTGCTAATCCTGGACAATTAGAAACAGGCGAAAAAATCCGTGGAAACCTTGGAGATGTGGTTTTATAGAAGAATGCTGAAAATTAATTGGACAGCTAAAATGAGCAATCTGGACATTTTGAGGGAAGCTAAGTCGCAAAGACAACTTATCACAAACATCAAGAAGAGGCAGTCGTCGTTTTTTTGGCTACATTATGAGAAGACAAAAACTGGAACATGTGACAACCAGAAAGATTTGTGGAAAGAGAGATAGAGGAAGACAGTGTGAGAAGATTCTTGAGTACCTTGTATCATGGCACAGGAAGGGAGTCAACACATGAATTGATCCATGATGTCAGAGATCGTAATTTGTGGAGAGGCATGATCGCACACAATAGCCGGCAAGGCACTGGATGATGATGGCATATGATTGTGCCTCAGTCTCTTCTTTGTTAGGGCTCATTAAGAGCATGATCTTTGTGGCACCAGGGAAAGATATTAATTATCCCTAAGCTGTTTCCTGCAAGGGGGCTGTGATGTGATAGTGCCATTACATTGTGTAGACCTGAGAGCAGGGGGAATAGATGGCCAGTCTTTCCCTCACTTTGGCAAGCGATGAGTCCAGGCTTCAAACCCATGTCCGAACATGCTCATGACATGACCCGTGCAGCTCGCCATCAACTCTGCTAGCTCATCCGCCATGGCCTACCCCAACTCTAATGAGAGGCAGAATTAGCAACAAGTGAACTAATTTTCTTTTCTTTTAGACGTATAAATATATTTGCAACATGTACACTGTATTTTTTGTATCTTCTTTGGATACAGCTGTGAAGAACAAGCACATTATGACGCTGTCAGTTGATAATGTCATTGTATAACCTCAATATGGAAAGGCAGAGATCTCCGCCGCCGACACTAATGATCCCCTGTTTATTGGTGGGGTAGCAGGTTAGTGACATCATCTGTGTACAGATCATGTTTATGTTTCAGTGCAGATCTCATGTGTCATCTTAAATACTTTATAGAGAGGCCTATTTAAACACAGATCTCATGTGCCATGTTAAATACTATATAGAGAGGCCTATTTAAACACAAGCCATAAACAATTTGTTGCAGTTTGTTGCCTGACATATTTCTCTGCGTCTCGTCAGGTGCATACTGCTGAGTTATATAGCATAAGAAGTGAATTAATTCATTCAGTAACATGTCCTTTGCAGAACATCACTCCCATAGCAACCTTCTAGAAAACTTCTTGGTCATAAGCAAGATGTCCCGCGTCCTATACACCCAGCTGGAAATCATCTGCCAAATTCTACACCTATCTTCTCTTTGGTTTTCCTCTTCCTTTTTTCCTGGGCATATACCCCTCCATTATTATTCTCTCCAAACTATCATGACATTCCAAGTGATCAAAATATTTCAATTTTCTTTGTTTTATTGTCTTTAGTAGCCAACCTTCTTAAATATTCAGATCTTGTCGTATGAATGCATTTGTTCTTTTCTGTATCCAATATATTCTTAGAACCTGTCTATAACATGTATATTCAAAGGCATTTGTGCGCTGTTCGGCTTGTTTTGTAAGTGTCCAGGTCTCACAGACGTATGTTGCTATGGGAAAGATGCATGCTCATGGCTGCTAGGGTTTCTTGGCAAGTTTTGCAGAAGGTAGTTTGCCGTTGTTTTCCTTCTAAGCAGTGACTGTACTAGTTGGTGGACATAGCCATTGTCTCAACTGATGAGATCATCTGCCTATCGCCGCAGAGTGCAGACCATAACCAACAAAAACACACCATCCACCACCTGCTTTCATGGCTTCACGTAATCCTGATGGGGGGCTAAATGAAGAGACAGATGAATCATATTTAGGCTGAAATACATAATACACAAAGTCACTGATACTGTTTAAAAGTAATCTCATTCTTAATAAAATGTGTTTCTGTCTGCACAATACTGGTTTGAAACACCTAATGGCTGCAACTTCAACATATGTGCAAAGAGGCCTATATTAAGTGAAATCTTAAGTACAGTCAGTAAAGGGCCCATTTTACACACCTTGAGGCTATTGGGCATATGGTGCTAGCCTCATATATTTGGAGACCACTCAGCGCTCATGATGTGATAAATATCATGCTTCAAACCACATACAGTGATACATTTTATGTCTTGTTTTTTTTTTCAGATCTTCTATCAAAGGGCATAGTAGCCAATGGAGACTTTGTTGGCTGTATTCGTAATCTGAGACTGAACAGTGCCCAGCAGTACATTGCCACAGGAACCCTCATGGGAGATGTAAAGCTGGACTCCTGCCCTTCCAAATAATCTGAGTCTCCCTTCACGTCACTGATGTTAATGATAGTGATAGTTAAGATTTTTAGTCTCTTTTTGTGATAAACAATATTTTTGCATAAAATCTCCTGCAGTCTATTAAATATATTACACTATTTTATTGTTGTTGTTTTTTCTCTATGTGTGTTCTTCTTTCTTTATTAAACAATGCTAACATTATTTTTGACATAAGAAATTAACTTGCACAAGTGGGACATTCTTCGTGAAGCTCCAGGGAAGAGCACCATTTGTTTTATGGCATGGTATAACTGAAAGCATTATTTTTCATTGTGTTATTAGTTGGGTCCCTGACCTCACTCTTAAATTCAGTCAGTATTACAAATGTTACAACAACATACTTTTTGTTATTAAAAATTTATTAAAATTCATATAACATTTGTATATTTTTTAACTGTCTTATAATGATTTATGTGGATATAGTAGACATGTCCTTTAACCACAACCACATCTATAAATCATTGTTATTTTTTATATATAGTTTTTATTATTTTTTCATGTCGCACAGGACAGTTAACAAGTTACTGAGGTTGATGCAATGACAGTAATGAATTCATAAATTTCTTAGTATTCTTGTTAGGCTGTCATCTCATAGGCAGGAGCTTATATTAGAAAGTAATTCATAGACTCATTATTGCATTGACAGAATTTGTTAATGATGGAGAATTTTGAGAAGGGCATTTGTACCCTTTGTACCCTATGTGATTCATCTTAACGAGGTCTTTAGCTCTTTCTGACCCGGGCGTTTTAAGAAGGTGTTTAGAGCTCTTTAGACATAGACAGTGAAGTTCATAAAAGAAACAACATTGCAGACATGGACAAATCTCAAGCAAACAAAAGAAGAAGAAACAGAGTAGGTCTTCAATCTGCAGCTCCCTCCATGTTGTTCCCATGTTATTCATCTATTAGTGTTGGAACTCTTCGCTGGCTGCTGAGGATGGGGACGGAGCACTTATGGGAATGCCCCAAATGCTGTGATGTCGATTCCTAAATCAATCAATCAATCAAATCATCTGTCTCTAATTTACTTTCTCATGTAATTTTAGTACTCACTCCATTTCTTTTGCCCTGTGGAATTAAGAGAAAGGACATTCTAGATATAATATTAACAGGTTTTCTCAATGTTGTTTTTCCCCCACTTGTTAAATCTAACTCACATTTTTGCCAACTCTTGAGTTATAAATTTTTTTAAAAAGTTACATGCAGAATGAGCTAATATTAAATTTAACTCACATTTTTGCCAACTAAGTTATAAATAAAAATGTTACATACAGAATGAGCTAATATTAAATCTGACATTTTGCCAACTATTGTAATGTGTTGCTGTAATTTGTTTAGCTCTCTCCAAAAGCTCCACCTAGATGATTCTGTCATACTTCTTCTGCGTTCATCCAGAGTTTTTTTTTCCCGGACGTGATTGCGTTGTGCCTGTTTACAGCAGAGCTGCGTTCTTGCGCCGTTAGGCTGACACATCTGACTTCTGCGGGCATTTGTTGACCGGGTTAACCTTCCCTGGGTGATTCTGTCATACCATTTTAGTTCTCCATAGGCACAAGTCAATGAATGTCTGTAGTTTATCAAGAACTGTTTTCGGAATCATGTTTATGATCCTTAGAGCTATATTGGTTTGATGTTACAATTATAAGTTCTAAGTGTAGTACTGGATTTAATTTCTTTGACTTCCACAAATTTCCTAGTGTTATGAAAGCTGCCCTTGCCTTTTGTATTCTCATTTCCATATCTCTATCTGCTCTCCCACCTGTCTACATTGCAACCTAAATATGTCACTCGTGCTATTGACTGTTTCACACATACTATGTGCCTACTCCTGCTTTATTTTCCAAGAACACAATCAGTTTCAAGAAGAGAAAACCATTGGTCTGATTTTACTTTGTAGTAACAATTTTAATCAGTTTATGTTTAGTTTTGTATGTGTTTTATTAGTTCTGATTATTAACTAATTCTGAATGTACCCGCTTCTGCTTCTTGTTATCCTTGACCAGAATCAATTGGCAGATGGGAACATTCACCTAGTTTCTGATTTGTTATTTTTAATCAAACCTATTTTATTAACAGAAGCATAATAGTCTTTTAGTTGCACATTTTTAGTGCGAGTATATTTCAAATTGGAACAGTACTAAAGATATTTCATATTGTCAACTGATCTAAACGACATAAAGTAACATTGAAATAAATGTGTACATGTCATCTGTTGACATATCAGATGTGTATTTGCCATCTCAGCAGGCTGTACATTGTCTGAGACTTGGAACATATATGAAATACATGTTCTTATGTACAAAGTTGGAACTATGTAGATTATCACAGTAGATTACCACAATTGTTTGATAATTCTTTCTGATATCTGGATAAGTGGCTATTCACATTTGAGTAAAACAATAAAAAGCCACTTCAAAACATCATCAGTATTATTTCAACATGTACCATGAAAATTAATTTGTTCCCTACACAGCCTTACTGAAGCATGTGTTCTCATTTTCTCTACTTAACCTCTTTAAATAAAACTATACATTTCCTTGCCAACTTAACAGTTTGTGTTTTTCACCACATTTAGTGAGAGATATGTTTGTGTACAGTTGAAAAGACGAATGTAACCTCTATATATTGTTTACTGAAAATTTTTTCAGAGATCTATGACAATATTGAATTAATGCAGGTGCCAAATACTAAGCTTCCAGATCAAGTATGTACCATTTTCAAAGAGACTAGATCTGGTTTAGGCAGCCAACAGAAATTATGTTATATGGTGTCATATGTTTAAATATGTTTACAAATTATGTATTGTCATTAGCTCATTCTGTGAAGGTTGGTATAGAATCATTATTCAGGCTTTAAAAATATGTGACCATGATTTATGTCACCTCCATACTGAAGTCTTAAAAAACAAATTCCTGTACTACCATGAGAGATTGTACCTAGAGAAAACATGCCTGTACTACTACTAGAGATTGTACCTAGAGAAAGTCCAGTGAAAATGTACATGTCCAATAAGAGACTTTATGTACAGATAAGGACCCATGATTATGTAGTGGTTAGTGTGCTTGCTAGCAACATAGTGGTCCAGGATCAAGTCCCAGCTATAGCAGAACTTTGTCAGATCATTCAGGCTCTGGGGGTCAACCCAGCTTCATAACATGGGTACAGGATCATTCCTTAGGAAGGAAATAGGGTGAGGAAGGGAACTCAACACCTCATCTTATTTTGGGGGTCATCTTTACCACTGATACATAGATAGAATGAGCTAATATTAAATCTTACTCATATTTTTGCCAACTGTTGAGTTATAAATAACAACTGCATGAGCCTATGAGAAATAAAGCCTGCAGCAGGATATAACAATACAACATGAAAACATTTAGGTATGAGTGACTGCTATGAAAAAGTGAGAGATGATAAAATAATAAACATGCTCATGTAATTCACCTGATCATGAGAATACTAGCTCTGAAAACCCTGGTCTGCATTCATCCTAGGTGTCTGTAAGTGATATGTGTCTTGTGTATGTCACCTGTGATGTGCATATGCAGAATAATATGTACTGCTGCTGTTATAGCAGAATGAAAGGGTAGTCTCATTTCAACATGACACTGAACATAAAAGTAATAGAAGTCATTTCAAACACAAAGTTGTTATGAAATGACCAGATATAAAGCAAAATATGCATTTTTTAGTAATTTGATGTTCCGTAACATTTTAGATTACACCAGAAAAATACATTTCAGTTAGTACAAAGAAAATGTCTGCAGGTAATAATTCCGTGGCATGTTGTTTTAGCATATAATTTACAAATCAGAAATAAAATATTAGTATATGTGTATAATTTGAAAATGTATCTTTAACATAGTTAAAATGGTGGTAGAGATAATAGAATCTAGTACCCTTGTAAGATAGACCTTTTTCTGAAACACTGAAACTGGTATCACTGTATGCTGTTTAATAATGAAGTATAGAGTCAATTCCATTCATATTAATGAACAACCCTACATTATTAAAGATATAAAATACAGAAAAATCATTCATACTAACGGAAAACTATTTATTATAACAGATATGAAGTTTAGGGGACAAGTAATTCGTATTAATAAAGAAAAACTATCTTATATATAAGATATAACTTTTGGAGAAGTTATTTGAAATGCACATGCCACTGGGAGTATACACCGCAGTATCTGTCTAAAGTAGGTCTTGTCTTCCTTGTGTTTATTGTTCTTCATATTTACGTACCCTCAGCTGTTGTCTGACGATGTTTGGGGAAGAAAACAGTGCAGATAACTGCAAGCACCAAGGTGCTACATACACGTGATTGCAGCAACAACAACAACAAATGCAACACTTGTATATTATTTCATTATTAGGAACAGAAATTTCTGTCATTGAGAAACTAAGGCATTTGTTTTGAACAACGTGTATGTTCAAATTGTGTTCACCACATCAGTGATTACTCAAGTTTTGTTTTTCACTCTGAATATTTTATTTGTAATATTTAGAAAGACATATTTCATTGGTATTAAATAAGCAGATTGACATCAGATGTCATCATACCACATTTGGGCATGGTGTTTTCTGTGGAAGTTAATGTTAATCATAAACCATTCTGACTGTGTTAGATTTGTTTTTTTATACTGATGTCAGTGTTTATACCATTCTGATCATTTCAAATAGCTTACATATGGATAGACATGTTACATGTGGTAGTAAATTATCAGTGAACATTCTGATTACACCAGTTATTATATTGGTATGTATTTGTTCTTATCAGAGATTGCTTTCCCTACACACCAAATTATGAATCAATTGTGACTTTGGGGTATGTGAATAGTAGCAACATCTTTGTGTACTTAAATATGGCAGCAATAAATGGTCTTCAATATGTGCATCTTGTGTTGTTATTGTCACCTGAGAAGTGAATGGTTTTCCCTTAAATCTGATATGTAGAGAACGGAAGGTGTGAGAGAGAGATGATGGTAGTAACATATTTTCTTTTAAGTTTTCTGTCTATTCCTGTGCTTCTGTTAATCTATCTTTCAGCTCTCCCGTGTGTTGCCGGGGCCCATAAGGCAAGCAAAGACTAGCAACACTGTAGCCTACCACGCATGTCGTAAGAGGCGACTAAGGAGGTTTGATGGTTCCATCGCCCTGCTACTGAGTGAGTGCGTGGCGCGACACTGTAAGCTGTGAGTTTCGTGTGAAATGCTTTTGAATCTGCCTGAGGATTTTTGAATTTTACTGCATGTTCGGAGTGATGGCAGGTGGCTATGTCCCAGAGTTGACCGGTTTTTGCCTTATGCAGAAATGCGTGGCTGCTGCGCTTCTGGTTGACTGCCACTGCCATCAGTGATGAACTGTATTTTCGTGGACTGTGTGGGTGAACATCTAGGAAACATTCAGATAGGAAAATGACTGCCGATTCCATCAGAGATGAACAGGGTGTTTCGTGGGGGACTGGTGTGTTGACATTCTGGTGGCGGCATTATGCACAGTGTATCTGTGCGGGCTGTTGTTTGTCAAGACTCCTGTCTTCTTCCACTTTTCACATTGGGCAGTGGGCAGCATTTTGTGTGATATTCACTTGCACAGGAATGGGGTCGACCTGTTGCTGTGAAGTTGGAACTGCGACTAACTAACTAACTAACTAACTAACTATCTTTCAGCTGTTTTACACTGTTTAATCCTGTAAGGCTTCAGAGATGGTTTTTTTTAGAATATAACCCCCTCAGTAACTGGACATGAAGCACATTTACAGTTCACATGAAGAAGTGAACAAATTCATTTAGTAATAATATAACACACAAACATAATGCAGGCATGGCAAGCGAGACATTATCAAACCAAGAACTTCTTCCCTGAAGTAACTTCCTTCACTCTTTCAGCCACGAGGCTATCCAAGTTCTCTTGTTAACGTGGTCATCATCATCATCATGTGCCCTGCCAATTGGCACTGGCAATCTGTCACTCCACAGAACTTTTGCTGATAGTTCACCATCTCAGTCCATCTAACGTCAGTTCTCTTGGCTTGCCTTTGCCTCTTCTCCCACAGTTGTTTCCAGTCGACACTGTTTTCCCGATGTCTGTCTTCTCATTATGTGACCAAAGTTTGTCTCTTTCTTATAGTTGTATATAATAATCTATTTTGTTAGCCTCTTTCAGACAATCGTTGTTAGTTACTCTGGCAGTCCTAGATATTCACAACATTCGCCTCAGGAACCACATCTCTGTTGCTTCCAAGCTCTTCCCAATGTGTTCTTTTACATTCCAAGATTCACTGCCATACAGCAAAACAAGTTCTATATAACATTTCAGCACTCTCTTTCTAACATGCAATGATAGTCGAGATACCCAGTTCAAATCCTAACTCTTCCACAGGAGCAGATAGGAACTCTCTGAGTCAAGTTGACTGCTGCTTTCTTTAACTATATTCACGTTGACATCTAAAGGTGCATGAAGAAGTTTTTAACCTGCCACACATAGTGCCACAGGAATGTCAGTGACAAAAGTGTCCCAGTGGCATGAAATGGAATATTGCTTGGCTAGTAAATCCATTACGTGGAAAGTCTGAATCAAAAGCTCATTGTGTGGGCATCATCATAGGTAAAAAAAAAAGCATCCTTGTGGCATAAAATGGAATATTGCTTGGATAGCAAATCCATTACGTGGAAAGTCCGAATCAAAAGCTCACTGTGTGGATGTCTGTGGGTGGGTGTGTGGGAAAATGTGTGGGTGGGTGAGAGATGGGTGGATGGGGGTGTGTGGGTGTTGGTGGGTAGTGCGATGTGTGGCAGTGTGTTTAGGTGGTGTGGGGATGTGTGTGGGTGAGAGATGTGTGGATGGGTGGGTTGGAGGATGTATGTGTGGGTGGTGGGTGTGTGTGGGTTGATGGGGGATGTGTGGGTGGGTGGGGAGATGCATTTGTGGGTTGGGGATGTGTGTGTTGGTGGGGATGTGTGTGTGGGTTGGGAGATGTGTGGTTAAGGGGTATGTGGGGGATGTGTGGTGGGTTATGGATGCATGGGTGGGTAGGGGGATGTGCCTCATAACAAGGTAATATGCATTGTTTATGTTTACAACGTTGATTTGACAATGTTTTTTCCTATGTGAATGTATCATGCACTGTTGATGAACGAAAGATGAGTGATTGGAAGAGCCGAATGTAAGATGGGCCTGCGTGCCCAATTTTTACCCTTTGAAAATAAAGTCTGTTCATTCGTTTGTTCTGGTTTCTGGGGGAACAGTCTGTGGTGAACGGAAGTCCCAATATGCAGAAGTGAGGCTAATCAGGACGTGACGATTTCTTGGGTGAGCCCAGTACCAGAGCGATATATGTGCCAGCTCTGTAATTATGGAAGCCTTCTTGGATGGCAGGGAATACCCATGGTCTGCCCCTGCCTTCCCTTGGGAGTTGACCGGGATGTCTTCAGCTGCTCTAAATTGATCCACTTGGATGGGGATAACACCACAACAGAAATCGGATGTATTGAGCCACAAGCTTGACAAAGCAGTGCAACGTAACTTAATTCATAATGCCACAAATAAAAATTACTCAGTATGGTGCTAATCCCATGAAGTCCCATCAGGCGGTGATAGTGCCGGGCCCCCTGCCTCGAGGGGTCCACCCATGACAACTGGTGGTCACCTTCCCCTGTGCTGTGGAGTCAAGGCACAGAGGAGTAGATTAAGAGCTATTGACCAAACACCCCTGACACTCAACATACTACAGTGGAATGACGAAGGAGTTTATAACAAGAAAGTCTCCCTAACAAAGCGTCTTCATAAAGACAGAATTGATGTGGCATGCATTCAAGAGACACACCTCAACGCCAATCGCAGATTCTCAGTCAGAGGATATCAGGCCACACGTTTCGACCGCGAAGGACACAAAGGAGGAGTTCTAATACTTACACGAAATACAATAACTTGCAGCGAAGTATCTGTGATCTCTGACAACCAAACGGAAATTATAGGTGTCGATATAATGATAAAGGACGTGAAAATAAGAATTTACAATCTGTATAGACTAGCAGATAAGGACCTTACACTCTCAAAATGAAAATAACTGACACAAACTGCATTATTGTCGGAGACTTTAATAGCCGTTCAGAAAGATGGGGATACCCAGATACTGACAACAGAGGAGATGAGGTGGAGGACTGGGAAATAGACTCAAATCTCCATCTACTCAACAAAGCAGATGACACACCGAGCTTCTACTCCAGAAGATGGTTTATCACTTCTACTTCAGACTTAGCTTTCTGCAAAGGAGACATCCTCCACAAAATCGATTGCCATGTGCTTGACCAATCAGCAGGCAGTGACCACAGACCAATAAAGCTTGTAATGAATATGGAGTATGTTCCACAGGAGCAAAAGCCTTTGCCTCGCTGGAATTACAAACGAGCAGATTGGGACAGATTTTCCATACTAACAGACAAATATTGTGAAAACATAAATACACGATATGGCAACATGAAGTAAATGGTGGAAAGTCTAAACATAGCAATAATACAGGCGGCCACTGAGTCTATTCCAAGAGGAGTGAGGAAAGATTACAAACCATACTGGACTGAAGAACTACAAATTTTGGAGGACAAAGTTGAAGATGCCAGGAAAACAGCAGAGAGAGTACAAACAACTGACGCGAACATCTCTCTCAAAGCCATCTCAGCAAAATATAAAAGAACAGTAAATCAAACAACAAGAGATTGTTGGAGGAAAAAAAACAACAGAAAACCTGAACTTTGACAGGGATGGAAACAAACTATGGAAACTAGTGAAAGCCATGAACAATGAAGGATCTAGAAACAAACAAATAACAATTAAACAAGGAAATTCCTTGCTTGCAGAAAAAAAGGCTGCAAATGCACTAATGGAACACTATGCTAGTGCAAACCACATTGATATTACATCCGAACAGAAGAAAGCAATCAAAGATAGACACGTCATAGTAATACAGAGACATCAGCAGAATATATGATGTCAAATCTAACAATGGAAGAAATTGAACAGGCAATGAATACCATAAAAAAAAGTAGAAATCACCAGGAAAGGATGGAATCACAAATGAAATGCTAATAGGACTAGACACTAAGGCAAACAAGTAACTTTTAGCAGTTCTAAATTACAGCTGGAAGAGAGGAATAGTCCCAAAGGCCTGGAAGGAAGCTATACTAATGCCAGTCCCACAGAAAGAAAAAGACCTGGAAGAACCAAATGGCTACTGACCTGTTAGTCTACTTAGCTGTGTAGAAAATTTAATGGAACGCATTATCAATGGCAGACTAACATGGCATCTGGAAGAAAACCAACTCTTAACACCACACCAAGCAGGATTCAAAAAGTACAGATCCACTGAAGATCAAATAACCTATATAGCTCAGAAAATAGAGGATGCCTTTCAAGAGAAAAAGCACACGCTAGCGGTCTGAACAGATTTAGAATAAGCATTTGATAAAGTATGGAAGGAAGGATTGAAAGTAAAACTGCAAAAAAAAAAAAATGCATGTTTGTGGGAAAAAGTACAAATGGATCAGCCACTACCTTGAGAACAGAACTGACAGGACAAAAGTGCAAGGACAAACCAGCAAAATGATGCTGTTGGAGCAAGGTGTCCCCCAAGGAGGAGTTCTTTCACCAACATTATTCCTAGCATATATAAAATATATCACGGAAAATATTCCAGCCAGGGTACACACATCCTCCTTTGCAGACGACCTAGCCATATGGACATCTGAAGAATATATTAGTATAGCTAACAGCAGAATACAGCAAGCCTTATTAGCGCTAGAGGTCTGGTCAAAATAATGGCTTGTGAAGATAAGCGAGGAGAAAACAATATGCAGTGTTCCCCCTCTCAAATAAAACGCTGCACCCTAAGTTGGTATTGAATGGAAAACTATTGCGCAATGAAGAAATCCAAACTATCTAGGAGTCACCTTTTATCGTCGCCTGACATGGAAGACACAGGTTTAGAAAAATCGAAAAGAGCAAGGCAAAGAATGGCAATCATGAAAAAGCTTGCTGGTGCAACGTGGGGAGCAGATGAGGAAGTTCTCAAGAAGTAATATACTGGACGGGTGAGGCCAGTACTTGAATATGGCATCGCAGCTTGGGCAACAGCAGCTAAGTCAAACTTTAACAAAATAAGCAGAGTCCAAAATCAAGGAATGCGAATCATAACTGGAAGCCTGAAGACAACGCCTATTAATGAACTAGAAAAGGTCACTTGTTTACAACCAATGCAGGATAGAAGAGATAGCAGAGCCCAGCAACAAGCTGAAAAATTTAGAAGATTGACAGACCACCCTATGTATAACAGGTTTAATAGTTTTGGAAAGGGAAGACTGAAGCGTAGCAACTTTGTAGAAACTGCAAAACGAAGGATTAGGGCAGATCCTATACTTAACATATCAATAGTCAAACCCATTTACAATGCACACAACTTCCCAGCTTGGAGACAGCAGCAACTGCCTGAGATGATAGAAAACATTCCTGGTATTGAGAAAAAGAACACTCAGAATGAAACCGAAAGAAGACAAATCGCCCTCAACTACATAAAAGAACACTACCTAAGTAGCAATTGGACCCATGCATATACAGATGGATGAGCCAAAAATTCAATAGAAAATGGAGGAGGAGGATTTCTTCTAAATTTAAAAATGGAGTAGGAAAAAAAAAACAGTCAGTGGCAGCTGGAAAATTTTCAAGTTACTTCAAAGCAGAGGTAAAAGCTTTGAAAACTGAAGCAGAAATGCTCTTGATTGAGGAAAATAAAGAGAAGGAAATAGTTATCTTCATAGATGTAAAGTCAGCTGTCTCAATACTAAAGTGCAAAAACAGCCTAGAACTAGCAGACCTAAGAGCAGGATCTTTGGACTATGTCAGAAATCCAAAAAAGTTGTAATACAGTGGATCCCATCACATTGCAGTATACCTGGAAATGAAGAGGCTGACGGACTAGCAAAAGAGGGTGGACGATTACCACAGCCTGACATAGACATAACCTATAATGAGGCAAAAAGGTTTATAAAAAGCACTTATAGAACCAAATTGGAATCAGAGCATCCAGGCCACCAGAAGGATGATGCATATTACAAACTCGACCGAAGAGAACAAGTAGCAATCTTCAGACTCCGCACAGGACATAACAGGCTGAAATACCACGTGTTCAATAAACTAAAGATAGGAGATACCGATGAATGTAATTGTAGAACTGGTAAAATGACAGCTAAACATTTGCTGCAGGTGCGCCCAAATATATGCTGTACAGAGAAAGATATTTTGGCCCACACCTGCTTCATTTGAAGACAAGAACAAGTTGACCGCAGCTTACTTTAAATACATTCAGGTTGACATCTAAAGGTGCATGAAGAAGTACATAGACTGCCACACTATATACCACAGGTATGTCGGTAACAAAAGCGTCACAGAGGCATGAAATGGAATATTGCTTGGATAGCAAATCCATTACGTGAAAAGTATTAATCAAAAGCTCACTATGTGGGCGTCATCAAAGATGGGAATAGTGTCCTAGTGGCACGAAATGGAATATTGATTGAATAGCAAATCCATTACGCGGAAAGTCCTAATCGAAAGCTCACTATGTGGGAGTCATCAAAGGTGGAAAAAAGTGTACTAGCGGCACGAAATGGTATATTGCTTGGATAGCAAATCCATTGCGTGGTTAGTCGGAATCGAAAACTCACCGTGTGGATGTTATCTGCTGACTGCATTCTTCTGGTTTCCGGAGGAACAGCCTATGGTGAAAGGAGGGCCCATTATACGGAAGTGAGGCTAAGCAGCGATGTGCAGGACGTGACGATTCCTTGGGTGAGCCCAGTATCAGAGCGCTATGTGTCGGTCGGCTCTGCAATTATGGTAGCCTCCTTGGATGGCGGGTAATGCCCATGGTCTGCCCCTGCCTTCCCTTGAGGGCTGACCGTTATGTCTTCGGCTGTTCTAAATGGACCAGCTGTGATGGGGGATAACACCACAACAGTGAGAGTCAAATGTCTTACGAAACCCCCGGTAAGGTTAACCCGGTCAACAAATGCCCACAGAAGTCGGATGTGTCGGCCTAACGGCGCAAGAATGCAGCTCTGCTGTAAACAGGCACAACGCAATCACGTCCGAAAAATAAAAACTCCGTATGAACGCAGAAGACGAAGAAGT
>OY992876.1:396465202-396540202 GCA_963921405.1 Cepaea hortensis
TCGTCCAGTCATTTTTATGCCTGAGTTATCCTTTGTCCCTTTAGCCTTGGGACCTAACTGTTTAAGGTTAAGGCACATCATAGGCGGAGTGGAACATAAAATATTATTAAATATATCCTCTTGCGCCTTTTTCTGCAATGAACAGCCTGATTGTTATAATCTGACACAGATTTAAACTGGCAACTGGGTCGCTGTACTTTTCCATGTTGAAGATTCCCTGCTCCTCCATCAATTCTGAATGTATATGAGATGGTCAGCTTGGTCAGCCACATGAGCGTGTTAACTGTTAACTCACTTAATAACTGCCAAGCCGACGAAGTGTGCACCACAGTCACAATCAATATTATTATTATTATCAATATCAGATCGTCTTAAAATACTAGATAACTTATTTATTTTTACAATTAACGTTAAATCTATTATCATCATTTTAACAAATTCAGCTAGTAATTTGTATAAAACATCCGCCGTCAAGTTAAGGAGCATAAATTTATTGTTTGTCTTTACAGCATGATACAAGACTGACTGTTTTTAAGTGTTAAACGTATAAAATAACATACTGTACCAAGACGTTATCAATACGCGTAATATGCAACATCGATAATTTAATTCCTTTATATTATTACTAGCTGACCCTGCCCGGCTTCGCCCAGACCCTGGTGGGGAGCATCTCATTTAATTCATATAAGTAGTCATATAAGTTCTCGTTCCCGTTACAGACTGATTGTCTGTCTGTCTGTCTGTCTGTCTGTCTGTCTGTCTGTCTGTCTGTCTGTCTGTCTGTCTGACCCGGCCCGGCATTGCCCAGCTCCTGGTGTGGAGCATCTCATTTAATTCATATAAGTAGTCATATAAGTTCCCGTTCCCGACTGTCTATCTGTCTGTCTATCTGTCTGTCTATCTGTCTGCCTGACCCTGCCCGGCTTCGCCCAGTCCCTGGTGGGAAGCATCTCATTTAATTCATATAAGTAGTCATATAAGTTCCCGTTCCCGTTACCGACTATCTGTCTGTCTGTCTGTCTGTCTGTCTGACCCGGCCCGACATCGCCCAGCTCCTGGTGTGAAGCATCTCATTTAATTTATATAAGTAGTCATATAAGTTCCTGTTCCCGACTGTCTATCTGTCTGTCTATCTGTCTGCCTGACCCTGTCCGGTTTCATTAAATTCATACCAAAAAAAAAAATGTAACTGAAAAGAACGTTCTACCACACACCATCCATTATTTTTAATGAAAACTCTTTCTAATCACCTGCATGACTACAGTAACTTCTTAAGCAAAAAAAGATGAGTTACAATGTTATGCATTGTGCATCATTTTTATGAAAACTTTGAAAATGCCTTACAGATTGTATCATTATTTATTATAACTCATATGCCGGTACATAACTATGGACAAAGAGTTTATAAATCTTTGAAAACGATGCCACAATATGACTATAAGTTATACAGAAAAGTTATGCTCCTTGAAATAACTTTTACAGAGTTAGGTCCCCTGAGATATATGAAATTATGATGAAAAATGAAAAATGAAATAATACTGAGTAAGCAGGCGATTTCACACTAACAAAATATCACAGTTGACAGCTCTGGAATGAAAGGAAGGCGTGTAGAAAATTTCATCTCAATCGGATGGGCCGTTCGCGAACAAATAAAGGCCATACATACAGACAGACATACAGACAGAGATACGGACAGAGATACGGACATCCTAATTTATATATAAGATATATAATGAAGACTCCACGACTCTGGTGATCGAGTGAAATGGCGAGTCATGACCGCCCACGCTTTCCGGCATGGCACATGATTGATTGATATAATGAAGTGATTCATGTGGCTCGGTGATCTAGGGGTATGATTCTCGCTTTGGGTGCGAGAGGTCCCGGGTTCAAATGCCGGACGAGCCTAAGGATTTTTTTTTCTTGCTTGCAAGCTTTGCTTGAGACGAATGGCCCAGTTCAACAACCCTCGACTATTTCGAATTGGTTGTAATTGGGACCATTATAGTGTAGACCAAGAAGGCGGTGGAGAGATAATACATGTACAGACCTACAAGCACTTGGAATCAACGACTGGCAAGAGAAGGTCCACCAGAGAGACGAATGGAGACGGATTGTATTTGCAGCAAAGAACCTCAATGGCTCGGAACGCTGAAGAAGAAGAAGATAGTGTATCTAAGATTTCTTCTTCCGAAAATATAGATGCGTTTCTCTGCTTCCTTGAAAGAGTTGACTTGCTACAATTGTGTTCGTTTCATCTTTGTGCTTTTACATGTCTGGACAGAGTCGCGCACTTGTTAGGGCCTGGAGTAATTGTGTACCCACTCCCCCCTCCCCCACCCTCATATGGTGCTGTTTCCTTCTGGGGGATTTACCAGTTGTCTCTCCTGGCGTTCCACTTATTTCCCCGTCTTGGTCTATCTTCGAATCTTCTCGGTCTTCTTTGATTTCGTGTGTCGTGAGCGGCTTGGTGGTTCGTTCTTGGTGGAAACCGATGCGGACCCTTAGTCCTTGCGGCTTCAGTTGGGTAGCCGTTTTCATCCAATTCTACTTCTTCATCTGTTACTTCTTCCTCTGTCTGGAGCTTTGCGTCGTCTGGTTTAGACGTTTCGGCCTTGAGAAGTTCAATTATCTTTTGGAGAGTTTCTTCTGTCTCTTCTTTCGATTTTTGAAATTTTGATAACATTTCTTCTGTCTCAGCCTTTACAGCAGCCATTCGATCGACATCCTGTTCAATCTTCTGCTGAACTTGCTTCAGTTCGTCCAGGATGCGCTGAACGGCTGTTATCTGTGTCTCTTGCGTCTTGTCTTTTTCTTTCTCCATGCTTTTGAACTTTGATCGCAGGTCCTTCAGTTGACCTTCCAGTTGCGCTTTATCGCTTTTTTGCGAGTCGATTGGTAGCCCCGTACTGCCTCCTAGACTCTTTATAGGATAGGATAGGGCAGGTTAGTTTTGATGGCGATCTTCATTGCTTCTTTGCTGTCTTGGTGGCAGGGGCAGCCGAGGTACCTGGCGCCGTGGTTGCCAAGGCAATTGGCGCACTTTCTGTTAGTGTTGGGCCTCCTGAAGTCCTTGTCGATCTTTGCATGAGTGAGCGTGAGAGTGAATGAGTGAGCGGGAGAGTGAATGAGTGAGCGGGAGAGTGAATGATTGAGCGGGAGAGTGAATGAGTGAGGGTGAGAGTGAATCAGTGAGCGGGAGAGTGAATGAGTGAGGGTGAGAGTGAATCAGTGAGCGGGAGAGTGAATGATTGAGCGTGTGAGTAAATAAGTGAGCGTGAGAGTGAATGAGTGAGCGGCAGAGTGAATGAGTGAGCGGGACAGTGAATGAGTGAGCGTGAGATTGAATGAGTGAGCGTGAGAGTGAATGAGTGAGCGGGAGAGTGAATGATTGAACGGGAGAGTGAATGAGTGAGCGGGAGAGTGAATGAGTGAGCGGGAGAGTGAATGAGTGAGCGGGAGAGTGAATGAGTGAGCGGGAGAGACAGAATGAGTGAGCGTGAGAGTGAATGAGTGAGCGGGAGAGTGAATGAGTGAGCGGGAGAGTGAATGAGTGAGCGGGAGAGTGAATGAGTGAGCGGGAGAGTGAATGAGTGAGAGTGTGTGTGTGTGAGTGAATGAGTGAGAGTGAGAGTGAATGAGAGAGAGAGAGAGAGTGTGTGTGGTGTGTGTGTGTGTGTGTGTGTGTGTGTGTGTGTGTGTGGGACGCGCTGGAATCACTACTTTTACGTCACATACTTTTCATGTACACATTTTTCTCCATATTTAGCCTTGTTTATGTTTACAACATTCATTTCACAATGTTTATTGTTCTTCCTATGTAAATGTATAATGCTCTTGATGAACGAAAGACGAGTGATTGGAAGGGCCGAATGTAAGACGGGCCTGCGCGCCCAATTTGTGACCCTAATAAAGTTGATTTGATTTGATTTGATTTGATTTGCATGCTGGCAATGACTGTATGGTTGAGGTCCAGAGCAGTATCTGCATACTTCCACCTCACTCTTGCAAGTGGCACGGGTGTGCCAACAACTTTTTTTTTCTGTCATCAATATTATATTATAACATGCACCAGTTTATCTGCATAAAGAGACGGCCTTAGTGAGATATTAGGACATGTGTGGTCGGGGCCTTTTGGAATCGTGTGTATACTACAGAGGAGTGGGTGGGTCGTCGCAGGGAGTAGCTGGAGGATATACCCGATACTCAAAACTCCGAGTAAGGGCCAGACGAATATACCGTCGAACTGCTGCTGGTTCCACTCCGTGGCGAAGAGGTTACAGGCGCAATTCGTAATCTCGCATACCGCGTTCGGAAAACAATTGTGGGCGATTAGGCAGCAGGCTGCCTTGCATTGATTTTTTTAATGAAATAAACGGGTGCCTGTCGTTCAGAAAGCAATGGCCAACTACTGAAAGTAAACTTGCCAAGAGATCACAAACAGCAAAAAAAGAAATGCTGGGGTTTACTGTGACGTCCTGTAAAGGATATGCAAGTAAAAGCTGCTAGTTTCAATAGTATTGGGACTCTTCGCTGGCCTGTTGCAGATGAGGACGAAGCACGTATGGGAATGTGCCGAGTGATGTCAGTTCTTGACTCGACTGAAGTCTGCGAAGATTCTTCCGCCTTGTTCACTATCTCGGTCTTGTGTCCCGCTCTGAAGGTTGTGGGTTAAATTCCGGGCTACGTCTTTCGGTTCACGAAAGACTCCTGGGGGTGGTCGCTGGAGCTACGGAGTTTGTGCTTTGTGCGGGCCATCCTGCTGAAAGGGACCGAGCCATATGGGATAAAACCCGGGGCAATGAAGTCGAACATCTCGACTTTTAAGACTTTCAACTAACAGTAGCCGGCTTCCTGGCCTAGAGGTTAGTGACTTTTCTCCGTAATCTCGTATACTCTCGTAGGTAACGTGACGACGGTGAGAATCAGCAGTGGTTCGAATCGCGTCGGTAACTTACGGAGTATGTGAGCCGGTCGCTTAGAAAGCAATGGCAAACTACTCAGCGTAATCTTGCCAAGAAATCAACATACAGCTGAACGATGCTGATGTTGACAGCGATGTCCTGTAAAAGGACATGAAAACTAACAGTCGGATGTTACTCCTACTTGAATCGAGTAGTTTAGCCAGCCAACCAACACAGTTGTCCGTGGTGTGGCCATTACCGTACACAGACGGTATTCGTGGAGGTCATACATCAGCTGAGTAAAGAGATGGGAACCAACTAGTGTCCTGGACTATATCTTAGCATGTGGCTGCCCACACAGTGAGGTACAATCCCACTCTCTTCATTCTACACCACAATTTTGCTTGGGAAATCTCCAACACTCCCCTATAATTATTTTGTGCTTGGTTTTGTTTTAAATAAAACAAAAACATTTGGGCTCGTCCGGGATTTGAACCCGGGACCTCTCGCACCCAAAGCGAGAATCATACCCCTAGACCAACGAGCCAGCTGATGTGAAGTATTGGATAAGCTTCATAAGATATATTCTATCTGTTTCAACTGTCCCAATATACAGGTTTCGCCAGATGCATACTGTAGAGTAGAGTTATACGACATATCATATGAAGTAAATAAATGAATAATACTTTGCTGAAATACTAAATACATAGTCACTTACATTTTTCGAATGTGGTGTGTGTTATCCACACGGAAGTCTAAGGTTTAAAATGAAGTCCTTCTGTTTACATAGCAACGGCTAGAATCGCTTAATCGGTAATGCTTCTGTTCATTTGAGCAATCCATTAATTTATGTCGAAAATAGTATACGAAACGCGTTCTTTTTATTTCTAGTTCTTCCTTGTGTGCGTCGTCAGAGCAAATCTTTCTAGAATCTAGATCTTTCCTGCACGTTGATATTTAAACGGTATACGCACCAGCTGTCAGGACAGTAATCAGTTGCAACAACTACTGACTGTCTTTTGGCGCAATTGGAAATAAATGCATAGGAAATAAAGATGAGATTCGCCGTTTGAGGCAACTCCAAATATTTCCAACGCCGGCTCGTTGGTCTAGGGGTATGATTCTCGCTTAGGGTGCGAGAGGTCCCGGGTTCAAATCCCGGACGAGCCCTATTCTTTTCTAACTATTTCTTTCTAACAAAATATTTCTTATTCTTATTAATTTATTGTTTTTCTTAATACATTTGTTCGATTGTAAACTATCAAATTTAAGGTCACATTATACAGCTCTACACAAAAATTATTTTTGGTGCCAAACATTTTACACCTGATTTTGCATAAATGAGGACTGCTAAATCCAATTGTCATTTATTTCCTCTGTAGCAGCAATTTCATCACACTACCGAAGAAGCCAAGGACTGTAGATTGTGAGGATTACAGAACAATGAGATTAATGAGCCACATAAATAAGGTACTACTCAAGGTCATACAAGAAATAATTCAGCATAAAATAGTTGAGGGAGTAGCTGAAGAACAATTTGGGTTCCGCAAAAAGGGCTTGCGAACGCGGTTTGTGAGCCCGTATACCCGGGTTCGAAACACGGCGGTGCTGGTTTTTTTTTCGAAAAAGGTATAGAGGCCGGTCGTTCAGAAAGCAATGGCAAACTACTGAACGTAACACTTGCCTAGTACATCAACAGCAGCTGAAAATGCTGGTGTTGACTGCAACGTCCCGTAAGGGATACGCAACACTAAAAAAAAAAAAAAAAAAAAAAAAAAGACAGCGGCACCAGAGAAACAATTATCTGCTTGAGTATGTTACTTGAAAAATATACAGACGTTCAAAAAAGTATATATGTTTGTTTTATAGACTACGAGAAAGCTTTTGATAGAGTAAACATGAACGACTAATTACGTGCCTCCAAAATATAGGAGTCGACGGAAAGGACATCAGACTTATTATTAATAATATTAACTTTTACTGGGAACAAATGGCGTCTATTATTAGATGCGGAAATAAATATTCGTCGCCTATAGAGATAAAAAGAGGAGTACGGCAGGGGTGTGTACTGTCCCCGAGCCTATTCAACCTTATAGTATACACAGAAAGAATTTTTAAACAAGTTGAAATGCCTGGAATTAACATCAATGGAAGTTCAAAACAATGCTTTCCCGTAGTGAATTTGAATAACGAAGACACAAACAATAGATTGCACGATTTATTGCCTGGCATATTTCGCTGCATCTCGTCAGGTACATACTGCAGAAATCACACAACTTACGTGAAATTAACTAGATAAATCCTTCAAGTTGAAATATACACAATTTCGCACAGTAATGTCACTTATCTACCACGGTAATTTTAAGCTGACTAACATGTCTTTCTGTTTACACAATTCTGGCTTGCGTTGATAGATCATAATTGCTTCTGCAAATTTTAACAAGCGAGTATTTTGTGTTCTAAACAACACGCGAAATGCAGTGTCTCTGGACACAACGTGACCACTGGCGACAATGTGTCTGCCGATTGAAGACGCCGGGAGCTTCCGGTGTGTCGGCTCCTCGCGGCTAGCCACTCCTGTGTGTTGTATCTTGTTGACCCATTGAGGTATGTGTTCTGACACCCGTTTGTTAAGCTGTCTCTCCGTTCGACCAAGATGCCAGGCCGTTTACATTGGTCGAAAGGAGAGACAGCTTAACAAACGGGTGTCAGAACACATACCTCAATGGGTCAACAAGATACAACACACAGGAGTGGCTAGCCGCGAGGAGCCGACACACCGGAAGCTCCCGGCGTCTTCAATCGGCAGACACATTGTCGCCAGTGGTCACGTTGTGTCCAGAGACACTGCATTTCGCGTGTTGTTTAGAACACAAAATACTCGCTTGTTAAAATTTGCAGAAGCAATTATGATCTATCAACGCAAGCCAGAATTGTGTAAACAGAAAGACAGGTTAGTCAGCTTAAAATTACCGTGGTAGATAAGTGACATTACTGTGCGAAATTGTGTATATTTCAACTTGAAGGATTTATCTAGTTAATTTCACGTAAGTTGTGTGATTTCTGCAGTATGTACCCGACGAGATGCAGCGAAATATGCCAGGCAATAAATCGTGCAATCTATTGTTTGTGTCTTCGTTATTCAAAATCAATGGAAGTATTATAAACAGTCTTAGGTATGCTGATGATACCGTGTTACTAGAAGAAAGTGAGCAAGAGTTACAAGACCTAGTGGAACAAATAAACAGGCACAGGTTAGAATGTGGCTTAAATATTAACATCCAAAAAACAAAAACTTTGATATTAGCAGTGAAAAGGAAAGGTAATCAATGAACGGGGAGATACTAGAACAAGTAACAAGTTTCTCCTATCTTGGACATAAAATAACAGGTGTTTGAACGGTGTTATCTTTCACAATGGTAACAAATAAGGCTGAAGTATTTAGAAAATAACTGGATGGTTTGTGTAGATCTTAAAATTATGAAGTTTTTGTATGGTCAGCAAAAGGAATTCAACCAATATCCATGCTTTATGTGTTTTTAGGATAGCGGGGCAAAGGAAATGCACTTGACAAGGAAACAGTGGCCAATGAGGGATGAATTTAAAGTTGGAGATAAAAGTATTGTCAACAAGCCTCTGATTGATAGAAAAAGAGTTTAACAAATCGTGCAATATATTGCCTATGTCTTTTGTGTTTAAACACTATACAATGTCAAAGACTTTTGGGGATGTCAAAATTCCAACAAACGGATCAGACAGTTCAAACACAGCGCTTGTTAAATTTTTTATTTGTTGTTGTGTTTTCAGTGACGGTATTAACTAATTGCGTTAATAGCAGCCGAATCATTTTATTTTCCATTCACTAGCATTTCATGTGTAAAGTCGATAGTAGGCTGTGCAGCTACAATGAAAACAGTAAGTCTGCCGACTTTACATTCATTAACCACTTTCTATTCTAATGTTTCAAAGACTTTTCAGGAATTCACTAATTTCTAGTTTAGGTTTTAGCAGCTTTTCACCTATTTCTAATTTCAGGGTTTTAGCGACTTTTCAGGAGTTCAACTGTATCTAGTTTCAGGATTCAGCCACGTTTCATGAATTAACCTATTTCTAGTTTCATGTTTAAGAGACGTTTTAGGAATCTACCTATTACTAGTCTCATATTTTAGCGACTTTAAAGGAATTTAAAATCCTCTTACGCGTCTCAGCTCCCAACCCGACTTCTTCCTTCCTACTATAAAAATGTTGATTGTTGTTGTTTAGGCACAAAAGCGAAAAACTGTAGGTTGTACAATTTCTTGCCTGACAAATTAGCTGCATCTCGTCAGGCACATACTGCAGAGTTATATATTGTACGAGGTGAATAGATTAATACAATTTTAGATGAAATACATAACACACACATCACTGTTCAAATGTAAACAGGCAACATGTTGATGTTGTTCTTATTGTTGTTAACGTCGTTGTGCTTAGAACCCCGTCCATTCGAATTTGATCACTCTTGTATGAAGGTCGGCGTGGCTGAAATGTTTAACACGTATAAACTGTTTCTTGTGACCGCACTGTAGTGGGTTAGTTCCACACGCCGCTCCATCATTCGCACTTAAATGTTGACTTCTCGATCTTGACTTGAGGACGTAAATTACAGAAATCGGAGAGGGTTCGCCTGATAGTGGGGGGTGACTGGCGATAGTGAAAGATAACCCACACACAATATCACTCCAGTGCACTCACTTGTAATAGCAACTGCTACTAGCAGTAGCAAGTGTGTGGACTAGGCTCGAGTTAAAAGTGAGTTGGGGGAGGGGTGCCTTGTGTGCGCCATAAAGAACAGGGGTGCGGTAATGATATGGTTTCCATCCACGCAGGCAGGTAACACACTCATGCCTTGCATGCTGTAGAACTCTGCATGGCGCAACATTTACAATAGCACCCATAACCGCCTTCTTCAATCGATAATAGCGTTTTGGGTAATTATAGACCTATTTCCTTACTATCGTCGCTATCAAAACCACTAGAAAAACACATTCATAAAATAACGTTACACCATTTAATTAACAACGATCTAATAATTAACAGTCAATCTGGGTTTCGACCTAAATATTCTTGCCATAGTGCTATAACAAAAATGACCGATAACTGGCACTTAAACATCAACAACGGTAGAATTTGTGGAGCGGTGTTTGTAGACTTTAAAAAAGCTTTTGATATGGTAGATCATGATATTTTAATTAGAAAACTAAAGCAAATGAAGATAAGCACCAACATGGTGAACATAATTACATCATTTCTATCCGACAGACAACAAGTCGTGTCCTTCAACAACTGTCTATCAAGACCCACACAGCTTAATATTGGTGTGCCTCAGGGTTCAATACTAGGTCCGCTGCTTTTTGCAGTTTATATTAATGATCTTCCTTTATATATCAATACAACTTGTGATCTATTTGCAGACGACTGTACTATATATACTAGTCAAGAAAACCGTAGTGAATTAGAGAATTCTTTACAAAAGGAACTCAATAATCTTACTAGATGGAGCAATGAAAACCGCATGCAAATTAACATCGACAAAACCAAATCCATGCTAATAACGACCAGACAAAAACTACAGACACTAGCCATAACTGGAGCACCGCTCGAACTCCGCATGGGCACGTTACCTATAGTTAATGTGAATGAACATAAAACACTAGGTCTTTTAATTGACAGCCATTTGAGCTGGAGCTCTCATGTTCACGTTCTTACCAAGAAAATAGCACAACAAGTTTACCAACTTGCTAAAATTCAGCACTTCCTGGACGAAAGCACACGAAAAATATTCTATACATGCTATATCCAATCACATCTCGATTACTGTTCCACAGTTTGGGATGGTTGCCCTAAATCTAATTTAAAACGACTATGTTCTCTACAAAACCGCGCTATTCGTCTGGTTTCTGGCATAAAGCACGTTGAAAGTAATAATTTGTTCAGTCATCTAAGACTTCTACCACTTCAAAAGCGCTTCCTTTTCAACAAAGCCAAATTAGTGAACAAAATTATATCTAAAAATACCCCAGGGTATCTTCTGCCGCTGATTCAATCTAATGCAATGAACAGCAAGCGCCTAAATTTGTTACATGTCTCAAAGCCTAGATTGGACCTATACAAAACATGTTTCGCCTATTCTGGTGCGCACTTATGGAATCATCTGCCTCCAGATCTGAAAACTCCAATGAGTCCCTACACATTTAACCGAAAACTCTTTCAATACTTAATCCATACCGACTATATGCCACCATAATTCATTTACTGGTATAATTGTTCATTATAATCGTTCATTATAATTGTTTAACTATAATTGTTCACTATATATGTGTGTGCGTGTGGGAGCGAGAGAGAGAGAGAGAGAGAGAGAGAGAGAGAGAGAGAGAGAGAGAGAGAGAGAGAGGTGTCAGAGAGAGTGAGAGAGTGAATGTGTATGTGCGCGCGTGCGTGTGTGTGGAGAGAGTGATTGAGCCAGAAATGGTAGGGGAATGTGTCAGTGCATGCATTCGTACGTGTATGAGTGAGAGTGAGTGAGGGAGTGTGTGCGTGCGTGCATGCGTTCATGCGTATGTATATGTGTGAGAGATTGTGATTGAGAGAGTGAGTGTGTGTGTGAAGGATTGTGTGTGAGAGAGTGAGACAGTTTGAGAGTTGATGTGTTAGTGTGTGTGTGTGTGTGAGCGCGCGCATGCGTGTGAGTGTGTGTATATGAAAGAATACAGAGAGAGAGAGAGAGAGAGAGAGAGAAAGAGAGAGAGAGAGAGAGAGAGAGAGAGAAGAGAGAAAGAGCTGAGCAGATGCATGTCATGTAACACGCATGTTATGCAACATGCGAATCCATATGTTTGTGTATTCTCATCTGTCATATTATCAGTTAAATACCATTTGATTTTATCATGTATAATATAAACTTATGTACATTACTGTAGTTTGAGTGAGAGAGTCAGTGAGTGTGAATGAGAGACAGAATGAGTGAGCGTGAGAGTGAATATATGTGTGTGTGTGTGTGTGTGTGTGTGTGTGTCTTCTCTGCGTGTATCTCTGTGTGTGGGAGCATCACTATGTTTACGTTACATACTTTTTATGTACACATTTTTCTCCATGTTTAACATTTTTATGAGACTGCCCATGACAATTGTCAATGTATGTGTGTGATTAAAGTGTGGGAGTTTGTTCATACTAGTTTCAATGCTAACGTGAGACATTTTGTATGTGTCTAGATGTGAGGAGGTGTGAGTGTGTGTGGAGGATGTGTGTGAGTGTGGGGATATGTGTGAGGGGGGGATGTGTTGGTGGGGGTATGCGTTTGGATGGGTTGGGGTGTGTGGGTTTTTGTGGGTAGTGATATTTGTGGGTGTTGGTGGGATGTGTGGATGGATGTGTGGGGGTGAGAGTAGGGATGTGGGAATGGGTGTGGGGGATGTGTGTATGGGTGGAGGATATGTGTATGGGACGGGTGTGAGGTGTGTGTGTTTATGTGGGTGGTGATGTGTGGGTGGTTTGAGGAAGTATGTGTGGGTGGCGGGGTTGTGTGGGTAGGGGATTGTGTTGGGTGGATTGGAGATGCAAGGGCGGGTGGGGAGAAGTGTATGGTGTGTGGGTTTGAGATATGTGTGCGGTATGTTGGTGGGGGATGTGTGCATGGTGTGTGGGTGGGGGGTGTGGTGGTATGGGTGAGGATATCTGTGTGGGTGGGGGATAGTGTGTGGTGTGGGGGATGTGTGTGATGGGTGCGGGGAATGTGTGTATGGGTGGGGTGGTTGGGGCAAGTATGTGTGGGTGTGTGGGTGGGAGATGTGTGCGTGGATGGGGAATGAGTGGGTGGGGGTGTGTGAGTGGCTTAAGGATGTGTAGGTGGGTGAGGGATGTGTATGTCTCGGGGTGGGATGCGTGAGTGGGTGGAGGATGTGTGTGGGTAGGGGTATTGTGATCGAGAGATGTTTGGTTGGGGGTGGGCGGGTGGTGGTGTGTGTTGTTGGACGGGTAGGGAATGCGTGTGTGGGTGGGGAGAGGTGTGTGGTGTGTTGGTTAGGGAAATTGTGTGGGTGAGGTATGTGTGTGTGGATGGGGGATTTTTGTGGTGGGTGGGTGGGGGTATGTGGGGTGGATGGGTAAGGGTATCTGTGTGGGTGTGGGTGGGAATATTGTGCGGTATGTGGGTGGGGGATATGTGTGTGGTGTGTAGGTGGGGATGTGTGGTGGTATGTGGGTGTGGGATGTGTTGGAGAGGGATATGTGTGTGTGCTGTGCGTGGGTTGGGAATATTGCGTGGTAGGGGATGTATGTGATGTGCGGGTGGGGGATTGTGTAGTGGGGGATTGGGTTAAGGCATCAATGGGTGGGTGGAGGATGTATGTGTTGGTGGTGGGGTGTGTGTGTGAGTGGATTGGGGATGTATGGGTGGTTAGGGAGATGTGTGTGTGTGTGGGGGTGGGGGGGGGGGTAGGGAGATGTCAGTTGGTGGGGATGTGTGTGTATGGTTTGGGGATGTGTGAGTGGATGTGCGATGTGTGGGTTGGTGGGGGATGGTGTGCGTGGTTGGTGAATATGTGGTCAATGGAGATGTGGCTGGGTGATGGGAGGTTTGAGGTGTGGATGGGGAGAGGATGTGTGGGTTAGGATGTATATGTGGGTGGGCGTGGGATGTGTTGGTGGGGGAATGTTTGTGGGTGGCGAGTGTGTTTTGGTTGGGGAACAGGTGAGGGGAGAGTGTGTGGGTGGGGGATGTGCGGAAGGGGGATGGGTCGGTTGGTGGGGTATGTATGTGTCCCTTGGTGTGCGTGTGTGTGGGTAAGTGGGGGGGGGGGTGTGTGGGTGGGGTGATGTATGGGTAGGTGGGAGATGGGCCTCATAACATGGTAATTTGCCTTGTTTATGTTTACACCATTCATTTCACAATGTTTATTTTTCTTCCTATGTAAATGTATAATGCTCTTAATGAATGAAAGACGAGTGATTGGAAGGGCCGAATGTAAGACGGGCCTGCGCGCCCAATTTGTGACCCTAATAAAGTTGATTTGATTTGATTTGATTTTACATTAAAGTAAACTTTTTTTTTTTTTTAAATATAAAACAAAACATTCGGGCTCGTCCGGGATTTCTTCTTCGTTCATCCGGAGATTTTTTCGGATGTGATTGCGTTGTGCCTGTTTACAGCAGAGCTGCGTTCTTGCGCCGTTAGGCCGACACATCCGACTTCTGCGGGCATTTGTTGACCGGGTTAACCTTCCCGGGGGTTTCTTAGGACGTTTGACTCTCACTGTTGTGGTGTTATCCCCCATCCCAGCTGGTCCATATAGAACAGCCAAAGATCCTGGTCAGCCCTCAAGGGAAGGCAGGGGCAGACCATGGGCATTCCCCGCCATACAAGGAGGCTTCCATACTTGCAGAGCCGATACATAGCGCTCTGGTACTGGGCTCACCCAAGGAATCGTCACGTCCTGCACATGGCTGCTTAGCCTCACTTCCGTATATTGGGCCTTCCGTTCACCATAGGCTGTTCTTCCGGAAACCAGAAGTATGCAGTCTGCAGATGACATCCACACAGTGAGCTTTCGATTCGGACTTTCCATGTAATGGATTTGCTATCGAAGCAATATTCCATTTCGTGCCACTAGGACACTTTTCCACCTTTTATAAAGTCCACACAGTGGGCTTTTGATTCGGACTTTCCACGTAATGGATTTGCTATCCAAGCAATATTCCATTTCATGCCACTAGGACACTTTTCCACCTTTTATGAAGCCCACACAATGGGCTTTTTATTCGGACTTTCCACGTAATGGATTTGCTATCCAAGCAATATTCAATTTCGTGCCACCAGGACACTTTTCCACCTTTTATGAAGCCCACACAGCGAGCTTTCGATTTGGACTTTCCACATAATGGATTTGCTATCCAAGCAATATTCAATTTCATGCCTCTGGGTCTTCATGCACCTTTAAATGTCAACCTGTATGTAGTTAAAGTAAGCTGCGGTCAACTTGAGCTTGTTGATATCTCCATAGAGCTTGTCCTCAAATGAAGCAGGTGTGAGCCAAAATATCTTTCTCTGTTCTGCATACGTTGGGCAATCCTGCATCAAATGTTTTGCTGTCATTTTTCCAGTTCTACAATTACATTCATCGGCATCTCCTATCTTTAGTTTATTGAACAAGTGGTATTTCAGCCTGTTATGTCCTGTGCGGAGTCTGAAGATTGCTACTTGTTCTCTTCGGTCGAGTTTGTAATATGCATCATCCTTCTGATGGCCTGGATGCTCTGATTCCCATTTGGTTCTATAAGTGCTTTTTATCAACCTCTTTGCCTCATTATAGGTTATGTCTATGTCAGGCTGTGGTAGTCGTCCGCCCTCTTTTGCCAGTCTGTCAGCCTCTTCGTTTCCAGGTATACTGCAATGTGATGGGATCCACTGTATTACAACTTTTTTGTATTTCTGGCATAGACCATGGAGTGCTGGTCTTAGGTCAGTTAGTTCTGTGCTGTTATTGCTCTTCAGTATTGAGACAGCTGACTTTGCATCTGTGAAGATAGCTATTTTCTTCTCTTTATTTTCCTCCATCAGGAGCATTTCTGCTGCAGTTTTCAAAGCCTCTACCTCCGCTTTTAAGTTACTTGAAAATTTTCCAGTTGCCATTGAATGTGTTTTTTTCACTCCATTTTTTAAACTTAGGAGAATTCCTCCTCCTCCATTCTCTATTGAATTTTTGGCTGATCCATCTGTATATGCATGGGTCCAATTCCTGCTTGGGTAATGTTTTTTTATGTAGTTTAGGGTTATTTCTCTTCATTCGGTTTCATGCTGAGTGTTCTTTTTCTCAATACCAGGAATGTTTTCTATCATATCAGGCAGTTGCTGCTGTCTCCAAGCTGGGAACTTGTGTGCATTGTGTATGGGCTTGACTGTTGATATGTTAAGTATAGGATCTGCCCTAATCCTTCGTTTTGCAGTTTCTACAAAGTTGCTACGCTTCAGTCTTCCCTTTCCAAAACCATTAAATCTGTTGTACATAGGGTGGTCTGTCAATCTTCTAAATTTTTCTGCTTGTTGCTGGGCTCTGCTATCTCTTCTATCCTGCATTGGTTGTAAACAAGTGATCTTTTCTAGTTCATTAATAGGCGTTGTCTTCAGGCTTCCAGTTATGATTCGCATTCCTTGGTTTTGGACTCTACTTATTTTGTTAAAGTTTGACTTAGCTGCTGTTGCCCAATGCCATATTCCAGTACTGGCCTCACCCGTCCAGTACATAACTTCTTGAGAACTTTCTCATCTGCTCCCCACGTTGTACCAGCAAGCTTTTTCATGATTGCCATTCTCTGCCTTGCTCTTGTTCGATTTTTCTCAACCTGTGTCTTCCATGTCAGGCGACGATCAAAGGTGACTCCTAGATAGTTTGGATTTTCTTCATGGCGCAATATTTTTCCATTCAATACCAGCTTAGGTTGCTGAGTTTTATTTGAGAGGGAGAACACTGTGCATGTTGTTTTCTCCTCACTTATCTTCACTAGCCATGATTTTGACCAGTCCTCTAGCGTTAATAAGGCTTGCTGTATTCTGCTGTTAGCTGTACTAATATATTCTTCAGATGTCCATATGGCTAGGTCATCTGCAAAGGAGGATGTGTGTACTCTGGCTGGAAAATTTTCTGTGATGTCATTTATATATGCAAGGAATAATGTTGGTGAAAGAACTCCTCCTTGGGGGACACCTTGCTCCAGCAGCATCATTTTGCTTGTTTGTCCTTGTACTTTTGTCCTGGCAGTTCTGTTCTCAAGGTATTGGCTGATCCATTTATACATTTTCCCACAAACATGCATGTTTTGCAGTTTTACTTTCAATCCTTCCTTCCATACTTTATCAAATGCTTTTTCTAAATCTATCCAGACTGCTAGTGTGTGCTTTTTCTCTTGGAAGGCATCCTCTATTTCCTGAGCTATATAGGTTATTTGATCTTCAGTGGATCTGTACTTTCTGAATCCTGCTTGGTGTGGTGTTAAGAGTTTGTTTTCTTCCAGATGCCATGTTAGCCTGCCATTGATAATGCGTTCCATTAATTTTCCTACACAGCTAAGTAGACTGATAGGTCGATAGCCATTTGGTTCTTCTAGGACTTTTCCTTTCTTTGGAACTGGTATTAGTATAGCTTCCTTCCATGCCTGTGGGACTATTCCTCTCTTCCAGCTGTTATTTAGGACTGCTGGTAGTTTCTTCTTTGCCGTGGTGCCTAGTCCTATTAGCGTTTCATTTGTGATTCCATCCTTTCCTGGTGATTTCTTCTTTTTTAGGGTATTCATTGCCTGTTCCATTTCTTCCATTGTTAGATTTGCCATCATATATTCTGCTGCTGTCTCTGTATTTCTATGATGTATCTGTTTGTCTTTGATTGCTTTCTTCTGTTCGGTTGTAATATCAATGTGGTTTGCATTTGCATAGTGTTCCATTAGTGCATTTGCAGCCTTTTTTCCTGTAAGCAAGGCATTTCCTTGTTTAATTGTTATTTGTTTGTTTCTAGGTCCTTCATTGTTCATGGCTTTCACTAGTTTCCATAGTTTGTTTCCATCCCTGTCAAAATTCAGGTTTTCTGTTTTTTCCCTCCAACAATCTCTTGTTGTTTGATTTACTGTTCTTTTATATTTTGCTGAGATGGCTTTGAGAGAGATGTTCGCTTCAATTGTTTGTTCTCTCTCTGCTGTCTTCCTGACATCTTCAACTTTGTCCTCCAAACTTTGTAGTTCTTCAGTCCAGTATGGTTTGTAATTTTTCCTCGCTCCTCTAGGAATGGACTCAGTGGCTGCCTGTATTATCGCTCTGTTTAGACTTTCCACCATTTGCTTTATGTTGCCATATCGTGTATTTATGTTTTCACAATATTTGTCTGTTAGTATGGCAAATCTGTCCCAATCTGCTCGTTTGTAATTCCAGCGGGGCAAAGGCTTTTGCTCCTGTGGAACATACTCCATATTCATTACAAGTTTGATTGGTCTGTGGTCACTACCTGCTAATTGGTCCAGCACATGGCGATCGATTTTGTGGAGGATGTCTCCTGTGCAGAAAGCTAAGTCTGGAGTAGAAGTGGTAAGCCATCTTCTGGAGTAGAAGCTCGGTGTGTCATCCGCTTTGTTGAGTAGATGGAGATTTGAGTCTATTTCCCAGTCCTCCAATTCATCTCCTCTTTTGTCAGTATCTGGGTATCCCCATCTTTCTGAACGGCTATTAAAGTCTCCGACAATAATGCAGTTTGTGTCAGTTATTTTCATGTTTGAGAGTGTAAGGTCCTTATCTGCTGGGCTATACAGATTGTAGATTCTTATTTTCACGTCCTTTATCATTATATCAACACCTATAATTTCCGTTTGGTTGTCAGAGGTCACAGATACTTCGCTGCAAGGTATTGTATTTCGTGTAAGTATTAGAACTCCTCCTTTGTGTCCTTTGCGGTCGAAACGTGTGGCCTGATATCCTCTGACTGAGAATTTGTGATTGGCGTTGAGGTGTGTCTCTTGAATGCATGCCACATCTATTCTATCTTTATGAAGACGCTGTGTCAGGGATTCTTTCTTCTTGTAAACTCCTTCGGCATTCCACTGTAGTATGTTGAGTGTCCGGGGTATTTGGTCAATAGCTCTTAACCTACTCCTCTGTGCCTTGACTCCACAGCACAGGGGAAGGTGACCACCAGTAGTCATGGGTGGACCCCCTCGAGGCAGGGGGCCCGGCACTATCACCGCCTGATGGGACTTCGCGGGATTAGCACCATAACGATTAATTTTGATTTGTGACATCATGAATTAAGTTACGTTGCACTGCTTTGTCAAGCCTGTGGCTCAGTACATCCGATTTCGACAAGCATTTATTTGGGATGCTTTCCCTAGCCTTTGACTGTCCCCAGTCTACCTACAAGGCAGCAGGTTTTACGTTGCACTGCTTTGTAAAGCCTGTGGCTCAGTACATCCTTCTTCTTCTTCGTTCATCCGGAGTTTTTTTTCGGATGTGATTACGTTGTGCCTGTTTACAGCAGAGCTGCGTTCTTGCGCCGTTAGGCCGACACATCCGACTTCTTCGGGCATTTGTTGACCGGGTTAACCTTCCCGGGGGTTTCTTAGGACGTTTGACTCTCACTGTTGTGGTGTTATCCTCCATCCCAGCTGGTCCATATAGAACAGCCAAAGATCCTGGTCAGCCCTCAAGGGAAGGCAGGGGCAGACCATGGGCATTCCCCGCCATCCAAGGAGGCTTCCATACTTGCAGAGCCGATACATAGCGCTCTGGTACTGGGCTCACCCAAGGAATCGTCACGTCGTGCACATGGCTGCTTAGCCTCACTTCCGTATATTGGGCCTTCCGTTCACCATAGGCTGTTCTTCCGGAAACCAGAAGTATGCAGTCTGCAGATGACATCCACACAGTGAGCTTTCGATTCGGACTTTCCATGTAATGGATTTGCTAGCCAAGCAATATTCCATTTCGTGCCACTAGGACACTTTTCCACCTTTTATGAAGCCCACACAGTGGGCTTTTGATTCAGACTTTCCACGTAATGGATTTGCTATCCAAGCAATATTCCATTTCGTGCCACTAGGACACTTTTCCACCTTTTATGAAGCCCACACAGTGGGCTTTTGATTCGGACTTTCCACGTAATGGATTTGCTATCCAAGCAATATTCCATTTCGTGCCACTAGGACACTTTTCCACCTTTTATGAAGCCCACACAATGGGCTTTTGATTTGGACTTTCCACGTAATGGATTTGCTATCCAAGCAATATTCCATTTCATGCCTCTGGGTCTTCATGCACCTTTAAATGTCAACCTGTATATAGTTAAAGTAATCTGCGGTCAACTTTAGCTTGTTGATATCTCCATAGAGCTTGTCCTCAAATGAAGCAGGCGTGGGCCAAAATATCTTTCTCTGTTCTGCATACGTTGGGCATTCCTGCAGCAAATGTTTTGCTGTCATTTTTCCAGTTCTACAATTACATTCATCGGTATCTCCTATCTTTAGTTTATTGAACAAGTGGTATTTCAGCCTGTTATGTCCTGTGCGGAGTCTGAAGATTGCTACTTGTTCTCTTCGGTTGAGTTTGTAATATGCATCATCCTTCTGATGGCCTGGATGCTCTGATTCCCATTTGGTTCTATAAGTGCTTTTTATCAACCTCTTTGCCTCATTATAGGTTATGTCTATGTCAGGCTGTGGTAGTCGTCCGCCCTCTTTTGCCAGTCTGTCAGCCTCTTCGTTTCCAGGTATACTGCAGTGTGATGGGATCCACTGTATTACAACTTTTTTGGATTTCTGGCATAGACCATGGAGTGCTGCTCTTAGGTCAGTTAGTTCTGTGCTGTTATTGCTCTTCAGTATTGAGACAGCTGACTTTGCATCTGTGAAGATAGCTATTTGCTTCTCTTTATTTTCCTCCATCAGGAGCATTTCTGCTGCAGTTTTCAGAGCCTCTACCTCCGCTTTGAAGTTACTTGAAAATTTTCCAGTTGCCATTGAATGTGTTTTTTTCACTCCATTTTTTAAATTTAGGAGAATTCCTCCTCCTCCATTCTCTATTGAATTTTTGGCTGATCCATCTGTATATGCATGGGTCCAATTCCTGCTTGGGTAATGTTCTTTTATGTAGTTTAGGGTTATTTCTCTTCTTTCGGTTTCATGCTGAGTGTTCTTTTTCTCAATACCAGGAATGTTTTCTATCATCTCAGGCAGTTGCTGCTGTCTCCAAGCTGGGAACTTGTCTGCATTGTAAATAGGTTTGACTGTTGATATGTTAAGTATAGGATCTGCCCTAATCCTTCGTTTTGCAGTTTCTACAAAGTTACGCTTCAGTCTTCCCTTTCCAAAACCATTAAATCTGTTGTACATAGGGTGGTCTGTCAATCTTCTAAATTTTTCTGCTTGTTGCTGGGCTCTGCTATCTCTTCTATCCTGCATTGGTTGTAAACAAGTGATCTTTTCTAGTTCATTAATAGGCGTTGTCTTCAGGCTTCCAGTTATGATTCGCATTCCTTGGTTTTGGACTCTACTTATTTTGTTAAAGTTTGACTTAGCTGCTGTTGCCCAAGCTGCAATGCCATATTCCAGTACTGGCCTCACCCGTCCAGTATATAACTTCTTGAGAACTTTCTCATCTGCTCCCCACGTTGTACCAGCAAGCTTTTTCATGATTGCCATTCTCTGCCTTGCTCTTGTTCGATTTTTCTCAACCTGTGTCTTCCATGTCAGGCGACGATCAAAGGTGACTCCTAGATAGTTTGGATTTTCTTCATGGCGCAATATTTTTCCATTCAATACCAGCTTAGGTTGCTGAGTTTTATTTGAGAGGGAGAACACTGTGCATGTTGTTTTCTCCTCACTTATCTTCACTAGCCATGATTTTGACCAGTCCTCTAGCGTTAATAAGGCTTGCTGTATTCTGCTGTTAGCTGTACTAATATATTCTTCAGATGTCCATATGGCTAGGTCATCTGCAAAGGAGGATGTGTGTACTCTGGCTGGAAAATTTTCTGTGATGTCATTTATATATGCAAGGAATAATGTTGGTGAAAGAACTCCCCCTTGGGGGACACCTTGCTCCAGCAGCATCATTTTGCTTGTTTGTCCTTGTACTTTTGTCCTGGCAGTTCTGTTCTCAAGGTATTGGCTGATCCATTTATACATTTTCCCACAAACATGCATGTTTTGCAGTTTTACTTTCAATCCTTCCTTCCATACTTTATCAAATGCTTTTTCTAAATCTATCCAGACTGCTAGTGTGTGCTTTTTCTCTTGGAAGGCATCCTCTATTTCCTGAGCTATATAGGTTATTTGATCTTCAGTGGATCTGTACTTTCTGAATCCTGCTTGGTGTGGTGTTAAGAGTTTGTTTTCTTTCAGATGCCATGTTAGCCTGCCATTGATAATGCGTTCCATTAATTTTCCTACACAGCTAAGTAGACTGATAGGTCGATAGCCATTTGGTTCTTCCAGGTCTTTTCCTTTCTTTGGGACTGGTATTAGTATAGCTTCCTTCCATGCCTGTGGGACTATTCCTCTCTTCCAGCTGTTATTTAGGACTGCTAGTAGTTTCTTCTTTGCCGTGGTGCCTAGTCCTATTAGCATTTCATTTGTGATTCCATCCTTTCCTGGTGATTTCTTCTTTTTTAGGGTATTCATTGCCTGTTCCATTTCTTCCATTGTTAGATTTGCCATCATATATTCTGCTGCTGTCTCTGTATTTCTATGATGTATCTGTTTGTCTTTGATTGCTTTCTTCTGTTCGGTTGTAATATCAATGTGGTTTGCATTTGCATAGTGTTCCATTAGTGCATTTGCAGCCTTTTTTCCTGTAAGCAAGGCATTTCCTTGTTTAATTGTTATTTGTTTGTTTCTAGGTCCTTCATTGTTCATGGCTTTCACTAGTTTCCATAGTTTGTTTCCATCCCTGTCAAAATTCAGGTTTTCTGTTTTTTCCCTCCAACAATCTCTTGTTGTTTGATTTACTGTTCTTTTATATTTTGCTGAGATGGCTTTGAGAGAGATGTTCGCTTCAATTGTTTGTTCTCTCTCTGCTGTCTTCCTGACATCTTCAACTTTGTCCTCCAAACTTTGTAGTTCTTCAGTCCAGTATGGTTTGTAATTTTTCCTCGCTCCTCTAGGAATGGACTCAGTGGCTGCCTGTATTATCGCTCTGTTTAGACTTTCCACCATTTGCTTTATGTTGCCATATCGTGTATTTATGTTTTCACAATATTTGTCTGTTAGTATGGCAAATCTGTCCCAATCTGCTCGTTTGTAATTCCAGCGGGGCAAAGGCTTTTGCTCCTGTGGAACATACTCCATATTCATTACAAGTTTGATTGGTCTGTGGTCACTACCTGCTAATTGGTCCAGCACATGGCGATCGATTTTGTGGAGGATGTCTCCTGTGCAGAAAGCTAAGTCTGGAGTAGAAGTGGTAAGCCATCTTCTGGAGTAGAAGCTCGGTGTGTCATCCGCTTTGTTGAGTAGATGGAGATTTGAGTCTATTTCCCAGTCCTCCAATTCATCTCCTCTTTTGTCAGTATCTGGGTATCCCCATCTTTCTGAACGGCTATTAAAGTCTCCGACAATAATGCAGTTTGTGTCTGTTATTTTCATGTTTGAGAGTGTAAGGTCCTTATCTGCTGGGCTATACAGATTGTAGATTCTTATTTTCACGTCCTTTATCATTATATCAACACCTATAATTTCCGTTTGGTTGTCAGAGGTCACAGATACTTCGCTGCAAGGTATTGTATTTCGTGTAAGTATTAGAACTCCTCCTTTGTGTCCTTTGCGGTCGAAACGTGTGGCCTGATATCCTCTGACTGAGAATTTGTGATTGGCGTTGAGGTGTGTCTCTTGAATGCATGCCACATCTATTCTATCTTTATGAAGACGCTGTGTCAGGGATTCTTTCTTCTTGTAAACTCCTTCGGCATTCCACTGTAGTATGTTGAGTGTCCGGGGTATTTGGTCAATAGCTCTTAACCTACTCCTCTGTGCCTTGACTCCACAGCACAGGGGAAGGTGACCACCAGTAGTCATGGGTGGACCCCCTCGAGGCAGGGGGCCCGGCACTATCACCGCCTGATGGGACTTCACGGGATTAGCACCATAACGATTAATTTTGATTTGTGACATCATGAATTAAGTTACGTTGCACTGCTTTGTCAAGCCTGTGGCTCAGTACATCCGATTTCGACAAGCATTTATTTGGGATGCTTTCCCTAGCCTTTGACTGTCCCCAGTCTACCTACAAGGCAGCAGGTTTTACGTTGCACTGCTTTGTCAAGCCTGTGGCTCAGTACATCCGATTTCGACAACCATTTTTCGGGATGCTTTCCCTAGCGTTTGACTGTCCCCATTCTACCTACAAGGCAGCAGGTTTGTGTGTCTCTTCGTCTGGTCCCTCTCCCTTGACCTATCCGACATGGGTGGCCCTACCAGTAGCTGTGCTACCGTCGGCATAGCTCTTGGGGTCATTGGGACGCACAAGCCCCTCTACCTCGTCACGGTGGACACACAGCAGAGGGGGTCCGGGATTTGAACCCCAGACCTCTCGCACCCAAAACGAGAATCATATCCCTAGACCAGAGGTTCCCAAACCACGGCCCGCGGGCCACTTGTGGCCCGCCAGTTGTTAGTAAGTGGCACGCGAAGCCTCGTTATTTAAAATAATATATTTTACTAATTTCAAAAAATGCACTCGGAGCGTGCGATAATTTACTCTGATCGTGGTTGTTATGTTCATATATTATCGAATGCGCCTGTTCAGTTCACAACCTTCAGCTGATCATACGATTTCATTCTGGCGACTATTGTAGGTCGAACAATTTGAACGTGGGGCTGGTCTGGTTCGCTAGATCAGTTCCGCGTCTAGCGTTCGTTGTCTCGGATGGCTGTGTGAGGTGCACCAAAATGGGATTTTCCCAGCCAACGTAAGTTAGCGAGGCAGGCGTTTCAAGAATGTAACCGCATCGTGCAGCCAGGGTCGTGGTTTGAGCGGGCAAAAGAGCAAAATTTGTACGACCGTTCGACAAAGTCTCGATAAGCGCCCACTCTCTCTCGATGAGTAGTGGGCCTGCAGTCAGTAAGCTGGTATAGCTTTTTTTTCGGTCAGTCCTGCCGGCGTAGCTTGAAAGCTCGTCGGTAGGCGTCCAGTGGTTTTGCATGTATCACCTTGTACCGGGAGGGCGCGATGTAGCGATGCTACTCTTGGCTTGCGTGTGCGTGAATAGTCCGTCTGTCCGATAGATATCTGGTTGATCCTGCCAGTAGTCATATGCTTGTCTCAAAGATTAAGCCATGCATGTCTAAGTTCACACTGTCTCACGGTGAAACCGCGAATGGCTCATTAAATCAGTCGAGGTTCCTTAGATGACACGATCCTACTTGGATAACTGTGGCAATTCTAGAGCTAATACATGCTTACCAAGCTCCGATCCTCGCGGAAAGAGCGCTTTTATTAGTTCAAAACCAATCGTCGTTGCCCTTCGCGGGGCGCGGCGTTCCCACTGGTGACTCTGGATAACTTTGTGCTGATCGCATGGCCTTACGTGCCGGCGACGCATCTTTCAAATGTCTGCCCTATCAAATGTCGATGGCTCCCCCGATGTGTCTCCACCTTGCCGTGGTGGGGGAGCTTGCGTGTCCCATCGACCCCATGTGCTTGCCGATGGGTGAAAACTACATATCGGATGGCTCGTGGGATAGGGACCAGACTAAGAGAGACACAACCTGCTGCTCTGCAGGTAAGACAGGATAGCAGTCAAAATAAGGCAAACGATCCCTAAATCTCAGTCCGGGCATAACCTCTAAGGCTCCCATCTGAGGTGTATGGCTGAACGTCTCTAAGCCATAAACTCTCGGAAGTGAGAGCCTGGCCGACACAAACCTACATCAAAATTGTGATGATGTACTGAGAACGCTACATGCTCGGCGCAGATTCGTTCGAAGGCTCTTAGCTGGGGGATATGAGGTATCCCCGGATGAAAGGGCCTGACCGTTACTCGCCCACAGACGCACGGAGGTAAGGTGCTGAACCGGCAGCACATGTAGCCTACCTCGTGAGTGAGTACAAAAGGTGGAAAAACACCTCGGTCGCACGTCTCGCGGACGTCCGATAGTCTGTAACCACACTCATGGAGTGAGTGTAGTCAAAGGTGGAAAATTGTCTCGTTGTCACGAAATGGAACGCCTGTCTTGCGAATCCATTACGTGGCAGCCTGAAGCGAAAGCTTGCTGTGTGGAAGCCGAAACAAGAGTCTCGAAACCCGAGGAAGGCTAACCTCATTAAAAAATGCCCGCCGGAAGCCGGAAGTGTCGTCCTACGGGTGGCAAACTAAAAATTGACACTACGCATTTACGTCCGAGTGAAATGTCTTGTCCGAATGTCTCTCGTGCTAGGAACAACTCTGACTACCTAGTTTCCGAATGCCGCTCTTGTTCGGAACAGCTCTGACTAGGTAGTTTTCCGAATGTCTGTCGTGCCTGGAACAGCTCTGACGGGCGCAACGACAAGCACATGTCCGAAAACTCGCTGAGTGGATACCGTCTGCAAACCTGTCTGGTTTGTGCGGGAATGGCTCGGGGCAAACGAAATGACCAATATATTGAAGTGAGGATTTAAAGCAGCCATGAGCAGGACGTGACGATTCCCTCGGCTAGCCCAGAACCAGGGCGTTATGTGTCGGCCCTGCAACTATGGAAGCAACCTTGGATGGCGGAAAATGCTATGGACTGTCCCTGCCTTCCTTTGAGAGATGACCGTTGTCTTCGACCGTTCTAACTTGGCCAGCATGGTTGTAGATGGCACCACAAAAGTGAGAGTCTCCCAGGAATGCTACCTTGTCAAAAAAGCACGCTAAAGTCGATGTGTTGGCCTACGGGTTTCGGCCCAAGGGCGCATAACAGACACACCGCAATCACATCTGAAAAAACACTCCGGATGAACGAAAAGAAGAAGAAGAAGAACAATTTGAACACTTGCGTTCATTCGCCCAGAGATACATTTGTCGTTCTGGTTCGACTTACAGATGCGAGCAGTCATTTTCCGCAGTGGCTGATATAAAAAAAAAAAAAAAAACAAGCTACGTTTCAGACTCACCGACAGTAACCTAGATGCGTTTATGACTTTGGGCACGACAGATTTGTGCCCATACATTGATAAACTGGCCTCTTAACTTAACTGATTATGAAGAACAGCTACAATTGTAAATTAATTACATTAATAGCGATTTTCGAAACTGATTTAAAATTTATTGTTAAATGAACTTTTGATTTTAAACCAAAAAATTACCGCAGGATGGTACTGACACTGACTGCCTTTAAAGCTTTAGAATTTTGTTGACGAAAGTTAAGAAAGGTAAGAATAATATTGCACTATTTTTATAATTTTATAATGTTGTAGCCCGCTTAACTATCGAAAATAGTAGAAATGGCCCTCTGCTTGAAAAGCTTGGGAACCACTTCCCTAGACAAACGAGCCGATGATTTGATTGAAGTGGATAAGCGTCATAAGATATATCCTGTTTCAACTATCCCAATCAAACCAGGATCTCTAATATGATTTTGATGTATGAAGTTAAAATGTTTTGACCATGAAGAGTGATGACAAGTATGAAATATTAAGACTACTAAACACCATCAATGTCCAAAATTCAAAATATTCCCTTAGTGAATTAAACTTTTAAACACAGAAGCCACAAACAAATATTAATATGTCTTGCACGATTTGTTGCCTGACATATTTCTCTGCATCTTGTCAGGTTTCAGGTGCATACATACTGCAGAATTATGTTATATACATGAAAACAACAGTATATGTACAATAACGCACTTTAACTCTCTTTCCTGCAAGTTGATTTATTCAGCAGTACCTATCAATTGTCAGGACAGTAATCATTCATGATTCATTCAGTAGCATGTCCATTGCAGAACCTCGCTCCCATAACAATATTCCAGAAAACCTCTCGGTCATAAGCAAGATGTCCCGCGTCCGATATACCAATCTGGAGATCATCCATCACATTCTGTACCCATCTTCTCCTTGGCCTTCTTCTTTCTCTCTTCTCGAGTGGACAGTAATCAGTTGTAACATTTACTGTCATATAGCTCAACGCAAGTGAATGCATGGGGAAATAAAGATACTTGCCGTTTGTGACTACTCCTATATTTCCTCATATCGGCTCGTTGGTCTAGGGCAGTGTTTCCCAACGTGGGGCCAACGCCCCACAGGGGGGGGGGGCAATTTGATTGTTAAAGGGGGGGGGCAATTTGAAAATGGACTTGTCCAGAGTTTAAGTTAACCGTATGGCGACTCTCAGTCGCTACTCGAGCTGGGTAAACGTCCAGTAAATGTAACTTCTATCCGCCATGTTAGTAGCCGTGATTTCATTGTTAGACGTTAGAGTTGAACTACTGGTTATACTGGGCCGGCAGTAAGCATTTTGCGCTATTTGTTCTGAATGGCGCGAAATGCTTAGTGCCGGGATCTTTTTCTGCCGTGTTTTTCAGTAACGCTCAGTATTCACCGTTGGTGTTAATTTGAAATAAGGGTCCGATAAATTGTTGTAAAAGTCTTGTTGTTTAAAAATATATATATATATATATATATATATATATATACACTGTATAAATATAAGTGACATAATAATGGTATGTAAATTCAATTGGTAATTTTTATTAATTTCAGTTTTAGAAGCATCAATTTCCAGAAAAATTTATCAATTGAAAAAGTATGTTTTTTGCGGTGGGGTAAATGTGCCATACATATTTAAATATGCATTTTTAGTCTACGTTTACTCCAGTTCATATTATTTTTTTTAGTTTTTAATTGATCTTATATTTATTTATTTCAGCCCATAGTGAAATGAGTGGTGCAAGCAAGAAAAAAAAAATAGTCAGTATTCGGGGGAATATTTAAAATTATGCCAACAATGCTTGACCAACGAATTAATGAAACGAGGTCGTCTTGAGGCACATCTGAAGGTGAAATATAATGCTCATATTAATTCAGATTTGAATTACTTTCAAACTTTAAAGAACAATTTTGAAAAAAAAAAGTGACACTAAAGTCTCGATTTACTGCTCATAATGCAACTGTCAATCGCACTCTTGAGGCTAGTTATCAAATTTCATTACTCATTGCTAAATCTGGGAAAAGTCATACTATAGGGGAGAATTTAATCAAACCATCAATATCAGCATTTCTTAAAGCGGTTATGGAAAAAGATGACAAAGACGTTAAAGTTATGCCACTAAGTAACAATACTGTTAGCAGAAGAATAGACGAAAGGAGTGAGGATATTGCTTGTTTGCTTGCTTGCTTGTGTTCGCTGGCTGTGATCTCCAGCGTGAAGCCCTGTATGTCGGATGAAGACATCCTGTTGACAACATCAGTGTGATGTCATACAGGAATTGTGGTTTGCGTGAGTATCCGTTGTCCCATGTCTGGCTTATTGGTATGCAGACTGGTGGTTCCTCGCCGTGCAGGCAGATACTCTCCGACTTCGGAGGATGAGTGAGGATATTGAAATACAATTTGTTGAATAGCTAAAAACAAGAAAATTCTCGGTGCATATGGATGAATCAACTTTGAGAGACAGTGAGGCCGTACTTATAACTTACGTAAGATATATTGATAAATGTGATTTTGTTGATGAAATGTTGTTCTGTAAATCATTAGAAGGCACCTCTACCTCCAAAGATATATATATATATATATATAGTAAGCTAAACAAATTACTTAGATTTCAATAATAAACCAATGAAAAATATAACATCTTGTGCTGCAGATGGTGCTCCTAATATGATGGGGAAGAAAATGGTTGCTTAAAATTTATGAAAGATGAGAATATCCAGAACTTCTTCTTGTGCATTGTGTTATTCACAGGAAAAAATTGGTAGCTAAAAACAGTTTGCCTGTTCTAAATGAAGTACTAAATTTAGTTATACAATGCTATTAAAGCTAGTGCCAAATGTGAACGTCTCTTTAAGTTATTTTATGAAGAACAAAATGAAGACCATGTGAGACTTATACTTTATACTGAAGTAAGATGGCTCTCGAAAGGGAACTGCTTGAAAAGATTTATGGAACTATTTGATACTCTTAGTGATTTTTTAAGCGACAAACCTGAAATAAAAAATCTGTTAACGGTCGATGGTAAGGTATTTGTGAGTTATTTAGCCGATATCTTTGAAAAACTAAATATATTAAATAAACAACTTCAAGGAACAAATAAACCTCTTGTTGATGCAAAAGCGAAGATATTTGGTTTCTTCTTCTTCTGCTGCGTTCATCCGGAGTTTTTTTTTTTCTTTTTCGGACGTGATTGCGTTGTGCCTGTTTACAGCAGAGCTGCGTTCTTGCGCCGTTAGGCCGACACATCCGACTTCTGAGGAGATATTTGGTTTCAATTACCTTTATTGAATTATGTCAGACATATATTTACAACAAAAATTTTGAAAAATTTCATTGGCTCAAAAAATGTGAAGTGACTGATACCGCTGTATATGCTTGCTTGCTTGTGTTCGTTGGCTTGAGCTCCAACGCGAAGTCCTGTATGTCGGATGAAGACATCCTGTTGTCCAACATCAGTGTGATGTCATACAGGACCTGAGGTTTGCATGAGTATCCGTTGTCCCATGTCTGGCTTATTGGTGTGCAGACTGGTGGTTCCTCGCCGTACAGGCAGACACTCTCTGACTTCGGAGGAATCGGCGATCCTATTGACTTTAGCCAGGACCCCAAATGGACCTGTTGCCCAGGACGCTCGACGAGGACGCGTCAATAGGTCTTGGCCAGTATATAACCCGGCCCTGGTGCCTTGGAAACACCTCTGCGTCCCACCGCTGTATATGTTATTGTCGATCATCTGAAAATTTTATCGGCTGATTTAAAAGATTGATTGATTGATTGATTGATTGATTTAGGAACCGACATCACAGCATTCGGGACATTCCCATTTAAAAGAAAGATTTTCTAATTTGAAACAAATTGATTTCCCAACTTGGATGATGAAGCCAATGTTGGTGGATTTGTTTGATATTTCAAATATGCAATATCAAGAAGAACTCGCAGAAATGCAAAATGATGAGTCAATTAAAACTTTATCTTATATATAAATTAGGATCTCCGTCTGTCTGTCTGTCTGTCTGTCCGTCTGTCTTTTGTGCGCTCGCGAACGGCCCATCCGATTGAGATGAAATTTTCTACACGCCTTTCTTTCATTCCAGTGCAGCCCACTGTCATATTTTTTTAGTGTGAAATCGCATGCTTACCCAGTATTATTTCATTTTTCACTTTTCATCATAATTTAATATATCTCAGGGGACCTAACTCTATAAAAGTTATTTCAAGGGGCATAACTTTTCTGTATAACTTATAGTCATATTGTGGCATCGTTTTCAAAGATTTATAAACTCTTTGTCCATAGTTATGTACCGGCATATGAGTTATAATAAATAATGATACAATCTGTAAGGCATTTTCAAAGTTTTCATAAAAATAATGCACAATGCATAACATTGTAACTCATCTTTTTTTGCTTAAGAAGTTACTGTAGTCATGCAGGTGATTAGAAAGCGTTTTCATTAAAAATAATGGATGGTGTGTAGAAGGGCATTTTTTTAAGTTACTTTTTTTGTTGTATGAATTTAATGAGACGCTACACTCCAGGAGCTGGGCGAAGTCACGCCGGGTCAGATAGATAGACAGACCCACCTTTTCGCTGCAGTTGTCTACTCCTCCTTTTCCTTCTTCTGCTGATGCTGCTGCCGCCGCTCCATTTACCCAAGTTAATTGTTGGGGGAAGATGTAAAGATCTTTCAAGTGCTCTTTCAAATGCTTTTTGTAAGTTGGTCTTCGTTTATCTAAGGTTGTTCTAACTGCAACCAATAAATGATTAGACAGACAGGCAGACAGACAGACAGAGAGGGAGGGACGGACAGACAGACAGACAGACAGACAGACAGACAGACAGATAGTCGGTAACGGGAACGGGAACTTATATGACTACTTATATGAATTAAATTAGATGCTCCCCACCAAGGACTGGGCGATGCCGGGTCAGACAGACAGACAGACAGACAGACAGACAGACAGACAGACAGACAGACAGATAGTCGGTAACGGGAACGGGAGCTTATATGACTAATTATATGAATTAAATGAGATGCTCCCCACCAAGGACTGGGCGAAGCCGGGCCGGGTCAGCTAGTTTAATATAAAAGGAGCGATGGCATGGCTTTGTGAAGAAACCAAAATCAAATATCCAAATGTACAAGAGAACTATTGTCACCATTTCCATCTTCATATGTAGCTAAATGCGGATTTAGTGACATAAATGATTTGCTGCTAAAACAAAAAAGAAATCGGCTGGATATAACAAAACGGGGAGACTTAAGATTGAAGTTAACTAAATTAGAACCTGACGTAAAATCTCTTTGCAGCAAGCATCAAGCGCAAGGATCTCACTAAATTTAAATAATAAATAATTACTAATAATTAAAATAATATAGAAAAATCTTTCATTAAAATTATTTTGTACTTGAATTTCAGTTCTCCATTATATGTTTTGAAAATTTACTTACTGTGTTTGCTCAATAATTTCCTAGTGATTTCTTCCTAACACCTATCATTCAAGTTTCTTTAGTGAACATTTCAATTTTTGAATATAAAAAATTATGTATACGTTAGTGGGGGGGGGGGGGGGGGGAGTGGGGAGGGCATAAGAATTTTAGAAAGGCTTAGGTGGGGTGTGGCACAAAAACGGTTGGGAAACACTGGTCATGGGGATTGATTTTCGCTTAGGGTGCGAGAGGTCCAAAGTTCAAATCCCGGACAAGCCCTGCATTTTTTCCTTTTTTTAAAAAAAATTTCAAAGTGTGAAATATATTTGTTCTTCTTCTTCTTCTTCTTCGTTCATCCGGAGTTTTTTTTCGGATGTGATTGCGTTGTGCCTGTTTACAGCAGAGCTGCGTTCTTGCGCCGTTAGGCCGACACATCCGACTTCTGCGGATATATTTGTTCGATTGTACATTATCACTGCTAAGGTCGTAGATGGATGGTAGAATAGCAAAGGACATCTTTTTTGGTGAATTACAGATGGGTAAGAGATCTCAGGGTCAGCCTCTACTACGATACAAAGATGTGTGTAAGCGGGACATGATTGATACAGGCATTGATAATGCACATTGGGAACAAGTCGCCGCTGAAAGTGTTGCATGGAAGGCAACTATCAGAAATGGAATAAAGACAAAGGAAAAAATTATTGCAGATAAGTCACACGGCGAGCGTGTGAGACGTAAGATGGTGCATGATAGTGGAAATGACCACGTGTTCACATGCACCCACTGTGAACGGACATTTACAGCGCAAATTAGCCTTATCAGTCACATTCGCTACCGCCATAGGTAAAAGTTATTATGCCTTTTTAAAGCACAAACTATCGTCTGTCAAGACGGCAAGGTGCCAATGACTGCTAAGGTCACTTTATTTCACAATTGCGGGTTCGTTCAATTGAATCGAGAAAAAGAGTATTGAGGTGCTACATAGAACCTATACTTTTGTATCGATGTGAAGCGTGGACAATAACCAGTCGTGCTGAAAAACAGCTTATGGCTGAGGAAATGTGGTTTCTGAGGAAAATGCAAAGAATACCATGGACAGAGAGAAAAACTAATGAACAAGTCCTTCAAGAAACAAATGAAGATCGTAAACTGATTAGAGTCATTAGACGTAGACAGTCAAAAAAATTTTGGGCATGTTATGAGAAGAAATGTCTTGGAGAACTTGGTGACGACTGGCAAGTTCGAAGGGAAGAGACCAAGGGGAAGACCTAGAAGTAAATACCTGGATGGCTTGGCCACATGGCATGGTCGAGACAGGAACACGGAGGTGATCCACGACTCTGGGGATCGAGTGAGATGGCAGAACATGACCGCCCACGCTTATCAGCATGGCACATGATGGATGGATGGATATACCCAGTATCATATAGTCTATTCAGCAGTCTGATAACTTTATCTATTCCATATTCTTCTAAAGCATAAGTAATTTATGTTGTGATGCTGTCTGAACCGGGGGTCTTACCAGATTTCATATGATTAAGAGCATTATGAACCTCCATCTTCAAAATTGATGATCCTTCATTATTATTTTGAATATTATACTGTTCTTCTCTGTTATCATCATAAAGGTTTTCCACATAATCTGACCATACATGTAAAATCTGATCTTTTTCTATTATGATTTTTCCATCTATTGTCTTTAGGTAGCCTGCTGATGTATGTGTTCTTTGATTAGTAAGCTCCTGAATTCTTTTGTGCATTAGTTTGGTATTTTTACTGTTGTGCTGTTTTTTCAATTTCTATGCATTTTTTCCCGAGCCATGCTTCTTTTGCCTCCTTACATAATAATCTGAATTTTCTGTGAATGTCTTCATATTTGGCAGGATTATTTTTGTTCTGTCTTCTTGTTTCCAAGTGAACAGATTAACTGATTAAGTTCCATGGGATCATTAATCGTCTTAAGCGACTTCTGCCGTGGGCTTATATATCGCCGAAACGTTGTCATTGCATTATAATACAACCTATCTGCTACCATACCTTGCATTCCCGTTTTCCGGCATCCATTTTATTTATTTATTTATTTTTTGTTTGTTTGTTCAAACCTACTTTTATTTGGCACACAATCTGTTAATAACATTTTGGTGAAATACATAACACACATATCACTGATACTTTCTTTCTTTTCTTTTGCGCTCGCTCGTTTTGAACTCAAGCGTAGTCCATACACACTATTTTTAAAGTAGTTATGGACTGAATTTGCGTGTGGGTTAGCTTTCCCTATTAACAGTGATCACTAATACTGTTGAAATGTATACAGGCAAAATGTTGATGTTGTTATTATGGTTGTTAACGTTATTATCATCGTTGTTGTTGTTACACTTAGAACCCCGTCGACTCGAATTGATCACTCTTGTATGAGGGTCGACGTGACTGGGATGTTTAACGCGCCTAAACTTTCTTTTCTGCCAGCGGCGTAGCGGGTTCGTTCCACGCGCCACTCGATCATTCGCACTTAAATGTTGACCCGTCGACCTTGGCTTGAGGACGTAAATTACAGAAGTCGGAGAGGTTTCGCCTGATGATGGGAGAAAATGGTAATAGGAAAAGCTAACCCTCGCGCAAAATCACGGCAGTGCACTCCCTTGTAGTAGCAGCTGCTACTAGTAGTAGCAAGTGTGTGGACTAAGCTCGAGTTCAAAGTGATCCCAAGAGAGGGGGAGGGGAACCTTTTGTGCGCCATGAAGAACTGGGGTGTGGTTATCATTTGGTTTCCATCCATGCAGGCAAGTAACACACTCATGCCGAGCATGCTGGTCAACTCTCCATGCAGGCAAGTAACACACTCATGCCGAGCATGCTGGTCAACTCTCCATGCAGGCAAGTAACACACTCATGCCGAGCATGCTGGTCAACTCTCCATGCGGGGAGTGCAAGGCGCTGGTGCTGATTGTCTGTCATTATCGTAAGGTGGGGGGGGGGGGGTGTAGGTTGGGGATGGGTGGTGGAAGTGTGAGAGAGTGGGGGAGATTGTGTGAGTGGGGGAATGTGTGTAAGTGGGGATGTATGTGTGGGTGCGGTGAGTGTGTGTGTGGGTAAGTGCGGGATGTGTGGGGTGGCAGGAAGATGTGTGTGTGTGGGGGGATGTGTGCTTGGCTGGGTGGTTGAGGGTGTGTGGGTGGGTAGGTGAGTGTGTGTGGGTTATGGGATGGGTGGCGAGATATGTGTAGGTGGGGGTGAGTGGGTTGGTGCATATATGTGTGCCTGGGTTGTGTATAGGGGATATCTGTGTGTGGGTGGATGTGTATGGGCGGGGCATGTATGTATGCCTGGGTGTGTGTGTGTGGGTGGGTAGGGGATGTGTGTGGGGGATATATAATGGGTGGGGGTGTGTGGGTGGGTGGGGGATGTGTCTCATAACATGGTAATATGCATTGTTCATGTTTACAACATTCATTTGCAATGCTTTTTTCCTATATGAATGTACTATGCACTGTTGATGAACGAAAGATGAGTGATTGGAAAAGTCGAATGTAAGACGAGCCTGCGTGTCCAATTTGTTACCCTTTGAAAATAAAGTGTGTTCGTTCGTTCCTTCGTTCATCTTGATAAGCAAGGGCGCTGTTGTTTTACCTATTTTACACGATTACCAGAGTCGTGGATCAGCTCCGTGTTCTTATCCCGATAATCCATGTGGCCAAGCCATCAATATATTTACTTCTCTGTCTTCCTCTTGTTCTTTTTCGCCAATCTTGCCTTCAAGGATCATGTGGAGACGGTTGTGACAAGATCTTAAAAGGGACTCAACGTACTTAACACTATGGGGGGAGGTTCTCAGCATTACCAATGGATAAGAATGCTCGCTTTTAAACATGTAGTGTGCCGGTGGCGGGGGGACACTGTTAATAGGTAAAGCTAATCCACAAGCAAAATTCAGTCCAACACAACAAAAAGTAGCGTGTATGGAGTACGTTTAGGTTCAAAGCGAGCTGCGCAAAAAAAAAAAAATGATTTCTTGCCCTTGACTTGGAGACGTAACTTACAAGTATCTCAGAAATCGAAGTCTGTTGTCTGATGGCGATGGACACTGGTAATAAGGAAAGCTTGATCACACTCAAAAATAAGACTAGATTGGGCGACGCTCGAGTCCAAATCGTGCAAACGAGAAAAAAATATAAGTTACTGTGACTCAGTCTCGACGCGTAAAAATGTAGGGTGTCTATGTGGATGTGGGTGGAGTTTCTGTGTGTGCGTAGGTAGGTGAATTGGTGTAAGTCAGTGGCTGTGGGTGGTGCCATATAGCTAGTACCCGAGAATTACGTCACAGAAAATACGTGGAAAATCCTATAAGCCGAAATCCACCTAGAGAAACTAGGAGACAAGTTGTCAACAGAGAAACGTCATTCTGACGCCAATTAACAACAAACAGACCTTGTAAAGTTCTCGACAGAGAAGGCCGTGCAATTTTGATTCTGGAGCAAATTAGCCTGGCTACGGACTTGTCAGCATTTATCAATGGTTATGAAGTTAACAACAGATGGAAGGATGTTGTAGAAGATCAATAGCGCCACATATTCAGAAACGGCGGGCAGAAACCTAGACGGAATCTATGCAGCAGCGAAGACAGACTGTGTAAATGGAAAGAAGGAGATGTATAGAGGTATAAGAACAATGGCGAACACTTTATAAAGAACAGGTTTGATTGTATTTAGAATATGTATTCTTGTAACAATAATTTAAATGGCCGCCTGGCAATAACAGGCAATTTGAGTGTTCAAGATCATATCGACAACAACAAACAATATCAGCTGTCAGATTACACAGCGTTCGTATTGTTAAACACAGAAGTTACTTCGTCTTTTAAGTTCACATTTGGCTCCAGTTGCTATTACCTTGACTAGTTGTCGTTGAGCCGAATCTATTTATACCGGCTGTTTGGTTCATAAAGTTATTAGACAAAGTATACTAATGAAGAGGAACCTACAGCTTGGCAAGTGGGTGTTCGTTTCCGGGAATGTCGGCAACTTTTAGCCAGTAACCTAGCCACAATTGCACATGCCAGAATATCGTCACAACTCCACAATCGAAAACATAATGGTGTAATGTCTGTGATTATTCGTTTACTGGAAGATTATATTATATATGCCACCACGTATTCATATGACAGTCAGGACACAGACGTATATTCATTGGACATCATTTTTGCAGCAATTTGATACCCATATCGACATATAACAGAAAATGGACGTTAACCTTCACACGGACTCTTCCCTCCATGAAATTCCCAACATACATGTTGACGTTTTCACCACATTACACACGAGACGCACGATGGTGATCATTATCAAGAATCGTTCCACATTTCATCACCATACATACTGAGCAGCCCAGGGATTTATCGTCGTAAGGTGCACACCTTAACCAGTGACACCGACGCTGTTTATTATAATTCATCCGAGATGGCAGGCGCGTTGCCACGGTGCCACATTGTACTACCGAAGCTATATTTTGGTACATTATACAGACGTCATAATCAGCCTACACTTTATCGTAATCATTTCCAAGGATCGTTGCTTACTTCACCACCAAAAAGTCTAAACCGCTCAGCTACTTACATATATTGGACATTCATCTTCTCGAGTCACATACCGTCATGTTATATTGCTGGCTGCATGGTACATCCATCGTCAGGAAGTATGATAGTCGTATGATTTTTGTTTGCTGCCGAAACCCCTTCATGTCTGTATTATCGGCATAAAGGACATTTACTAATTACTACTTGTCTGGACATTATATACGCTAGTTATTATTGCACTTATCTGGAAATGTGTATGATGTCGGATGCCAATATGGATGCCATACATTATAGACTGGACATCCACCATCTACGCTTCTCTCCACCATCATTCTCAAAGAAATCTGGATTTTGTTGAGACGCTCATTTGGACTTTGTTCACCAGATCTTTCATCAGGATTTATTTACATCTCGACCGACACTTCTAAGCTGACGCCAGGACTAGGACGACACTACCACGCGGATCTGTTACAAGACATTGTTCATTACGATTGTCACACTATCGGACATTATCACGGACAGGATGGGACATCACACACTCCACAAGACATTTGTCACGCTTTGCCAACATTAGTCATGGAATTCAACTACATACATACATCTAGCCACCGTTAGTATCAATAATAGTCGGATACCATACCCACGTCAACGTCTCCTTGGTCAACGTGTCACGTCAAATCTCCTATTGTTGATTGTTGTGTTGATTGTTCTCTAGTTGGGTGTGTTCATACATATTATTTATCGATAGCCGATTCGTCGTTTCATTGACGAAGCGGGAGGTTGGAGGGCTATTTCTGTGCTAGGTAAAATCTTTATATAGCATAGAGATACGTTTCGTATTTACACTCGTCAGCTCGTTACGAATTTCTTTTACAGCGATCTCACGATTTGTCGGTACCTATAGTATGCTGTAACAGTCATATACGTTCGTTATAGTTGGTTTACTAGTCAATGTTATTTTCTTTTATGAGAATAGATATGTGTTTATGTGACACGTCACTTGTTTCCTCGAAACTGTTACTTGTCTTGTGCTATTATATTCTTTATACAGAATATATTTTTCATACTATTTTCTGAGATTTACATATCGTAACGGTTAGGACGATATTTATTCGCGCTAAGTTTGCTGATTTTCTTGTGTTATTCTATTTTACATTTTTGTTGAGTTGAAGTTGACATTTCGTTCAGCATTTGGATATATATATATATATATATATATATATATATATATATATATATATATATATATATATATATATATATATACTTTTTGCTCTTTGGACAACATACTTGTATCTTGTCGTTTCTTGTGCACTCCACTATTTGTATTTCTTGCGCACTCCACTATTTGTATTTCAGCTAGATATGTTATAGCATAATTAGCACAACATGTCGACAATACAAGACTTCATGAACATGGGTGAAAAGTCTGGTTTGACCGATCTCAAGCTGAGGACGTGGGCGAAACAGGAATTGAAGGACTTTCAGGCTCAGCAACGGGAGGAGATAACAGAAAATTTAGCTGCAGAGTGGGAAAGCAAGGAAAAAGAGATTGCATTTCAGAAAGAATTAAAAGAAAAGGAATTAGCATTGGAAAGAGAGAAAACGGCAGCAAATGATACAGAATTAGCATTGGAAAGGGAGAGAATAACAACAGAAAAAAGAAAGGCAACTAGCATTTGAGAAAGAGAAACTGGCAGCCGAAGCACTTTTAAAAGACAAGGAACTTGAGAGTAATTTGAAGGTTAAGACATTGGAAATGGATCGTGAAGCTGAGATAGAACGAGAAAGAATACAAGCAAAGCATAATGATCCAGTTAAGAAATACTAAAGGCTGATTCGTAATTTCGAACAATGTGATTTAGTTAGTTCATGGATTACTAATTTTGAGGTGCTAGCCAAATTCTATAAAATTCCAGAACAGAACTTACCAATCTTATTCCATCGACATCTCGCATTGGAACCCTTAAAGGTGATTGAGTTGATTCCTGAGAATTTGCGAACCAACTACAAATACATGCGAGATAGGGTCCTTGCACATTTTTCTCTTGATGAGGCTGGTTTAGATATAAAATCAAGACACTATCTCCTAAAACGAACCAAACGTTCCTCGACTTCGTATCTGAGACCTCTTCTTGCTTTGACAAGTGGTTAAGAGCAGCATACGTTGGTTCTGATTTCGATAAAATACGTGACCTGATTCTGAGAGACAAACTTCTTTCTGCTGTACCTGAAGCTATGTCTGTATTCCGCGTAGAACATAAATGTAAGTCACTTAGTGAGATGGAGTCATGGGGTGAATCTTTCTATAATGCCCACCGTGACATATTTACTGAATGCGCACAACCAGAACTTGTGATAAGGGCTAGCGCCAGAATCCAGAATAACAGAGGTAATGGTAAGTTTAAGAAATTTTCAAATAGAAACAGAGGACCTTATCAGAACACAAACAGAGATTCCGACAGACCTAGAAAGGATCACTTCACACGATTTCAACACTGTAAACTATCTCACGAGTCTTTGGAATGTGTGACCAACATCCTGGGTATCCTGCTTACTTGAGACACATCACGGCAAAGAAGAGAAGTATGACTCCTACAAGAGAAGTGTTAAATGTTTTTCTTGTCGGGCGTACGGGCATACCAGTAAGTCATGTGCGATGAGAGACACATGGAAAGAGGCAAGTACTGCTTATGTGTTTTCCAGTAGTGATTCCGATGACATTGAGGACACACACGCAGCTATAATATAGACATACAATAACAGAACAGGTATGGAAGGTCATGGTGATGATAGTTCCACATCAGATCATAAGAGACGGATACGTGAAGCTAATGCACTATACACTCATGGAGGGACTCTTATGATCCATCAAGCATGGGTAAATAAATCACCAACAACTTGTTTTAGAGACACAGGATCAGATATTACGGGAGTTGATCACAAACTGGTGAAGAGGAAAGATTACACAAGCTATAGTGTTATTTGCAGAACATTCGGTGGTACCATAGAAAAATACAAAACAGCATGGGTATCAGTAAGATGTCCCTATTATAAGGGGAAAATATGTGCAGCGGTATTACCAAAACCATGTGCTGGATTGATCATTGGTAATATCCCTAATGTCAAAGATTACATTCAAGGAGTGACCATCGAACACATACCTGACAAGACACTCACAAGAACCCAAGTGCACACGACGCAAAAAGAAGAAGAAAATATGCAATTGAAACAGGTTACATCAACTGTTAACAAACACGGTGTAACACAAAAGAGAGATAACACAACAGTAAAAAAAAAATTTCAACAGAATACTCACAAGGTAAACAAATCCAAACACAAGAACGTGAATTCTTCATTAAATAAGTTTATGTCTGTGAGTGTAAGTGAAAAACAAAAGCAAACAACCAGGCAACCTCATATGTTGACAAATGACACCATTCAGAAACATCACAAAAAGAGAACAAAAGTTATACGCAATAGTAACAAACAACAGATACGGTCCACTAAACAGTGGCAGTGGGATGTTGTAACCATAATTGTTGCCCAGATCATAACCTTGGTTAAATCAACCTTATCCCAGGTTGAATGCGTCGTTATGAACATTTACTCACAATCAAAGAAATATATTGCTTGTGCCATTACAAACATGCACTCGCAAGTCAAGAAAATTTGCACACAAGCCAGAGAAGAGTTTATAAACTGTTTAAATGAAAGCAAAGAACATTACAGAAAACAAACTACACTTATCTTTGCTTACTCTCTTTACTTGGCTTATTTCTGGTGCATATTCACCAAACATATCCCATTACAGCGTATGTGATACACAGTATACACACGAGTGAAAACTATAACATTATTCAAATCAACAAAGTTAAAATGTGAAGATTATGGCATATGTGCAGAAAAGAGACACCACAAGTTTAAAAGAAAAGAAAGAAAAAAGAGAAAAGAATGAAAGAATAAAGAAGAAATGAATGAGTGAAAGAATGAATGAGAGCGGTAATTAATTATATCAGCATATATTTCACTACAGACACATTAGGGTCATAGAAAATAATTTGTTCTGAATTTCGCTGATATGAAGCTATACTTTTCGGAATTGTTCACACTATCTCAGTTATACTTTTGCAATTCATCTTGGTAAAGTATTTCCGGTTCTCTATTTTTCAGACATTCGTTGTTAATTTTATCAATAATAGAGAGCGTTCATAAATTCTTAAAATATTCATTCGGTAGAACATTCTGGTTAAATCCGAATATTCTGTTTATAATTATGGTCTATTTTGTTACATATTCTTAAGGATTTCACTCCTCTTACAAGACTATGAATTTGATATCTGTCACATTCCTGGCAAGGATAATAACTTGGCAGATCTTCTTAATCGACTCTAGATCTTTTACACAGTATTTTTAAAAAAAATTATTAATAGTTGTCTACGTTCAGTTATATGTTAGTTATTTAGGCCGATTGATTTGTATTGCAAATACACCTGATTAGATGACAAATTTGAAGAATATATTAGTACAGCTAACAGCAGAATACAGCAAGCCTTATTAGCGCTAGATGACTGGTCAAAATCATGGCTAGTGAAGATAAGTGAGGAGAAAACAACATGCACAGTGTTCTCCCTCTCAAATAAAACTCAGCAACCTAAGCTGGTATTGAATGGAAAAATATTGCGCCATGAAGAAAATCCAAACTATCTAGGAGTCACCTTTGATCGTCGCCTGACATGGAAGACACAGGTTGGGGAAAATCGAACAAGAGCAAGGCAGAGAATGGCAATCATGAAAAAGCTTGCTGGTACAACGTGGGGAGCAGATGAGAAAGTTCTCAAGAAGTTATATACTGGACGGGTGAGGCCAGTACTAGAATATGGCATTGCAGCTTGGGCAACAGCAGCTAAGTCAAACTTTAACAAAATAAGTAGAGACCAAAACCAAGGAATGCGAATCATAACTGGAAGCCTGAAGACAACGCCTATTAATGAACTAGAAAAGATCACTTGTTTACAACCAATGCAGGACAGGAGAGATAGCAAAGCCCAGCAGCAAGCAGAAAAATTTAGAAGATTGACAGACCACCCTATGTATAACAGGTTTAATGGTTTTGGAAAAGGAAGACTGAAGCGTAGCAACTTTGTAGAAACTGCAAAACGAAAGATTAGGGCAGATCCCATACTTAACATATCAACAGTCAAACCCATTTACAATGCAGACAAGTTCCCAGCTTGGAGACAGCAGCAACTGCCTGAGATGATAGAAAACATTCCTGGTATTGAGAAAAAGAACACTCAGAATGAAACCGAAAGAAAAATAACCCTCAACTACATAAAAGAACATTACCCAAGCAGCAATTGGACCCATGCATATACAGATGGATCAGCCAAAGATTCAATTAAAAATGGAGGAGGGGGAATTCTCCTTAATTAAAAAAATGGAGTGATAAAAACACAGTCAGTGGCAACTGGAAAATTTTCAAGTAACTTCAAAGCGGAGGTAGAGGCTTTGAAAACTGCAGCAGAAATGCTCTTGGTGGAGGAAAATAAAGAGAAGCAAATAGCTATCTTCACAGATGCAAAGTCAGCTGTCTCAATACTGAAGAGCAAAAACAGCACAGAACTAGCTGACCTAAGAGCAGCACTCCATGGTCTATGCCAGAAATCTAAAAAAGTTGTAATACAGTGGATCCCATCACATTGCAGTATACCTGGAAATGAAGAGGCTGACAGACTAGCAAAAGTGAGTGGACGATTACCACAGCCTGACATAGACATAACCTATAATGAGGCAAAAAGGTTTATAAAAAGCACTTATAGAACCAAATGGGAATCAGAGCATCCAGGCCACCAGAAGGATGATGCATATTACAAACTCGACCAAAGAGAACAAGTAGCAATCTTCAGACTCCGCACAGGACATAACAGGCTGAAACACCACTTGTTCAATAAACTAAAGATAGGAGATACCGATGAATGTAATTGTGGAACTGGTAAAATGACAGCTAAACATTTGCTGCAGGAGTGCCCAATATATGCAGAACAGAGAAAGATATTTTGGCCCACGCCTGCTTCATTTGAGGACAAGCTCTATGAAGATATCAACAAGCTAAAGTTGACTACAGCTTACTTTAACTACATTCAGGTTGACATCTAAAGGTGCATAAATATGTATTTAGACTGCCACACTTCATACCACAGGTATGTCGGTTACAAAAGCGTCCCAGGGGCATGAAATGGAATATTGCTTGGATAGCACATCCATTACGTGGAAAGTCCAAATCAAAAGCTCACTGTGTGGGCTTCGTAAATGGTGGGAAAAGTGTCCTAGTGACACGAAATGGAATATTGCTTGGATAGCAAATCCATTATGTGGAAAGTCTTAATCGAAAGCTCACTATGTGGATGTCATCTGCAGACTGCATTCTTCTGGTTTCCGGAGGAACAGCCTATGGTGAACGGAAGCCCCAATATACGGAAGTGAGGCTAAGCAGCCATGTGCAGGACGTGACGATTCCTTGGGTGAGCCCAGTACCAGAGCGCTGCTCTGCAAGTATGGAAGCCTCCTTGGATGGCGGGGAATGCCCATGGTCTGCCCCTGCCTTCCCTTGAGGGTTGACCAGGATGTCTTTGGCTGTTCTATATGGGCCAGCTAGGATGGGGGATAACACCACAACAGTGAGATTCAAACGTCCTAAGAAACCCCCGGGAAGGTTAACCCGGTCAACAAATGCCCGCAGAAGTCGGATGTGTCGGCCTAAGGGCGCAAGAACGCAGCTCTGCTGTAAACAGGCACAACGCAGTCACATCCGGAAAAAAAAATCCGGATGAACGCAGAAGAAGAAGAAGAAGAAGAAGAAGAAGAAGAAGAAGAAGAAGAAGAAGAAGAAGAAGAAGAAGAAGAAGAAGAAGAAGAAGAAGAAGAAGAAGAAGACAAGTTTCACAACAAACAACATTTTTTTTTTTATCATAGTATTATTCGGTTGTATACATATGTTGTTAATTTTGTTTATTGGCAGAGACATTATGAAGCTAGTCGTCATATTCATATAATCAAGGCGATGATTGTGCTATTTCCTACTATCCGCTGTGGATGATGAACTTTACTGGAACAAAGGAAGTCGGTTTGATTACAATTGATTGACATTTTAGATAAGGAATTTTGACATTCGTCGATAACTTGTTTGATATTCCACACGTATATCGCGACGATTGTGAACTGAACACTTATATATTGTGTTAGTCATATTAACTATCTTAGCATGGTGTAGCTAACAAATAATAAGTTATTACATTTCCGTCAATTGATAACTGGACATTGACATTTTCAGTTATTAGCATAAAGAAATTGATGGTGATACAATCATTATTGACTATGTTATTAGTTTAATTTAGATGGATTTCACATAATTAGTATAATTAAGATTTACGTTTTTTTAAGTTGTTATAATTTGTTGATTAAGAGTGTTAAAATTGGATGATTATCCTCATCGCTGTCAACATAGTTAGCTCACAGATGAAGATTGGGCCACATTATAATTTCGCCAGTATTTGCCATTGCATTGTCGAGTCAACAGATATACTATATAGGTATACAACCAGGGCAGAATACCACTACGAAGGAAGATGGCCTCACCTATATATTCAATACGAACTTATAATATAGCAGTTAATAGATAGGCAGCGATAGTTATAGAGCATTCACTAGTATTGACGGCTTGGTACCTGTGAATCACACACGTCCCCTTACTCCAGTTTTTTAGCTAGGGTTTGGACGCTTGTCAATCTTGACAAATGAGGGACTAATTTGTTATAGTTAGTTAGTACAGCCTCCCCGTGGGTTGTCTACACGACGTCTACCGCGGGATTGTAGACAGGTGTGCGTGCCCGTCGCATACTAATTTTTTTTTTATTTTGTGTGTGATTAATAGGGGGCCATACTGTCTTATTTAGCATAGCATATGACTCATTACGTCTGCACTGCTATTTGTCAAGTTCATTGGTCACAAATTAGAAAATGATTTCATCATTTTAAAGGGGATGGGAGGGGCATAATGCCATATAGCTAGTGCCCGAGAATTACGTCACAGAAAGTACGTGGAAAATCCTATAAGCCGAAAGCCACCTAGAGAAACTAGGAGACAAGTTGTCAACAGAGAAACGTCATTCTGACGTCAATTAACAACAAACAGACCTTGTGGAGTTTTCGACAGAGAAGGCCGTGCAATTTTGATTCTGGAGCAAATTAGCCTGGCTACGGACTTGTCAGCATTTATCAATGGTTATGAAGTTAACAACAGATGGAAGGATGTTGTAGAAGATCAATAGCGCCACATATTCAGAAATGGCGGGCAGAAACCTAGACGGAATCTATGCAGCAGCGAATACAGACTGTGTAAATGGAAAGAAGGAGATGTATAGAGGTATAAGAACAATGGCGAACACTTTATAAAGAACAGGTTTGATTGTATTTAGAATATGTATTCTTGTAACAATAACTTAAATGGCCGCCTGGCAATAACAGGAAATTTGAGTGTTCAAGATCATATCGACAACAACAAATAATATCAGCTGTCGGATTAAACAGCGTTCGTATTGTTAAACCCAGAAGTTACTTCGTCTTTTAAGTTCACAGTTGCTATTACCTTGACTAGTTGTCGTTGAGCCGAATCTATTTATACCTGCTGTTTGGTTCATAAAGTTATTAGACAAAGTATACTAATGAAGAGGAACCTACAGCTTGGCAGGTGGGGTGTGTTTGTGAGTGGGTATAGTGTGTGTGTGTGTGTGTGTGTGTGTGTGTGTGTGTGTGGGTCGGGAGGTGGGTGTGTGAGCTTGAGTGAGAAAAAAAGAGTTGAACGTGTCTGAGTGTGGGTGTGGGTGTGGGTGTGTTTGTGTGGGTGGTGTGTGTGTGAGTGAGAAAAGATAGTTGAACATGAGTGCGGGTGTAAGTAGAACTGTCTGTGGATGGGAGGGAAAGTGCGTGTGGGCGGGTGGGGGTGTATGGTTAGGATGTGGGGTGTGTGTGATTGTGTTTGGGTGTTGGTGAGTGTATGGGTAGGTGTGGGTGTGAAGATGGGTGTGGGTGGGTGAATTTGGGTTTGTATCTGTGAGTGGGTGTGGGTGGAATAGGGTGGGATTATGTGGGTGTGTCTTCGTAGGTGGGTGGGTGTGGATGAGAAAAGAGAGCTGAACGTATACATGCCCAGTGCATGATTTTTTCAAATCTTCCATTCCATGATTTTTGTATCCACAACTTTCATAGTATCATGATTTTCACATGTGCAATATTAAAACTTTGGGGGTGGGGTGTGGGTTTGCGTGTGGGTGGGTGTGCGTGCGTGGGTAGATGTGCATGTGTTGGAGGGTGTGCGCGTGTGGGTGGACGTAAGTGGGTGGGCGTGAGTAGGGCGGTGAGCGTGGGTGGGTGGGTATGGGTAAGGGAGGGAAGTGTGTGTGTGAGTAAGTGTAACTGAGAAAAGAGAATTGAACGTGTGTGTTTGTGTGTATGTGGGTGTGGGTAGGTGTGTCTGTGGGTGTGTTGGTGTTATGTGGGTGTGGGTAGGTGTGTCTGTGTGGGTGGGTAAGGGTTGGTGTGTGCGCTGGTAGGTGGGTGTGTTTGATTGTGTGGGTGTGATTATGTTGGTTGGTGTGTGGGTGGGGTGGGGGTGTGTGTGTGGCTGGGGTGGGGGTTATGCAGGTGCCTATGTGTGTGGGGGTTGGTGTATGTGTGAGCGAGCGAGAAAAGAGAGTTGAACGAATATATGTCACATGCTATTCCTATTTTTTGTGTATCCTCATCTTTCATATTACCATGTTTACTGTCACCTGATTTTCACATTTTGCATTGTTTACTTAATTATGTCTATATCATTTTTAGGTAGCATTATCTTATTAAATTGCATTAACATATTTTACGTTACACAATGTTTATGTATAATATATTTGTTTTCCCATTTTTGTGTGGATGCTCATGACAGTTGTCAATATATGTGTCCGAAAGTGTGGGAGTTTATGGTTATTAGTTTGAGTGACTTTGTGAAGGCATGTTTGTATACGAGCGTGGTTTTAAGTATGATTGAATATTATGTGGGCGTGAGAGTGAGAGAGTGAGTGAGAGAGAGAGAGAGAGAGAGAGAGAGAGAGAGAGAGAGAGAGAGAGAGAGAGAGAGAGAGAGAGAGAGAGAGAGAGAGAGAGAGAGAGATAATGAATGAATGGATGACTTAGTGTTTGCAATTGGAAGCAGGTATATGTGCGTGTATGTAAGGAAGTGTGTGTGACTGTGTGGATTTACGACTGTGTGATATTTGTGTATTTGCGTGCGTGAAAGTGTGTATGTGTTGAGTAAGTGAGTATGAGAATGAGTGTATGTATTTGCTTTGCTGTTAGTATGAATGAAGATGTATGGGCGTGAAAGAGAGAGAGAGAGAGAGAGAGAGAGAGAGAGAGAGAGAGAGAGAGAGAGAGAGAGAGAGAGAGAGAGAGAGAGAGAGAGAGAGATCATGCTGCATGGCCATGTAGTCTCTAACTTCTGTTGAATGTCTGTATGATTCGCCTTAGTGCAACATTCTTGTATGATTCGCCTTAGTGCAACATTCTTGTATGATTCGCCTTAGTGCAACATTCTTGTATGATTCGCCTTAGTGCAACATTCTTGTATGATTCGCCTTAGTGCAACATTCTTGTATGATTCGCCTTAGTGCAACATTCTTGTATGATTCGCCTTAGTGCAACATTCTTGTATGATTCGCCTTAGTGCAACATTCTAAGGATTTTTCATTAACATTTTTGTTCAAACGTCCAGATTTTCTTCTTCAATGGCATGATGATTATGATTAGTTACTATTAAGATTATTTAAATCTACGTAGTCACAGTTCAGTGGATATAATCTCATTGTAAAGTGCCGGAAATGAGAGCGTTGATCAACTGTTAAGGAAGGCGCAACGGAAGAACAACCTGATGTGCCTGTTATGTACCACGAAAATAAATATAATCACCATATCCAGTGGTTCTCAACCGGTGGGGACGCCCCCTCCCCTTTCCCTTCGGGGAGGGGGGATTTTAGGGTTTCGGGAGGAGGGGGGGGGGGGAATTAGGATTATTTCAAGATCACGTGAATACAAGAACCGATTACTTGGTATTGTTTTTCCTCCATACTTTACGGTTCTGTACTTCTCGCCCTTCTGAAATTAGTTTTATAACGTAAGTAGACCCGCAAATCACGTTTTATGTAGACGTCTAGACTTGTTCTAATCAATCAATTAGGTGCCGTCTCCGCAATGAAGGTTGGATGCAATGGATCTCCAAAACTATCTCTCGCCCTGATTGGATGCCCGCCCATATCTTGATGTTATCTTCCAACTTGTATCGTTGTCTATCTCTTGCCCTCAACCTTGCCCTCCAGTGTGGTTTTTATATGAGTGTTACGTCTTTTAATGTGGCCGAAATATCACAGTTACAAATATCAGCTACAACTTGCCAGAAGTTATTCTACTCTAATGATTATTTTATTTTTATTCCTGACTCCATCTTCATCAGGTCTTCTCACAGTTTAAAAAAAAATAACACTGCCTATCAAGATTTTCAAAAGTAATTACTACACATATAATTTAGAAACTTACAAAATCAATTATTAACATGTTATGATAATAAATTAACTAATGTATTGTTATATTGTAGATAATAATGAGGACAGATGTATAGTAAATGTGATACTCTGTTGTGAAGACGAAAATAAGGCCAGGCAGAGTGATATTTTAGGTATATAACGAGGGCAGGGGAAGATGTGGGTATCCACAGTATAGAACACGTGCTATATAGTATTACAGGTATAGAATTGATGGGCAGATCTGTAGGATAGAAATTCCTGTCAGGCATTTCCAGCGGGTTAACATTGTTGAGTGTTAGTAAATACCGAATAACCCCCACATGGCTGTCAGCCACTAGAGATAAACCGAAATGCTCAGCTTGATCAGAGTATTATTACTTGTATTATGAAATATAATTGACAGCGGTAAGAATTTGTTATTTATTCATCATACGCTAAAGTTTTAAAAGTTGGAAATAGAAATATGTAGAGATTAAATTATGAATGTTTAACCAATTCCAGGATGGTTTAACCTATCCTACAAATTTTCATCAGTCTATAAGAATATATATGACCGCCCACGCTTTCCGGCATGGCACATGATATATATATATATATATATATATATATATATATATATATATATATATATATATATATATATATATATATAAAAGAATGTAAACTGAATGATTCTCCTTGGCTACACAAGTGCAAACAATTTTAGACCTTAGTGCACACATTTTTGGTTCAGTGCAAAACAGATGATACAAAATATGTACATGACAATCAACTGTAGGTTCTATGAAAACCATAATGTTCGCAGGACACGACCCAGTTCACTGCACTCTGTGGCCGAACGGAAACACGGCTGTTCAACCAGTCTTTAGGAATGTTAAACTCTAACAATATCAACTTTTTCAGGAAATGTTCAACCAAAATACTAGGAATGTTTAACCAATTCCAAAACCATTTTGCAAACCCTAGGGCTGTTTATCAACGTATAAGAATGTTGCCAGCATATGAAAATGTTCAACCTGCTAGTAGGAAAGTTTAACGGATCATGCAGAAACTTATCAGCCTATAGAAATGTTACCCATATGTGAAAATGTCAGTGTTCTACCGGCCACAAGGAATGTTTAACTAGAAATGCTTGCCAACATATATGAATTTCACCCACATGCGAAAATGCTCAACCAGCCACTATGAATGTTCAACAATCCTAAATGGGATCCTGGTTGGGGGACACAATATAAATAACTTAAGTTGTGCTTATGACACCGTCTTGATAGCAACAAGTCAGAAGGATCTACAGGAAATGATAGATACAGTGATTGTAGAAAGTGACAAAATGTGCCTTAGCCTGAATAACAGAAAGGCAGAAGTTAGGGTGATATCAAAGAAACAGATTGTGCCTAAATGTGCAATTAAAGTAAATGACGTTATTTTGGGGTAAGTGCAGAAATTCAGATATCTGCGTACATAGATAATATCAGATGGAAGATGCATTACAGAGATAAAGAGCAGAATAGGACAAGCTAAAACTGCATTCTATCAAATGAAGAATGCTTTGTGCAATAAGTCACTGTCCTTGAAAGTCAGACAAAGAGTTCTTGCATGTTACACAGAACCAGTTTTAACACAAGGCTGTGAGTCCTGGACAAGTAGTAAACGGACATAAACCCCCTGGAAGCCTTGAAGATGTGGTTTTATAGAAGAATGCTGAAAATTAGTTCGACAGCCAAAAAGAGCAATCAGGAAGTTTTAAGGGAAGCTGAGTCACAAAAACAACTTATCCCATACATCAAAAAGAGGCAGTCATGGTATTTTGGCCACGTTGTGAAAAGACAAAAACTGGAACTTGTTGTGGCAACCAGAAAGATTTGCGGAAAGAGAGATAGGTGAAGACAGCGTGAGAAGATTCTTTACAATCTAGTGTCATGGCAACATATAGAAATGTCACTCACCAGTGAAAATGCCCATGTTCAACCAGCCAGTAGGAATGTTTAACCAATACCACAGGAACAGGTGCATACTTTAGTCATGTCACCTATATGTGAACATGTTCAACCAGCCAGTAGGAATGTTTAACCAATACCCCAGGAACAGGTGCATACTTGACATGTCACCTATATGTGAACATGTTCAACCAGCCAGTAGGAATGTTTAACCAATACCCCAGGAACAGGTGCATACTTTAGTCATGTCACCTATATGTGAACATGTTCAACCAGCCAGTAGGAATGTTTAACCAATACCACAGGAACAGGTGCATACTTTTGACATGTCACCTATATGTGAACATGTTCAACCAGCCAGTAGGAATGTTTAACCAATACCCCAGGAACAGGTGCATACTTTAGTCATGTCACCTATATGTGAACATGTTCAACCAGCCAGTAGGAATGTTTAACCAATACCACAGGAACAGGTGCATACTTTTGACATGTCACCTATATGTGAACATGTTCAACCAGCCAGTAGGAATGTTTAACCAATACCCCAGGAACAGGTGCATACTTTAGTCATGTCACCTATATGTGAACATGTTCAACCAGCCAGTAGGAATGTTTAACCAATACCCCAGGAACAGGTGCATACTTTTGACACGTCAACTATATGTGAAATGTTCAACCAGTCAGTAGGAATGTTTAACCAATACCCCAGGAACAGGTGCATACTTGACATGTCACCTATATGTGAACATGTTCAACCAGCCAGTAGGAATGTTTAACCAATACCCCAGGAACAGGTGCATACTTTTGACATGTCACCTATATGTGAAATGTTCAACCAGCCAGTAGGAATGTTTAACCAATACCCCAGGAACAGGTGCATACTTGACATGTCACCTATATGTGAACATGTTCAACCAGCCAGTAGGAATGTTTAACCAATACCCCAGGAACAGGTGCATACTTTTGACATGTCACCTATATGTGAAATGTTCAACCAGCCAGTAGGAATGTTTAACCAATACCCCAGGAACAGGTGCATGCTTTAGACATGTCACCTATATGTGAAATGTTCAACCAGCCAGTAGGAATGTTTAACCAGTACCCCAGGAACAGGTGCATACTTTTGACATGTCACCTATATGTGAAATGTTCAACCAGCCAGTAGGAATGTTTAACCAGTACCCCAGGAACAGGTGCATACTTTTGACATGTCACCTATATGTGAAATGTTCAACCAGCCAGTAGGAATGTTTAATCAGTACCCCAGGAACAGGTGCATACTTTTGACATGTCACCTATATGTGAACATGTTCAACCAGCCAGTAGGAATGTTTAACCAGTACCCCAGGAACAGGTGCATACTTTTGACATGTCACCTATATGTGAAATGTTCAACCAGCCAGTAGGAATGTTTAACCAGTACCCCAGGAACAGGTGCATACTTTTGACATGTCACCTATATGTGAACATGTTCAACCAGCCAGTAAGAATGTTTAACCAATACCCCAGGAACAGGTGCATACTTTTGACATGTCACCTATATGTGAACATGTTCAACCAGCCAGTAGGAATGTTTAACCAATACCGCAGGAACTTATCAACCTACTGACAAGTCACCCACATTTGAAGATGTCCACGCTCAACCGGCCATTAGTATTAATATTGTGTATGTATTTGTGTGCTGATGAAAGCTAATCGCCGCAACGTCTTTGTATTGTTCATAATTCTGTTCTGTAAAGCTGCAATACTTTGTGTTATTTTATATTGTTTACATAACCAGCTACTAGGAATGTTTAACCTACTGAAATGTCACTCACATCAAAATGTCCAAGTAACCTATAGGAATGTTGAACTAATAAAGAATTCATAAAATGTACGACTACTAGTAACTCTGAACCCAAACAAATATAAGGCAATTGAACATACATGTGTCACATAACAATACAATAATTTGATAATGCATAAGTATGTATGATGAAAGTACTAGTATACAATTTCAGCTTACATTGACAACATGTCAAAAATTAGAAGAAAAAAAAAAACAACTACCCACAATAAAATATTTATAGCCTGTGAATCTCTTATGTGAACGTGGAAGGTAAATGAAAACCATCACATTATTTACCCGAAAATAAGTGCACAGGCAGTCACAAAGATGGACTTACGATGCAGTGACATGGTCAACAAACTTCACGCCAATCCTTGGACTGGGTGATCTGATGGCAAATGTGTACTCGGAATGTTTAGCATGGTTCACAAAATGGCTCGATTATATTAACAATTATTTAACCCCTGATTATAAAGATCTAAAGTAACACAAACAATCGTTATTAACTTCTTCTTCTTTATTCTTCTGCCCGTTATGTCTCATCGAGGTGTATACCCACAACCAACCCATGGCAAGCTGTCCAATCTGTTGCTGTCTCCCACAGCTCCCTCCATGGCCTTCCAGTATTATTCATCTCTATACAATTCTCTTCCCAGTAGGTTTTTAGGCCTCTCGCTATTTCATTTGTCTTGTGGGCTCCAGACAAGAAAGTGTCTAGTTATAATGTCCTCAGGTTTTCTCAGTGAGTGTCCTTTCTAGTGACAGCATCTTTTCTTCACTTCTTAGTTCACTAGGATTTGTTTAGTTCTCTCCGTGAGCTCTACATTGGTGATCCTTATCCTGGTTCACTGGGATTTGTTTAGTTCTCTCTGTGAGCTCTACATTGGTGATCCTTATCCTGGTTCACTGGGATTTGTGTAGTTCTCTCTGTGAGCTCTACATTGGTGATCCTTGTCTTAGTTCACTGGGATTTGTTTAATTCTCTCCATGAGCTCTACATTGATGATCCTTATCTTTGGGATTTGTTTAGTTCTCTCCATGAGCTCTACATTGGTGATCCTTATCTTGGGGATTTGTTTAGTTCTCTCCGTGAGCTCTACATTGGTGATCCTTATCTTGGGGATTTGTTTAGTTCTCTCCGTGAGCTCTACATTGGTGATCCTTATCTTGGGGATTTGTTTAGTTCTCTCCGTGAGCTCTACATTGGTGATCCTTATCTTAGTTCACTGGGATTTGTTTAGTTCTCTCCGTGAGCTCCACATTGGTGATCCTTATCTTGGGGATTTGTTTAGTTCTCTCCGTGAGCTCTACATTGGTGATCCTTATCTTAGTTCACTGGGATTTATTTAGTTCTCTCCATGTGCTCTACATTGGTGATCCTTATCAACTGATAACTTTAACTGATACAGTCCTGTAGGATAATATATCGTCACATTTGGCCTTTAATTTGAACAGAAAGACGATATGTTGCCATACTAAGGTCATCGTGTTATATATTTTGTTTCGTGTTATCTTCCACAATTTTATTGCTCAGTGAAATGAAATGTACAGTATAATACTTGTTCATTTGATTTTGTACCATGATTGGTCCATACCTCCTGTTTGTTTGGCAATGGATCAGTTAATCAACTATTTAAAATAATGTGAATAATGGAGAAACAAACAATATACTGCTTCATTTATTGCCTGGCATATTTCGCTGTATCTCGGCAGGTTCATACTAAAGGAAGAAAGTTCGAAATACCGCGTGTTCATAAAGTATGTACTTTGTATGTAGAACGAATCTGAAAAATGAAGTACATGACTACTCAAAAAATTTGCTCCACAGTCCATCGTGAAGCAATATTCAGCGAATGGCTGTCGTCTGTTGAAGTAATTCTTTGAACTTCAAAGAGAATGGTGTTATCAATGGAAGAAAGAATATTATTTGGTTGAACAAGTTTTCGAAATGGTGGTCGATACACACGGAAATAACAACAGACACGTAGCAGAAGGTATTTGACAATATGAAGAGATGTGTACAGTCATGTCTTGAAGCCCGTGTTGGATACTTCCAACACCTGTTATAATGAATACTTTGTTGGTACTTTCCAGCTTCCCCAAAACAGCGTTAGACCATAGCAGTGACTATTGTAGCTAATTTAATGAATTTTTTAGCACATTGTTTGATAATGTCATGTGCTTCATTTTTCAAATTTGACCATACAAAGTGTTTTGAGACTTTACAACCATCCGGTATAATGAAGTTGTGTAACGAATTCTTTCAACTGAAATACACAAACAAAACTACATTAACATATGTTTCATGGTCACCACACTGCATGTTTAAAATTTTTTCTGCAATATGCATGTGACGAGATACAGCGAAACATGTCAGGCAATAAATTGTGTAATGTATCGTTTGTGTCTTCATTATTCAAATTCACATTGTTTTGAATATTTTAAAAAAAACTTGATGATGAATTGTTTAACTACCCAAGCCTACTGATCTTGATGTATTTCACACATCACAATAACTATTTCTCACTTTAAAAACATTTTTGTTTTCAATCAACAAGAAGAAATTTGATCACAAATAATTAATCAATGACCTAAGCAAAAGTCACATAATTAATATGAGGCATACGAGAAATCCAGCAGTCTATCATAGAGTTTAACATCTAGTGTTGTTTCATTTGGCCATAAAATACGAGTCCTTTCTGAGTTGCATTTCATAAGATGTTGAAGTTACATGTCTTAGGTCTTCATTAAAAATTTTGTCAAATTTCATGCACAAATATAAATGTCAGTTAGTTGGTCAAATGTTGCGATACAAGAAGTAAAAATGCACCTAAAAATGTGTGAAATGGATAAAAATTTAGCAACAAACAGACATTACATTACAAAGAAAACAAACAAAATATACAAAAAAGATAATAAAATGCTACATTTTACATAAGCCTTGGCCAGTAAAACTCAGCAATAATAAAATAAAGTACAAGTTTGAAGATGGTGAAAGTGCAAGCAGTAGAAAAACTTATCTGGCCGTTTCTACATGTTAAAAAAGGCTATGCCACTAAACACAAGGCACGTACGTCAGCAGACGCACAGTTGAAGATTACTATATATGTCGTCAACTCGTAAAAATTTCAAACACACACACACACAAGTTGGTGAACGCCAGCTGGTGGGAGAATTAACTTGTTTTAGTTGGTTTGTTACCCCTTGAGTTATTATTTTCTATTTTTGGGCGCTCGCTCACTTTGAACTCAAATGTAGTCCATTCACACTACTTCTAGTAGTGACCGGGCTGAATTCTGCATGTGGATAAGCTTTTTACCTATTAACAGTGTCCCTCGCTTTCAGGCAAACCCACTCCGACTTCAGAGGTACTTGTAATTTACGTCCCCAAGTCAAGGACAATAGGTCAACATATTAGTCCAACTGTCCGGTGTAGGGGTTGAACCCCTTACCTCGGCATCAGCACACCAGATGTTTAAGAATACGCGTTCTTATCCATTCGGCCATGCTGACCTACCCCCTGAGTTATAAACATATACAGGAAAACATGAATCAATTCAGATGTCACAGGTTGTGAGCATTAGCTGAATCTTTTCTCCAGGACACACTGGTGTGGTTGGAAATGAGCAGGCAGACAGATTGGCTGGTGCTGCTTCATTAAGGGGTGATTTGATGCATGATAAGGCAGATGTGGTGAAGGCCCTCTGGGAGAATGCTTAATGCAGATGAACAGACTGACTATCATGGTATAGAAAGAATGCAGCAGTGAGGGGTGGTCAGAGGATCTGGTTGACAATCGTCACTCAGAGGTAAAGCAAGGCGGATATATAATCACATTACAATGGGCACCATTAGTATTGGAACTCTATGCTGGCTGTTGAAGATGAGGACTGAGCGCTTATGCTCGGAATGCCCCAAGTGCAGTGATGTCGGTCCTTGACTCCACTCAACTCAGTGGGACAACATTATGCTACAGATTTGCCGCCACATATGATTCACAAACCAGATGCTCATACAATTCTTGAATGGGTATGGCCATGGTGGGGAGCTTACGGTGTCAGTTTGAACCCTACTTAGGGCTGTTAATTTTTCCAGGAACTAATATCTAATGATATCAATCACACACCCCTGATCTCTAGGTGGTGAATCGTAAACCTAGCCTTCTCGGATAAGGGCAAAAAACAGGAGGTCCCGTATGCAAGCTGTGCACGTAAACAAATCCCACTGCAGTTGGAAATTGAAAAGAGTAGGGTTTAAGGCTACTGCTGTGGCAAATTTTTTAGAAAAAGTAAACCTGCCAAAAGTAGATAGAGCCTGTTACTCTGTATGGAATCTGCCTAGAGGAATTATATTGTATACATGCTGAAGTTTGTCACCCTGCCTCTGAGGTTCATATCTAAGCGGGACGTACTGCCCTTAAAAAAGGTAGGAAGAAGAAAAAGAAATCTTTGCGTGGGTTTTAATGTTCGTAACTTTAGATGTGCGTATGTTGTTCTTCTGGCACCTGGTCTCTCTCTCTCTCTCTCTCTCTCCCTCTCGTGTGTGTGTGTGTGTGTGGGGGGGTATTTTTAATGGCTGTGCAATGTTTGAAAATATTGCCCGTCCAAGTTTTGTATTCACCCTCTGTAAAGTTCGTGCAACATAATAGATAAATACAAAACTTGGACCAGCAATATTTTCAAACACTGCACAGTCATTAAAAATACACCCTGTATATATTAGTGTGTGCATTCGCTCACTTTAAACTCAAACATGGTCTATTCACGTATTACTACTTCTAGTGCACTGGACTGATTCTTGCTTGTGGATTAGCTTTCCCTGTTAGCAGTGTCTCTCACCATCAGGTGAACCCACTCTGACTTCAGATGTACTTGCAATATTTATTTATATCCCCAAGATGGAGGTCAGCATAGTCGAATGGATAAGAACATGTGTTCGTAAACATCCAGTGTGCTGGTGCCGAGGTAAGGGGTTCAACCCCTACACCAGACAGTTGGATTAAAATGTTGACTTCTTGTCCTTGACTTGGGGATGTGAAATCGCCTGAGAGCTGATTTACTGATTTGCAGTCATACTCTTGGAAGATTTACTGACTGATCGATTGACTGATATAGCGAGCATGTTAGTGTAATGGTTAGGCTGTGATGTTGACAGTGGGTTAGGCTGTGATGTTGACAGTGAGTGGGATAGGCTGTAATGTTGACAGTGGGTTATGTTGTGATGTTGACAGTGAGTGGGATAGGCTGTAATGTTGACAGTGGGTTATGTTGTGATATTGACAGTAAGTGGGTTGAGCTGTGGTGTTGACAGTGAGTGGGTTGGGCTGTGATGTTGACAGTGAGTGGGTTAGGCTGTGGTGTTGACAGTGGGTTAGGCTGTGATGTTGACAGTGGGTTAGGCTGTGATGTTGACAGTGGGTTAGGCTGTGATGTTGATAGTGGGTTAGGCTGTGATGTTGACAGTGAGTGGGTTGGGCTGTGATGTTGACAGTGGGTTAGGCTGTGATGTTGACAGTGGGTTAGGCTGTAATGCTGACAGTGAATTATTGGGTTACTCAGGATGTTTACAGTATAGTACAGTACAGTAGACTCTTCCTAGAGCTAGGTTTCATGCACTGAGCTGAGATTCTGCCTCACTCACTGACTGGCACCTGGCTGTCTTGACAAACAATACTGTGTCACATCGTGCAACACAAAAAAGGCATAATAACTACAACTCATAGCGGTAAGGCCAGTGATGGAGTTATACCTCTCCATAACACAAACCCTGGACTGAATGTGTTGCCAATGCAGCATAATCCCTTTCTCAGCCTGCCTAGTTTAATCCAGAGGAAATGTACCAGCAATACATCTGGAACAAGGCAAACTACAGAAGCTGCTGGATCAGCAAAGCAAATACTCTGCCCTCCTGAATCTCCCGAATGTGTGAATTAGGCAGGAGAAGATGAGGGCATATATAGTTTCAAGTGCGGTGAAACTAGTCCTTGAAACCAACCAATCAATCAATCATCATTAAGTGCCATGCTGACTGGCAATAACAATGAAACTGCCAGGTAATTTATGAAGTCTGTGTGCCTCTGTGGTGTTATCTTTCTCCTGTTTTTGTCTTTCTCTCATTATCTGTGTTATTCGTGATGGTTTGGTATTACATCAGTGGTTAGTGTCCTCAGTATTATCTGTATGTTCGGTTGATAATTAGTTTCAGTTGCAGCACACTTGATTTGACATTTACATTCAGTAGCATGTTCTTCGCAGAGCCTCACTCCCATAACAACCTTCCAGAAAACTTCTCGGTCATAAGCAAGAAGTCCTGCGTCCGATACACCCACCTGGAGATCATCTGCCACATCCTGCACCCATCTTCTCTTTGGCCTTCCTCTTCTTCTCTTCCCACCATATACTTCTCCATGATTGTTCTCTCCAAACTTTCATGATGTTTGAAGTGACCAAAATATTTCAATTTTCTTTGTTTTATTGTCTCCAATAGCCAATCTTCTTCAATATTCAGTTCTTGTCGTATGGGTGCATTTGTTCTTTTCTGTATCCAAGATATTCTTAGAACCTTTTCTGTATCAAGATATTCTTAGAATCCGCTTAGAACATTTATATTTAAAGACATTTATGCGCTGTTTAACGTGTTTAATAAGTGTCCAGGCCTCACAGGCGTATGTTGCAATAGGAAAATCATTTTACTCAGTCATATTATTCATTCACGTCATATTTTATCATCAAGTGCCTGGGTGGGCGATCATGCTTCTTCACATCTTGTGGTCTCCAATGGCATGTATCAGTTCGTGTGTTGACTCCCTTCCGTGCCATAACACAAGACCGCCAAGAATCTCCTCTTGCTGTTTTCTTATAGTCCTCTCTCACAAATCTTTCCAGTTGACAAATCTTCCAGTTTTTGTTTTTTTATGTGATCAAAATCAAAATGTCGAGTGCCTGGGGTAGTTTTCTGCCATAGTATAATGTGGCCAAAAGATGTTGACTGCCTGGGATAGGTTTGTGTCATATTATGTGGCCACAAAATGTTGACTGTCTGGTGTAGGTTCCTGTTGTATTATAATGTAGCCAAAAAATTTTGATTGCCTGGGGTAGGTTCCTGTTGCATTATAATGTAGTCAAAAATGTTGACTGCCTGGGGTAGGTTCCTGTTGTATTATAATGTAGTCAAAAATGCAAAAATGTTGACTGCCTGGGGTAGGTTCCTGTTGTATTATAATGTGGCCACAAAATGTTGATTGTCTGGGGTAGGTTCCTGTTGTATTATAATGTAGTCAAAAATGTTGACTGCCTGGGGTAGGTTCCTGTTGTATTATAATGTAGTCAAAAATGCAAAAATGTTGACTGCCTGGGGTAGGTTCCTGTTGTATTATAATGTGGCCACAAAATGTTGATTGTCTGGGGTAGGTTCCTGTTGTATTATAATGTAGTCAAAAATGTTGACTGCCTGGGGTAGGTTCCTGTTGTATTATAATGTAGTCAAAAATGCAAAAATGTTGACTGTCTGGGGTAGGTTCCTGTTGTATTATAATGTAGCTAAAACATGTTTACAGCCTGGGGTAGGTTCCTGTCTTAGTATAATGTGGCCAGAAAATATTAAGTGCCTGGGGAATGACCCTGTCATAACAGATGTACACACTCATACTGGTCCAGACACTTGGTATGATGCTGAGCCACCAGCATCTGTAGCCTACCTTGCTCCAGATGTACTGGATATCCTTTCCTCTGGAGTAAACAAGGCAAGGCCTAGAGAGGGAACATGCTGCATGGGCAACACATGTTCTCCGAAGCTCTATGCCCAGGCATTGTGCGATGGAATTATGGCCTAATTCCAATCCACATATTTTCGTCTTGTAAAGACAGCAAGGTGCCACTCACTATAATGTGGCCAAAAGACATTGACTGGCTGGGGTAGGTTCCTGACACACTGCTAGGCAGGTGGTTGGATAGTTTCTAGTTATAGAGGTTAGCCAAGAGTGGACCAACACAAGCGGTGGCCACTGAAAGGAGATGAGTTAGTTGGTGAGGCAGCAATAACTATAACATATCTCACGAGTTAATTGGTGAGGCAGCAATAATTATAACATATCTCAAACTCAATAGCATGACTATCAACAGGTCAGTCAGAGATGACCAACATAACGCTCGTCCCCCTCTCTGAACCCACTCCGACTTTGAGGTACTTGTAAACTATGAGGGTAAGTTAATAAGTATGTCACAAATGGTTGTAGAAAAATAACAAAATATGATAACAACTTGAAACCAGTTTATTTGTATACATACATCTATGCAGCCGGTTTAGGAGAACTGATAAAACTATGGGATAAGTGCATCAATGTTAGTGGAAATTATGTTGAGAAATAAAGGGACAATGTATGTATACAAATAAATTTGTTTCAAGTTGTTATCATATTAAGTTATTTTTCTACAGCCATTTGTGACTTACTTATTAACTTACCCTCGTACGCCCATATGCGTTCCATCCTCATCTGCAACAGCCAGCAAAGAGTCTCAGTACTAATGGTACCAGTAACTGTATGATCATATGTCCGTCTAGCCTTTCCTCCAAGTCTGAGTGTCTGCCAGATCCTCTGATCACTCCCTGCAGCACCATTCTCTTCAAGCAGAGACGATCTACCCGTTGTTCTGCACTATACACATGATTCAAAGAGCTCCAGCTCACCAGTGTAGGGGTTGAACCTACTACCTCGGCACCAACACACCAGAAGTTTAAGAGCGTGCACTCTTATCCATTCAGCCATGCTGGCCTCCTACCCAGCCTCATAAAATGGGTACAAATTAATTTGCATAAATTTTGAGAAGGCGGGGAAGGGGAAGTGAGGACAGGACTAGCCACTCATCTCATAATGCTATGGCCCAGAAAATGTTTCTGAAACAAGTGAATCAGTACAACTGATTGATTGATTGATTGATTTAGGAACCGACATCACAGCATTTGGGGCATTCCCATAGGCGCTCCGTCCCCATCCTCAGAGCCAGCAAAGAGTTCCAACACTATCTCGAAACAGTCATAACATCTGATGGGAGGTGCCTTGAAGAGATTAGAACAAGAATTGTCATGGCAAAGGTAGCCTTTTGCAAGATGAAAAATATACTGACCAATTAAAAGATGTCAATTGCAATGAGAAAAAGAGTGTTGAGGTCTACATAAAACCTATACTTTTGTATGCCTGTGAAATGTGGACAATGAGCAGACAAGTTGATAAACATCTGATGACAGTGGAAATGTGGTTTCTGAGGAAAATGCAGAGAATAACATTGACAGATAGAAAAACCAATGACCAAGTCCTACAAGAAACAAATGAAAATGGAAAAGTGATCAGAGAAATTAGACGTAGACAGACAAGTTTTTTGGGCATGTCATGAGAAGAAATAAACTAGAGAACTTGGTGACAACTGGCAAGATTGAGATGAAAAGAAAAAGGGGAAGGCAGAGAGGTAAATACCTGGATGGCTTGGCTACATGGCATAATCGAGACTAAACACAGAGCTGATCCACAACTCCAGTGATCGTGTGAGATGGCGAAACATGACCGTCCACTTATCGGCATGGCATGGCATTTATCTAGATGACATGAATATGTTTTGGTTACGAATCACTTTCATTCCACACAGATATCTCTATAAGTGCTCTATAAGTTCCCTTCCATAGATCACGAAAGGAGAATGTCAGCACAGCACATGAACTCACTAGCATTAGTTTTGAATATGTGCAGCCTTGACACACACCAACGGCACCATCTGACACGGGACTAACTATACATTTAACATTACTGAAAGCTCCACACACACTGGGATTTTATGGGCACTGAGTATTTATTTACTTATTGTTTCTTTTCCTTTTCACTTGTAACTTTATGTTTTTTTTTTTTTAATCTCTTGTTTTGAACTCAAGCATAGTCTATACACACTACTTCTGGTAGTACCAGACAGAATTTTGCGTGTGGATTTGCTTTTCCTCTTAAAAGTGTCCATCAGGCCATCAGGCCAACCTACTCCGACTTATGTGAAATATGTCAGATAGTTATGGCAAACGACTGGACATAAAATTTCATAGAAAACTAAGCTGGGGTAGACAGCCACATCCTACGAAGGACCTGCAATGTTTATATGAAGCACATACAGTCACTGCTGTATTTGCTGTACTTTTGTAGCTTAAACTTTACAATGTGCTCATAAGTTAGAAAACGTTAGTTGCATATTCTTTACAGGATGTTGCAGTCAACCCCAGCATTTTTTTTGGTTTTGTTTGCTGTTCATGATCTTTTGGCAAATTTACATTCAGTAATTTGCCATAGCTTTCTGAATGACTGGCAACTCATACCATTGTATGGAAACCAATGCAAGGCGGTCTGCTTCCAAATCGTAATCAGATGTGTTTCAAACGTGGTATACAGCATTACGAATTGCGCCCCTAACCCCTTCGCTACAATGTGCTCATAAGACAGGCTTAAAACTGTCACGTATGCCATAATCTGATCTAGGTTGTATTCCAAAATGGTGTTGAAAAAGGGGGATTACTGCTGCTGAGCCTTGCAGGAGTCCAATTATAAACACAAAATATGACTCAGATATTCGAGAAATGGCTGACCGGACTACAACTGAATGTCTATATAAGTTTTCATTTTTGTTATTTTTGTTTTTAAAGTTCTAAACTGCTATTATAGCTGGGGGATTTGAGCTGAGAGTGTGTATCCGACCTTGCAAAATACCCCCATGACTTGTGTGGCACTGTTTTAACTAACAGGAGAAGGGGCGACGAAGTCTCTGCTGCCGTAAAACCAGACTGCTCTAGGTATGTATGAATGTACATACATGCACAGACACGTGTGTACATACATAATATCTAAACTCGAGTAAGACCACAGTCTACTCTAGCAGATGAAAGGTGTTGAAGACTGAGGCAACCAGCCTGGAGGTGCATCACAGCATCAGGAAGCCATGAAAACAATATATAAAGCGAACGAAAGACAAAATTTTAACTGTTTTGTTGTCCTGGCTTGAGTTGGATTGGCTGCCTGTATTTATGCGTGTTTTTCCATTCGTTGAGCTTTGCAGTCATATTTTGTGTTTTAATTCAAACTCCTTGTATTCTAAGATGATGATGTCTTATATGACAAACATAAAACTGATGTTATGCATACCAAAATCATGCTTCTCTTGTATTAAAACATGATGTGTTTATATGACAAACATACAGTTACAAACATAAAATTAATGTTATATGTGCCAACAATCATGTTTTTCTTGTATTCTAATATGACAAAATGTTAATGTGACAATTACAAAGATAAAATTTATGTTATGTAGGCCAAAATCATGTCTCTCTTGTAATCTAAAATGGTGACGTGTTCAACAAATATACAACTGCTGTTGCATATCCTTCACAGGACGTAGCAGTCAACCCCAGCATTTTTTGGCTGTTCGCGATTCCTGGGCAAGTTTACGTTCCATAGTTTGTCACTGCTTTCTTAACAACCAGCACCAATACCATTTTATAAATACCCAACGTAAAGCGGTCTGCTGCCAAATCGCCTGCAGCTGTGTTTTGAACATGGTATGCGGGATTACGAACTGAGTCTGTAATCCCTTTGCCACGGAGCTGGCAAATCTACAATTACAAGCACGAAATTGATATTTTGTGTGCTAAAACCATGCCTTTTTTGCAATCTAATGTGATATTGTGTTTATATGACAAATTTGCAATTACAAACATAAACTTGATGTTATAGATGCCAGTATCATGTCACTTTTGTAATTTAATGATGATGATGTGTTCATATGACTCACACAATTACATAAAATTGATGTTATGTATGCTAAAAATCAAGTTTCTCTTGTATTCAAACATCATGATGTGTTCATATGACAAATACACAATAACATAAATTTGATGTTATGTATGCTAAGAATCATGTTTTTTCTTGTATTCAAACATCATATGTTAACATGACAAACACACAATTCATGGTGCAAATATTGTACTGTATTGTCTCTTGTTAATCTGAATTTAAAACAAGGCTCAAATACGTGAGAGTGTATGTGTCAGAGTATTTATTGTAAGCATAGACAAAGCATTGGCAAAAATAATGCTAGTAAACAAAAATACACCTCTATGTTTGGAATGTTCCACTGGAATTAAAAAGTTTTGCTGGCAACAAATCACTCGGTCTCTCTTTAACAGCATATCTTCTCAGCTTATTTCTCAGTCAGCGGTTCTTAAGTTTTTTAATACCTAAATGACTCTTGTGTTCTCGAATTCTATCAGTGGTTCTTAAGCTATTGCACAAGATGGGGTTCCACTTAACACGTCTTTAAAATAAATCATTTTCATACTTTTTATATCAGAAAAATTCATAGATATTCAAGTTAATAATTCTGAAGTGTTAATTTTACAAGTTTTACTTATCTCGTCACTTGTCCTTACTTATCTCATCACTTGTCCTTACTTATCTCATCACTTGTCCTTACTTATCTCGTCACTTGTCCTTACTTATCTCGTCACTTGTCCTTACTTATCTCGTCACCTGTCCTTACTTATCTCGTCACCTGTCCTTACTTATCTCGTCACTTGTCCTTACTTATCTCGTCACTTGTCCTTACTTATCTCATCACTTGTCCTTACTTATCTCGTCACTTGTCCTTACTTATCTCATCACTTGTCCTTACTTATCTCGTCACTTGTCCTTACTTATCTCATCACTTGTCCTTACTTATCTCATCACTTGTCCTTACTTATCTCATTGCTTGTAAATGTTAGTGGCTCTCAACTTTCCAATTAACTTGACATTTTCCTGAAAACTAGCGATTCTGTATGAGCCTCGGCAGCACAGTGGATAACCTACTTGCCTGCCAGTCCAGCTGTCACGTGTTCAAATCCAGGCGGGGGATTTAAAAAATTGACCTGAACTCCCTGGTTGCCCCAAGCCTTATATAAGCACCAGGAAATTGTCTGGGAAGTAAAGACGGTTTATACGCCTAAATTTGACTTTATACGCCTAAATTTGACCACATCATCCATCAAGTGCCGACTAGTGTATTAAAGATATAGGATTAGCACCATATAGCCAGTACTCCTAAAGGTGTGGAAGAGGGCCATTTATGCCTGAGGAATTAAAGCCACCTGGCTAGTGCAGTCGCCGTGAACTGTGCAGGTTAGAGTTTTCTTTTTGCCCCCGACAGAAAAAAATCTGCACCTTACAGAGGACCACATTCTCTAAATTATTGCTGTCCAAGTATTGGCTGCCATTTGTAACATTTGTCTTACAAATTGTTTTCCAAACAGAAACGTACAGAAACAAAACTAAAAAAAAGGAATTCTGGTAACCATTAACATAAGAACAACATTACCACGGTAACATAAACATGATCATCCAATAGTTGATTAGCAGACGACCCGCGTGCCAGCAATCGGTACAGTGATCCAACATTTTGGCGTTTGGGATTTTTTGGGGTGAGTTATGTGCTCCTTACATGGCTGGTTGTGTGTGATAAATTAGTACCAGAACTGGGTGTGAGAAAATAGTCCCAACACTGTGTGGGACAAATTTATCCAGGCATTGTGTGTGAGTGATAAATTAGTCCTAGCACTGTGTGTAGTAAATTGGTCCCAGTTATGTGTGTAACAAATTAGTGCTGTGTGTTTAATAAATTGGTCCAGCCACTTTGTGGGTCATAAATTAGGGCTAGCATGTGTTTGATAAATGATCCCAGTTATGTGTGTAATCAATTATGGCTAGCATTGTGTATATAGCATTCTTGTCTGGCTTTACCTCTTTTGACTTGATATTCTTGCAATCTGATCAAAGCTGCAGATTCACAGTCATCATTTGATTCAGTGTAGGTCAGCATGGCCGAGTGGATAAGAACGCATGTTCTTAAACATCCGGTGTGCTGATGCCGAGTTAAGCGGTTCAACCCCTACACTGGACAGTTAGACTAAAATGCTGACCTATCGTCCTTGACTTGGGGACGTAAATTACAAGTACCTGTAAAGTCAGAGTGGGTTCATCTGATGGCGAGGGACATTGTTAACTGGGAAAGCTAAGCCACATGCAAAATTTAGCCCAGCACTATTAGAAGTAGTGTGTATGGACTATGCTTGAGTTCAAAGCCAGCAAGCGCCCACAAAAATGTGATTTGTTGATCACCTTGCCTCTCATACCACATTCATAATATCAGCTCGGCCCAATGATCATTTGCTTTCCACTTCTGATGTACTTACAGTTACCATCTCAAACACAGAAGGAACACGTGAAAAATGACACTTCCAGGACACAACTTAATAGTAGCCCATCCTTGATGACCCCAATAATCTTAGCATTGCCAAGAAAACACTTCCAATGATAGTGAATCTGAATAATGAAGACACATATATTCTATTTCATAATTTGCTGCCTGGCATATTCCGCTGTATCTACATGTTACAGAAAAGGTTCAACATATAATGAAGTAGTGTAACAAATCCTTCCAACTGAAATATCCAAAACACATTGTCACATGTTTTGTTGTCACCACGACAGTTTTAAAATTGTCCTTTTTGTTTACATAAATATACTTCGGTTCATTGTCACCACAACAGTTTTAAAATTATGTCTCTGTTTTGGCTTACATAATCGTGGTTTAACCAACATGTACAGAAGAAGCCTCTGCATATCTATATAATCAATGGTGTACTAAGGAAGATATAGGTTCCTTCCAGTTGGTAGGGTTAGTTTGCTTATCGCATACTTTTTATTTCAGCAGTATACACTTGATGAAAATATAGTGAAACATGCCAGACAATAAACTGTGCTATATTTTGTTTGTATTTTCCATATTCAGAGTGGTGATGGGAAAACACTGGTTTGGATTATGTATCTATTTGCTTTATCATTCCTCTGGGCAAAACTATTTCTTCTCTTCATCATTAGATAAATATTTATTAAGATTATATATTCCATTTTTTTTTTTAACAGCATGCAATAGCTAAACCCACTATAGAATATAAAATCTATTATTCATATTGTTTTAAAAAATCACCTTCCTGGACAAAATATGTCATTCTATTTCCTTCATTATCCACAATATGCTCAACATTCTTTGTAAAAGAATGCTATAAGAAAATTAAAACTTGATTTTGTTTGTTGTACTACAGTACCAAATCTGGTTGAAATGTTCAATTATGCAGGTCTTTTGTCTGTTTAGACATGTGATCAGAGCCTAGAAATGGACAGATAATTCAGCAGACACAAGACCAGAAAGGATGAATTACCTGTCCTTACAAACGATCTCAAATAGTAAATCATAAAGGAAGTTGAGGTGACAGAATCCTTGAAATGGATGCAGGGTAAACAGCCAGATGTGTTGGTATTTTACAGATTCGTAGAGTATACTTCAGAAAGTGGAAACTCATGTTTCAAACAGAGTAGTTAGCATCATTTGACAGGACATTGGCTGCGAGCATATCATGGATTGTTTGCCCAGGGCAAGCTGGCGTGTGGGGCAATGAACAGTCTGATAGACTGACTGGTGCTGCCCCTCTGGGTGGAAATCTACCTTATGATACATGTAATGTAGTGAAGCCTCTCTGGGATCGACTGGAGAGTACAGCTGAACAGACAGAGTATCCATATCTGGAAAGACTGGCTCAGAAAGGAAAAAGTAGACATTCTGGATGATATTTAAAGCAAAGAGGTAAAGCCAGGCGGACATTTAATCAAACTGCTCTTAGAATCATCAGCATGGGAACTCTTCGGTGGCCTTTAAAGAGCAGACTAAGCATGAATGACTCGAGTGCAGGAATGACTCGAGTGCAGGAATGTCCCGAGTGCAGGAATGTCCCGAGTGCAGGAATGACCCGAGTGCAGGAATGACTCGAGTGCAGGAATGACTCGAGTGCAGGAATGACTCGAGTGCAGGAATGTCCCGAGTGCAGGAATGTCCCGAGTGCAGGAATGAACCGAGTGCAGGAATGTCCCGAGTGCAGGAATGTCCCAAGTGCAGTAATGTTGACTGTTAAATTCAGTATTCAAACAGTAAACTACTCGTCGGGCCATGAGAAGCGCAATGTTTGGCAACCAGCAATATGAAATTGAGTAAACCATTGGCAAGAATTAAACCCACTCATATTCTTATAATGTTGGAAAAAATGTCATGGATCGTAACTATTCAATAAAAAAAATTGCATTTGACATCAAAATTTGACTCACCTCAGAGACGAATTTATGAACTTGAACACAAAACATGAACGGTTAACCTACCAACAATAAAATCGTGAGGACAATACCAATAGTGCATATTTTTCTAAGAATTAAACTTTGGCCTCAGTACCAACAATTCATATCAACAACTAAAACCTTGGTGTCAGTACCAACAGTTCTTATTTTACTGAGAATTAAATCTTGGCGTCAGTACCAACAGTTCATACTTTACCGAGAATTAAACCTTATCGTCAGTACCAACAGTTCATACTTTAGCAAGAATTACAACCTTGGCGTCAATACAACAATTCATATCAACAACTAAAACCTTGATGTCAGTACCAACAGTTCATACTTTACCAAGAATTAAACCTTAGTGTCAGTACCAACAGTTAATAAGAATTAAACCTGAATGTCTTCTTCTTCTTCTTCTGCGTTCATCTGTAGAGTTTTTTCGGACGTGATTGCATTGTGCCTGTTTACAGAAGAGCTGCGTACTTGTGCCGTTAGGCCGACACATCCGACTTCTGCTGGCATTTGTTGACCTGGAAACCTGGATGTCAGTACCAACAATTCATTCTTTACCAAGAATTAAACCTTGGCGTCAGTAACAACAGTTTATATTTTACGAAGAATTAAACCTTGACGTCAGTAACAACAGTTTATATTTTACCAAGAATTAAACCTTGACGTCAGTATCAACAGTTCATATTTTATCAAGAATTAAACCTTGACGTATAAACAGTTCATATTTTACCAAGAATTAAACCTTGGCTTCAGTACCAGCAGTTCATATTTTACCAAGAATTAAACCTTGGTGTCAGTACTAACAGTTTATATTTTACCAAGAATTAAACCTTGGCATCAGTACCAACAGTTTATATTTTACCAAAACCTTGCCATCAGTACCAACAGTTCATACTTTACCATGAATTAAACTTTGACATCAGTGTACTTCTCTTTCATACTTTTCTAAGAGTTACATCTGTGCAGCTAATACAAATACATCGCCAGAATTTAAATGTCATCATTAATATCAACAGTTGACATTTGTCAAGAACTTAATCTCAGTAAAACAGTTCATACTGTGCCAAGATTTGCGATTTTAATATTGACACAAACAATTAAGTCTGTGTCCTTTTACAATTAAGATGTCCAACTGACAACTAACATTTTCAGGAGGGTTACATGAATATAGTATAAACCAAGCAGAATATAATACACATTATCTGGGTGATGAATAATCTAAGCTTCGTCGTCAGCCCCATCGGCCTGGTCGTTCTCGTTCTCTAACGCTGCGATACGGCTCTCAAGGTCAACAATGCGTCTGTCCTGCTTGCGGATCTTGTTCTTGAGCTCAACAATTTCCTCTTGAAGTTCTTTGACATCAATGTTGTCGTGCTTGGTTGAATGCTGCTGTCATGGTTCAATGGAAAATGGTGAGGAAATTGTTGCAAGTGATCCATAAACGTTGGATTGTCGATGATAGCAGATGTGGGGAATATGGGGGAAGGGTAGAGAGGAAAAACAAAAAAAAACGTTAGATTATTTTGAAATTTATAATAACAAATTATCTTTAGATATCTCTGCATGTGATGTAACTAAACTATTATTGGCTGGACTCAGTAACTTTGTTTGTAACAAAACTAGCTGTATTCAGAAACTTCATATGTGACAAAACTAAACCATTCCGACTTGTATTCAGAAATTTTGTATGTGACTAAACTATTTCTGGTTGTATTCAGTAACTTTGCATGTGACAAAACTATACTATTCCTGGCTGTATTAAGAAACTCTGCATGTGACAAAACTAAACTATTCCAAGATGTATTCACTAACTTTGCATGTGATGAAACTATTCCTGGTTGTATTGAGTAACTTTGCATGTGAAAAACCAAACTATTCATAGATGTATTCAGAAACTTTGTATGTGACTAAACTAAACTATTTCTGACTGTATTCAGTAACTTCATATGTAATGAAACTAAACTACTCCTGGCTGTATTCAGTAACTTTATAGAAACTAAACTATTCCTGGTTGTATTCAGTAACTTTGTATGTGACTAAACTATTTCTGGCTGTATTCAGTATCTTTGGATGTGATGAAACAACTATCTCTGGCTGTATTCATTAACTTTGCATGTGATGAAACAACTATCCCTGGCTGTATTCATTAACTTTGCATGTGATGAAACAACTATCCCTGGCTGTATTCAGTAACCTTGAATGTGATGAAACTAAACTATTCCTGGCTGTATTCAGTAACCTGCCGGTTTCCCTGGTCTAGGAATTACACGACTTTCTCCGTAATCCCGTATACTCTCGTGAGTAATGTGACGTTGCACGAGAATCGGTAGTGATTCTCTCCGCATCGGTAACTTACGGGGTATGTGAGCCAGTCGCTCAGAAAGCAATGGCAAACTACTGAGCGTAATCTTGCCAAGAAATCAATAATCAGCTAAAAGATGCCGTTGTTGACAGCGATGTCCTGTAAAGGATATGCGAACAATAAAAAAAAAAATTAGTAACCTTGAATGTGATGAAACTAAACTATTCCTGGTTGTATTCAGTAACTTTGAATGTGACAAAACTAAAACTATTCGTAACTGTATTCAGTAACATTGAATGACAATACAAAAGCTACAAACAACAGGTTGGATGATTTAAGCTGTATTCAGTAAATTTTTCTGTGACAAACCTTAACTATTCTTAGCTGAATTTTAAATAATTTTATGTGTAACAGTGCTGACAGAAACAAAACTATATGTTTTTGATTAGCAAACATAATCATATATTTTTTCAGTATGCAAATTAACTGAAATTTACGAGGATTTTGTCAGCAACTGGTTAACAATATCATTGAATTGTTAAAACAAATTAACAAAGAATTTAACTAGAATTGTTCAGTAAAGTGATGTAGCAGCATTTTACTGACATTTTTACATAAATCAATTTACACATCTGTATAACCATGGCATTAAAGGGTTTCCGTGAAAAAGTTTTTTAAAACAATTCACAAATAATTTCATGAGAATTTAGTCAGCAAAGTGATTTAGCAATATAGCCACTGAAATGTAGAAATAATCAATTTAATTAATTAATTAATCAATTTAATAATTCAATGAGAATTTTGTCAGCATACGGATTAAAATATAGCCACTGAAAATTAAAAATATGTTGATTAAATCAATTACATAATTTCTTCAGAATGTAGTCTAAGGCAGCAAAATGATTTTAACAAATATCGCTGAAACGTAGAAATAAATCAAATAAATCAATTAAATTATTTCATGAGAATTTAAAGGCAGGAAAATTATTTAACGTCGCTGAAATGTTGACATATATCTTATAAATTGATTAATAAAACACACGAGGATTTTAACGGCAAATTGATTAATAAGAATGTCTCTGAAATGTTAAAATAGATTAATGAATGCAGAATTAATTAAAAATGCTTAATAAAACAAATTACTTGAACAAACTGCTTGATTAGTCACTGCAAAATAACAACATATGTTCTTGTCGGAACTAACAAGAATAAAAAAGTGAAGAGTGTGTCCTTTGTGTTCATTTAATAAAAACATAACATGTAACAAACTGACATGATGAGAACTTCTGTTCTAAAGAATATCATCTCAGGAAGCTCGATTTCTGTAAAACTACTGTTCTATAGGACATCACGTCAGGATGCTCCACTTCTGCAGAATATGTTCTACAGAACATCGTCTCAGGATGCTCCACTTCTGTGCAATATGTTGTACAGAACATCGTCTCAGGATGTTCCACTTCTGTAGAACTTCTGTTCTATAAAACATCATCTCAGGATGTTCCACTTCTGTAGAATTTGTTCTATAGAACATCATCTCAGGATGCTACACTTCTGTTCTATAGAACATCATTTCAGGATGTTCCACTTCTGTTGAACGTCTGTAGAATATGTTCTATAAAACATCATCTCATAATGTTCCACTTCTGTAGAATATGTTCTATAGAACATCATCTCATGATGTTTACAAGCATTCAGGGCATAGATGCCATATGGGACATTCAGGTCATAGATGGCATATGGGACATTCAGGCCACAGATGCCATAAGGGACATTCAGGTCATAGATGGCCTACAGTACATTCAGGCCACAGATGTCATGTGGGACATTCAGGCGATAAATGCCATATGGAACATTCAGACCACAGATGGCATACAGGACATTCAGGCCATAGATGCCATATGGGACATTCAGGCCATAGATACCATACAGGACATTCAGGCCATAGATGCCATATGGGACATTCAGGCCATAGATGCCATATGGGACATTCAGACCATAGATACCATACAGGACATTCAGGCCACAGATGCCATAAGGGACATTCAGGCCATAGATACCATACAGGACATTAAGCCACAGATGCCATACGGGACATTCAGGCCACAGATGCCATACGGGACATTCAGGCCACAGATGCCATACGGGACATTCAGGCCACAGATGCCATACGGAACATTCAGGCCATAGATGCCATATGGGACATTCAGGCCATAGATGCCATATGGGACATTCAGACCACAGATGCCATATGGGACATTCAGGCCATAGATGCCATATGGGACATTCAGGCCATAGATGCCATATGGGACATTCAGGCCATGACCTGCAGTAATTCTCCATGATGCAGCCAATCCACTGACTGGTTCATACATCTTTTCCACATCCATCTTTCTCCGACTTCCTCTGCCACTCTTGCTGAGGGTAACTTCTCCATTCCACCTCATCTCACCACCCCTATTTTCCCTTTAGAATATGCTGAGGAATGTTATGTTCATTGCAGCTATGTGCATCAAGCAATTCCCCATGTTTGTTTGGCTACTGCCATTACTAAAGTCATTTATTATGGAGCCAAGGTATTCAAAGTCTGTGACAGATAGATTATCATAACCTGGAGAGAATGGTGCTGCGGGGAGTGACCAGAGGATCTGGCCGACATCCAGAACTCTGAAGAAAGGCCAGACGGACACTTAATCAGACTCCTATTGGTACTTTAGTATTGGGGCTCTTCACTGGCTGTTGCAGAGGAGGATGGAGCATTATAGGGGAATGTCTGGAGTGCTGTCATGTAGGATCTTGACTCAATTCAACTCATAACATTTTCAACTTCTTCATTGTTGAACGTGATATTAACTTTTCTCTGTTTCTTGCATACCTAAATGTCAAAGCTGTTTTTGGGCTTGCTGGCTAGGAGAATTCTTGTGGCATGACCAAGCCAACAACTCACTGAAACTTAATAAAATCCATTGCTGACACTGTACCCACTTGATGTCATAATTTCTTTTCCTCTCTTCTAACAGCATTCAGCATCCTCTGGAAGCACGTCATCTCTGTTGCAATGCCTTTAACAGTGATCCAATGACACACATCAACATTCCCCAACCACAACACTAATGACAACTACAAAAACACCTCCACCACAGCTGTACCCACTAATTAACATCTTATATCCGGCAGTCACTCGGGTGATTGCCCCAGTTTCCCTGAACCATAAAGCAATCACTGTAAAATTCCTGCCAACTTGTACATCAACAAAAATTGAAAATGTGGAAACGAAAACCAGTTTTACTGTTGAGGCCTAGGATTTAGGCCTCTTTAAGACCTCAATTAAGTTACTTTAGTGAAGTTTTTTTTTTTTTTTGTATGTTGATGAAGGCCTTTTTAGTCCATTCTGTTAATGTTGATTGTATTCTTATGAAGCAGACCAATTACACTTTCCGTTTGTGTTGATGTACTAATTGTATTTGTATGGCTTTATTGCATTCAACTTATTTAATTTCTCATCCCACCTC
>OY992876.1:396545202-396727941 GCA_963921405.1 Cepaea hortensis
CCCAGACAATTCTGACAATTGTCTGGTACCCTGTTTCATAAAACTGGGTCAAAAGCAGAACTGTATTGGTCGGAGAAAGTAATCCTGTCTCTGCTAGGGTTTGAACCCTGACCACTGTCTAGGCAGGCAAGCGGCAATGCTGACACCAACTATAAAATACAACAGGGAGACAACATTCTAATGGGTGCAGCTAACAAGTTACAAAGCAACAGAGTGAGCAACACCAGAAACTGCAGATCCCAACCACAGAAACCAACAAAACAACAGAAGAAACTCAAAATTGAAATAAAACGGTAATAAGAACCATTTGTGTATCTGATAAATGATGATGAGAGGAGGCATTTTAGGCATCTTCGACAGTTTCTTCTTCACTCTCAAACTCTGCCATCTTCTCCTCCAGAGTTTTTATCCTCCTCTCGTGAGCTTTGACAATCAGCTTCAGCTTTCTCACGTCATCCAAAATGGCTTTAGGATCAAACCCCTAAAGTTAAAAACGGTAACAGAGCATGCTTTTTAAACAAACCTGTTGCTGAAATCTGCATCCTGGTTTGATTTTACAAAATTTGCACAAAAGTTATTATTATGCAATAATATTCGCAGTGGGACTATTTGCTAGCTGTTGAAAATGAGGACGGAGCATGTATGAGGAATGCCCTGAGTGCTGTGATGTCGATTCGTTACTCAACGCCACTCAACTATGCAATAACACCTCACTAATAATTACGTCGCCCGTGTGTTACCATGGCCCATCACAAGTAGGATTCAAACCTTATAACTTCTAACAACTGGACACTGTTACTTCTCAGCTATGTTACCCCCGAAGGTGGGATTTCAGTGTACAGTGATATGTTTTCAGCTTGAGTGTCAGTTGAATGACTCAGGACATTCCCACAGTGCTCCGTTCTCATCCTCTATGGCCAGCGAAGAGTCCCAACACTATTGGTACCAGCAGCAGTCTGATTATGTGCCTGTCTGACCTTTACTCGGAGAACTGAATGTCGGTCAGACCTTCTGGTCACTCCCTGCATGACCATTCTATCTGCACTCTATTATAATTTTCTCAAAACTAAACAATATTTTCCTCTACACTCTATTATATTTTCCCTTACACTTTACAGTATTTTCTTCTACACTCCACAGTATCTACCTTTACACTCTAATATATTTTCTTCTACACTCTATTACATTTTCTTCTACACTCCAAAATATGTTCTAAATTCCACAACATTTTCTTCTACACTACATTATATTTGTTTGTCTACACTCTTATTGTATTTTCTTCTACACTGTATTATATTTTTTTTCTACACTCTCAATATATTCTTTTCTCTACATACTACAGTATTTTTCTAAATACTCTATTATATTTTCCTTTACACTCCAAAGTATATTCTACACTCCAAAACAATTTCTTCTGCAACATTGTTACATTTTCCTCTACACTCTATAGTATTTTATATGTTCTTTTAAACTCCACAGTATTTTCTTCTACACGCTATTATCTTTTCTTCTACTCTCTATTATTTTATTATTATATTTTTTTTTTGGCGCTTGCTCGCTTTGAACTCAAGCGTAGTCCATACACACTATTTTATAGTAGTGATGGACTGAATTTTGCAAGTGGATTAACTTTCCCTAGGAAAGTGTCCCTTGCCATCAGGCGAACTCACCCCGATTTCAGGAGTAATTGTAATTTGCGTCCCCAAGTCATGGATGACAGGCCAACATTTTAGCCCAGCTGTCCAGCGTAGGGGCTGAACAGCTTACCATGGCACCAGAAAACCGGATGTTTAAGAACATGCGTTATTTCCCATTCAACCATGCTGACCTGCATTTCTTTTTCTACACTCTACAGTATTTTCTTCTACACTCTATTATCTTTTCTTCTACACTCTATTATTTATTTTTCTACACTCTACATTATGTTCTTCTATACTCTATTATCTTTTCTTCTACACTCTATTATCTTTTCTTCAACACTCTATTATCTTTTCTTCTACACTCTATTTCTTTTTCTACACTCTACATTATGTTCTTCTACACTCTATTATTTCTTTTTCTACACTCTATATTATGTTCTTCTACACTATATTATTTCTTTTTCTACACTCTATATTATGTTCTTCTACACTCTATTATCTTTTCTTCTACACTCTATTACTAGCTTTGTGGCAAAGAGGTTACGGACGACAACTGCCTTACGTTGGTTTTTTATGAAATGGTAGGGGTGCTGGTCATTCAGAAAGCAATGGCAAACTACTGAAAGTAAACTTGCCAAGAATCATGACCAGCCACAAAATTCTGGTGTTGATTGCTACATCCTGTAAAGGATATGCAACTAACTTTTTTATACACTCTTTTATCCCTTCTTCTACACTCTATTATCTCTTTTTCTACACTCTATTATCTCTCCTACTCTATTATCTTCTCCTCTACACTCTATTATCTCTTCTTCTACACTCTATTATCTTTTCCTCTACACTCTATTCTCTTTCCTCTACACTCTATTATCTCATCTTCTACACTCTATTATCTCTTCTTCTACACTCTATTATCTGTACTTCTACACAGTATTGTCCTCTAGAGGCTATTATATGTTTCCCATAACCTTCACAGTATTATCGTATACACTCTGTTGTATTTCCTCCTAAAAATCACAATACCAGTCCTCAACAACCACAAGCATTTTCCTCTGCACTTTACAGTATTCCTTAGCATTCTATTGCATTTTCCTTTGCACTTATTGTATTTTTCTTTGTACTCTATTGCATTTCCCCTTGCACTCTATTGCATTTCCCTTTACACTCTATTGCATTCCCTTTACAGTCTAGTCTTTCACTGCAAGCTAAAGTAGATGAAAAGAAGAAAACAGTTCCCCTTAATAAGGAATGTTAAACACTAGCTCCCTGAGTAAGAACAAAATAGTAACTCTTATTATCCCTGAAACAAAACACACACACCAAAATAAATAATACACACATACACACATATACACACACACACACAAACAATACAGGTTTCAAATCAAAATCTTGAATGACGTATAATTATATATACCCAGCTGAAACAAAAAATATAATGTCATGGTCATAAAAAACATGCCGATCAACTAAAAAGGGCACAAATCTAAAAATAAGGTATTTTAGGTAAGACAAAAGACATTTCAGGTATAATCATATTCATGCAGGTGAGTTTGGGGAAACAATAAAGAAGAACATTTGGAATTAATGTTCAAACACTTTGTAACAATACAGCAAAAATATAAAGGATATTTTCTATATTTATAAATATATACTTGAACCTGAAGAGAAGAAGGGCATCACCAAATAGGTTAGTTGCCTCTGGAAGAAATACCATGATGCGAAAGAAATAGGGAAGGAAAGACGACGAGAAGTGGAGGTCAGAATGGATAAGCGCACTCATTCATAAACATCCGGTGTGCTGATAATGAAGTAGCAGGTTCAACCCCCACACCGATCAGTTGGACTAAATGTTGACTTCTCATCCTTGACTTGTGGACGTAAATTACAGGTACCTCTGAAGTCAGAGTGGGTTCGCCAGAAGTGAGGGACACTGGTAATAGGAAAGCTCTCCACACCCAAATTCAATCAGTGCTACTTAAAGTAGTCTATATGGAATAAGCTCAAGTTTGAAGGGAGCGAGCAAAAAATAAAAAAAATAACATGAAGTAGAATTTTAAGCTTTACTAGAACACAGTCAGCAGTGATTGGTAGGGTATCGGTGGATGATCAGGCAGATAAGGGCAGGGTCCTTGAGAATTGTGTGTATAGGCTAAAGAACAGGTAGATCATCATGGCTTGGAGAGAATGGTGCTGTGGGGGGGGGGGGGGGGGGGGGGGTGGGGGGGGGGGGGGGTGATCAGAGGACCTGACCGACACTCAAAACTCCCAGGAAAGGACCAAACGACACATAATCAGACTGCTACTGGTATCTTTCAGTATTAGGACTCTTCCGCTGGCTGTTGGTGATGAGGACGGAGCATGTATGGGAATGTTCCCGAATGCTGAGTCAGTTCTTGACTCACTCGACTCAAATCAATCACACGTGACAGAAATAGTGAGAGGTCTAAAAAAAGACATTGACAAGAGAATTCAAAACAGGCGAATAATATGAGGAGTATGTGAACGATAGCTGCAGGAGATAGTAAAGGATAGATAGGATGGATAGATAGTAAAGGATAGATAGGATGGATAGATAGTAAAGGATAGATAGGATGGATTGGGTGAGTTGGTTGATGGCCTATATCCCTGCCATGTAGTGAAGTCTAACTCATGGCATAGGCAAAGAGTGTCACACGAAAGGACGTGACACGCGTGACTTTAGGTCATGAACTGGCACGCCGAGATTGCCACCAGAGCGAACCCACGTGATCGCGAAGGTGACAAGGGCATTCGAGCCGTGGACGTCGTTCTATGCGGACGTACCACGTAGAGAAGATGCTGTGGCTTAACATAATGCCGCCATTTTAATAGATTGTGTAGCAGTGTTATATATTGTGTATAGTAGCATACGTGACTGTGATAATGTCTACGCTAGAGTGTTGATTATACAGGAAAACCTACTCTTGTGTCCGAGTCACATCTGTATCTGAGTGTAGCGTTGTATTCTTCTTCTTCTTCTCTGCGGAGTTTTTTTTCCGGACGTGATTGCGTTATGCCTGTTTACAGCAGAGCTGCGTTCTTGCGCCGTTAGGCCGACACATCCGACTTCTGCGGGCATTTGCTGACCGGGTTAACCTTCCCGGGCGTTGTATTCAAGTGTAAGCTGATGCAGTTGGTAGAGCCTGGCAGAGTTTCCATTAGCCAGACATGGCGGAACGATTATCAGAAAACACAGATGAACACTCAAGTAACAGAGCCTGTCGCTTGGTGTGGATGACGAAGTCGAGAGAGAAATAACCATGTTGGCGAATGGGACAGGAGGCGAGAAGTTATAACTAATATCCCTAGGCATCTGTGAATTCGCCTACCCCAGCATTTCGCACCCTGGCAGTCCCAATGGTCAAGAGAAGAAGAATCATAAAAACCTGCCTGATAATGTAATCATCAAAGTCAGTGACCACAAGAAGATATTGATATTAGGACACACATTGAGAAAACCTGGGGATAGTATAACACGACAGGAAAAGATATGACTGCTGGGCAAGAGTTGGCATCCACTGGCAGACAAAGGGCAGCAAAAGAATACAAATTCCACTACCTACCGTTGGTAAGGCTGGGGCGGCTGCTGCCTCTGCATTGTTGGATGATGGCTGCTGGCTTGTTTTAGGAGGCATTTTGTCGAGGATGTTGGATTTTCTAACCACCTTGAGTTGCTCTTTGTTGGATGATGCAAATCCATCTTTCATTGAAGCCTACATGGGGCAGTGAAGAATGAAGTGGAGAATTAATTACATTTTTTAACAATATTATGTAATGAAATTACCTTTGTCTGTTCATTTGCTTAAATAGTTAGTTATCTGTTGGGGTACAATTTTTTTTTGGGCACTCACTCGATCTGAACTCAAGCATAGTCCATACACACTATTTTACAGTAATGATGGACTGAATTTTGCCTGTGGATTAGCTTTCCCTATTAAGAGTGTAATTTACGTCCCCAAGTCAAGGTCAACATTTTAGTCCAGCTGTCCGGTGAAGGATTGAACGTCTAACCTCGGCATCAGCACAACGAATGTTTAAGAACATGCGTTCTTACCCATTCGACCATGCTGACCTGCTTGTTGGGGTATCATTCTTGGAAGTCCATAGGTGCTCAGATCCTCCACCAACATATGCATCATCGTCTGGCACCAAAATAGTGCCAGCTCTGTATTGACTGACGAGGCCCCTCATTCTCCCGATGTGGCTCTCATGTCTGGCCGTGCCAGTTCTAACTTCCAAGTCATTCATTCTGGACAACGAAGTGGATTCACTGGCGTAAAAAGTCCTCTGCGCTTGACATCTCTCTAAGGGCATTAACCCTTTACAGGGCAGACGTTTGTCTGTTTTGTAGCCCTGAACAGGCAAGAAGAATTTTGAGGTTCGGTTTCGGGTTTCAGCACAATCCTTTTTTCAGCATATCTAATTTACTCCAGAGGAAAGGTAACACCAATACGTCTGGAACAAGACAAGCTGCAGGATCTACAAAGCAATGCTCTAATTGTCTGCCTGTCGGAGTTTCCATCCTAGACCAGTTGCCGATCAAGGCTTAAGGCCTGGTCTGCCCTGCCATGACATTGTCTTTATGTTGCATTTCCTCGCACTAAGGTACCCTCTGAATTGCACTCCTCCGCTCAAAGCCATTGGCACAATGTGCGGTGTCGGGTTTGGTGAGCACTGCCCAACATTCTGCGCTAACAGAAAGCAGGTAGTACCATCTACTGTCATACGGTAGCTCAGTCATATCTGACCAAGACCTGACTTTATTACAGACCACACATAACTCACCAAAATTGGTTTAGCATTTTTGCCAGCAAAAAAATCGTCAGCAGATATAGCAGGGACGTCCGTAGCTGTGTCAGGGTACAGGTCGTCTTGAAATAGCTCAGACTGAAAGAAAATAAAACAGTTCTTTGTCACTGTCATGTGACTGCGGGCGAGCATTATCTTGCAAACCTCACCATTATGTTATCTTCATTAGCATTATCATCATGTGCCGTCAAATGATGTTAATAAGTTAGTTGCATATCTTTTATAGGGCATAGCAGTCAACTCCAGGATTTTTTGGCTGTTTGTGGTTCCTGGACAAGTTTGCGTTCAGTAGTTTGCCACTGATTTCTGAATGACTGGCACTTATACCATTGTATGGAAATCAATGCGAAGCAGTCTGTTTTTACCTTTAAAACCTGTCGTCATTTGGAGGTGACAGGTTCAAATCCTGGTTGGTAACTATAGCTTTCAATTTTTATGTTATCTAGTGCGTCCTCTAGTCTCTACCTCCTTCTTACTTCTATGAGTGCCAAAACAATACTATGTGTGTTTATTTATGAACTATCTGTAGACAAGCACATTAAAATGTTACCAGGTCAAAATTCTCACTCTCTCTCTCTCTCGTGTATGAGAGAGAGAGAGAGAGAGAGAGAGAGAGAGAGAGAGAGAGAGAGAGAGAGAGAGAGAGAGAGAGAGAGAGAGAGAGAGAGAGAGAGAGAGAACAAGAGAACGAGAGACGAGAGACGAGAGACGAGAGAGAGAGAGAGAGAGAGAGAGAGAGAGAGAGAGAGAGAGAGAGAGAGAGAGAGAGATATTTGAGCTTTCAGTCCTTGTCTGAGCAGACTAGGCATACTACTACCCAAGGATCAAGGAAGAGTGCGACATCCTTTTAAAGGAGAATAATAAGTGTATATTTACCTTTCTTGGTACAGTGAAAGGAATAACTTCACAGAGGCCTGTATTGTGAAGCTTGTAGAACCTGTGACAAGACAACAAAGTTAATTACAAAAATTAGTATGGCAAAGATCTTTTTGTTTTTGTTGTTTGCTCTCGCTTGTGTAGAACACAAGCATAGACCATACACGTGCTACTACTTCCAGTGCACTAGACTGATTTTAGCACGTGGATTAGCTTTCCCCATTACCAGTGTCCCTCTCCAGCTGGCCTCTGAGGCTCCCAAGTCAAGAACAAGAAGTCAACATTTTAGTCCAACTGACCAGTGTAAGAGTTGAACCCACTACCTCGGCATCAGTGCACCAGAAGTTTATGAGCGAGCGCTATTATCCATTCGAAATTTGTGTAAATGATGTATGTATGAATGAATAAGTGTATGTATATATGTGTTAATGCATGTGTGAGTGTATGTGAGTGTCTTCCTGCCTGCCTCATAACATGCAGATATGCGTTATTTATGTCCACACCATTCTTTTGACAATATTCTTTGCTATGTGAAACAATACACACTATGCAGATGACACATTATTGGTGGCGAATAGGGGGCTTAGTGGTCTCGAGGTATGGTGTCCGCCTCGAGTGCTGGAGGTCCCAGGTTCAGGCCCCAGTGAGGACCGGGATTTATTTAAAAAATCCACCTGGACTTCCAGTAATAAACATTTCCCCTGGTCTCTGGGTAGTAAGATCGGACGCCCGTGTGTATTGTTGCGCACGTAAAAAATCCCTTGGCAGTTGGAAATCGAAAAAGAGTAGCCTAAAGGCGCTGCCCGGGCAAAATTTCGAGTTAAAAATCTACCCAAAGTATTTCAGGATCCTCGCCGATGCAACGGAGTTCGTGCATTAAGCTGAGTTTCTCCAGACTCAGGTTTGAGTTAGGAGGAAAACAGAGCACTTATGGGTTGAACCGTGTGCCGTGATGTTGATCCAACGACTAAACGACTAAAGACTGGTGGCGAATAATGCAAAAGATCTACAACAATCGTTGGACATTGTGGTAACAGAGAGTGCAAAGAAAGGGCTCTCCTTGAATATAAAAAAAACAGTAACAATGATGATATCAAAGAAAATGGTGACACCAAAATGTGACATAGAAATAGAAGGGAGAATTCTTAACCAAGTGGATAATTTTAAATACCTACGGTTATTTATAACATCAGATGGAATGTGTACAACATAGATTAAGAACAGAATAGGGCAAGTAAAAGTTGCAAGTCAGAAAATTAAAAGTATCTTATCCCCTCTGCTGTGTGTCCACCGTGACGAGGTAGAGGGGCTTGTGTGTCCCAATGACCCCAAGAGCTATGCCGACGGTAGCACAGCTACTGGTAGGGCCACACATGTCGGAAAGGTCAAGGGAGAGGGACCAGACGAAGAGACACACAAACCTGCTGCCTTGTAGGTAGACTGGGGACAGTCAAAGGCTAGGGAAAGCACCGCGAATACATGCTTGTCAAAATCGGATGTACTGAGCCACAGGCTTGACAAAGCAGTGCAACGTAAAACCTGCTGCCTTGTAGGTAGACTGGGGACAGTCAAAGGCTAGGGAAAGCATCCCAAATAAATGCTTGTCGAAATCGGATGTACTGAGCCACAGGCTTGACAAAGCAGTGCAACGTAACTTAATTCATGATGTCACAAATCAAAATTAATCGTTATGGTGCTAATCCCGTGAAGTCCCATCAGGCGGCGATAGTGCCGGGCCCCCTGCCTCGAGGGGGTCCACCCATGACTACTGGTGGTCACCTTCCCCTGTGCTGTGGAGTCAAGGCACAGAGGAGTAGGTTAAGAGCTATTGACCAAATACCCCGGACACTCAACATACTACAGTGGAATGCCGAAGGAGTTTACAAGAAGAAAGACTCCCTAACACAGCGTCTTCATAAAGATAGAATAGATGTGGCATGCATTCAAGAGACACACCTCAACGCCAATCACTGATTCTCAGTCAGAGGATATCAGGCCACACGTTTCGACCGCGAAGGACACAAAGGAGGAGTTCTAATACTTACACGAAATACAATACCTTGCAGCGAAGTATCTGTGATCTCTGACAACCAAACGGAAATTATAGGTGTTGATATAATGATAAAGGACGTGAAAATAAGAATCTACAATCTGTATAGCCCAGCAGATAAGGACCTTACACTCTCAAACATGAAAATAACTGACACAAACTGCATTATTGTCGGAGACTTTAATAGCCGTTCAGAAAGATGGGGATACCCAGATACTGACAAAAGAGGAGATGAATTGGAGGACTGGGAAATAGACTCAAATCTCCATCTACTCAACAAAGCGGATGACACACCGAGCTTCTACTCCAGAAGATGGCTTACCACTTCTACTCCAGACTTAGCTTTCTGCACAGGAGACATCCTCCACAAAATCGATCGCCATGTGCTGGACCAATTAGCAGGTAGTGACCACAGACCAATCAAGCTTGAAATGAATATGGAGTATGTTCCACAGGAGCAAAAGCCCTTGCCCCGCTGGAATTACAAACGAGCAGATTGGGACAGATTTGCCATACTAACAGACAAATATTGTGAAAACATAAATACACGATATGGCAACATAAAGCAAATGGAGGAAAGTCTAAACAGAGCGATAATACAGGCAGCCACTGAGTCCATTCCTAGAGGAGCGAGGAAAAATTACAAACCATACTGGACTGAAGAACTACAAAGTTTGGAGGACAAAGTTGAAGATGCCAGGAAGACAGCAGAGAGAGAACAAACAATTGAAGCGAATATCTCTCTCAAAGCCATCTCAGCAAAATATAAAAGAACAGTAAATCAAACAACAAGAGATTGTTGGAGGGAAAAAACAGAAAACCTGAATTTTGACAGGGATGGAAACAAACTATGGAAACTAGTGAAAGCCATGAACAATGAAGGACCTAGAAACAAACAAATAACAATTAAACAAGGAAATGCCTTGCTTACAGGAAAAAAGGCTGCAAATGCACTAATGGAACACTATGCAAATGCAAACCACATTGATATTACAACCGAACAGAAGAAAGCAATCAAAGACAAACAGATACATCATAGAAATACAGAGACAGCAGCAGAATATATGATGGCAAATCTAACAATGGAAGAAATGGAACAGGCAATGAATACCCTAAAAAAGAAGAAATCACCAGGAAAGGATGGAATCACAAATGAAATGCTAATAGGACTAGGCACCAAGGCAAAGAAGAAACTACTAGCAGTCCTAAATAACAGCTGGAAGAGAGGAATAGTCCCACAGGCATGGAAGGAAGCTAAACTAATACCAGTCCCAAAGAAAGGAAAAGACCTGGAAGAACCAAATGGCTATCGACCTATCAGTCTACTTAGCTGTGTAGGAAAATTAATGGAACGCATTATCAATGGCAGGCTAACATGGCATCTGGAAGAAAACAAACTCTTAACACCACACCAAGCAGGATTCAGAAAGTACAGATCCACTGAAGATCAAATAACCTATATAGCTCAGGAAATAGAGGATGCTTTCCAAGAGAAAAAGCACACACTAGCAGTCTGGATAGATTTAGAAAAAGCATTTGATAAAGTATGGAAGGAAGGACTGAAAGTAAAACTGCAAAACATGCATGTTTGTGGGAAAAATGTATAAATGGATCAGCCACTACCTTGAGAACAGAACTGCCAGGACAAAAGTACAAGGACAAACAAGCAACATGATGCTGCTGGAGCAAGGTGTCCCCCAAGGAGGAGTTCTTTCACCAACATTATTCCTAGCATATATAAATGACATCACAGAAAATTTTCCAGCCAGAGTACACACATCCTCCTTTGCAGATGACCTAGCCATATGGACATCTGAAGAATATATTAGTACAGCTAACAGCAGAATACAGCAAGCCTTATTAGCGCTAGAGGACTGGTCAAAATCATGGCTAGTGAAGATAAGTGAGGAGAAAACAACATGCACAGTATTCTCCCTCTCAAATAAAACTCAGCAACCTAAGCTGGTATTGAATGGAAAAATATTGCGCCATGAAGAAAATCCAAACTATCTAGGAGTCACCTTTGATCGTCGCCTGACATGGAAGACACAGGTTGAGAAAAATCGAACAAGAGCAAGGCAGAGAATGGCAATCATGAAAAAGCTTGCTGGTACAACGTGGGGAGCAGATGAGAAAGTTCTCAAGAAGTTATATACTGGACGGATGAGGCCAGTACTGGAATATGGCATTGCAGCTTGGGCAACAGCAGCTAAGTCAAACTTTAATAAAATAAGTAGAGTCCAAAACCAAGGAATGCGAATCATAACTGGAAGCCTGAAGACAACGCCTATTAATGAACTAGAAAAGATCACTTGTTTACAACCAATGCAGGACAGAAGAGATAGCAGAGCCCAGCAACAAGCAGAAAAATTTAGAAGATTGACAGACCACCCTATGTACAACAGATTTAATGGTTTTGGAAAGGGAAGACTGAAGCGTTGCAACTTTGTAGAAACTGCAAAACGAAGGATTAGGGCAGATCCTATACTTAACATATCAACAGTCAAGCGCATACACAATGCACACAAGTTCCCAGCTTGGAGACAGCAGCAACTGCCTGAGATGATAGAAAACATTCCTGGTATTGAGAAAAAGAACACTCAGCATGAAACCGAAAGAAGAGAAATAACCCTAAACTACATAAAAGAACATTACCCAAGCAGGAATTGGACCCATGCATATACAGATGGATCAGCCAAAAATTTAATAGAGAATGGAGGAGGAGGAATTCTCCTAAATTTAAAAAATGGAGTGAAAAAAACACATTCAATGGCAACTGGAAAATTTTCAAGTAACTTCAAAGCGGAGGTAGAGGCTCTGAAAACTGCAGCAGAAATGCTCCTGATGGAGGAAAATAAAGAGAAGCAAATAGCTATCTTCACAGATGCAAAGTCAGCTGTCTCAATACTGAAGAGCAAAAACAGCACAGAACTAGCTGGCCTAAGAGCAGCACTCCATGGTCTATGCCATAAATCCAAAAAAGTTGTAATACAGTGGATCCCATCACATTGCAGTATACCTGGAAATGAAGAGGCTGACAGACTAGCAAAAGAGGGCGGACGACTACCACAGCCTGACATAGACATAACCTATAATGAGGCAAAGAGGTTTATAAAAAGCACCTATAGAGCCAAATGGGAAACAGAGCATCCAGGCCACCAGAAGGATGATGCATATTACAAACTCGACCGAAGAGAACAAGTAGCAATCTTCAGACTCCGCACAGGACATAACAGGCTGAAATACCACTTGTTCAATAAACTAAAGATAGGAGATACCGATGAATGTAATTGTGGAACTGGTAAAATGACAGCAAAACATTTGCTGCAGGATTGCCCAACGTATGCAGAACAGAGAAAGATATTTTGGCCCACACCTGCTTCATTTGAGGAAAAGCTCTATGGAGATATCAACAAGCTAAAGTTGACCGCAGCTTACTTAAACTACATACAGGTTGACATTTAAAGGTGCATGAAGACCCAGAGGCATGAAATGGAATATTGCTTGGATAGCAAATCCATTATGTGGAAAGTCCAAATCGAAAGCTCGCTGTGTGGGCTTCATAAAAGGTGGAAAAGTGTCCTAGTGGCACGAAATGGAATATTGCTTGGATAGCAAATCCATTACATGGAAAGTCCGAATCAAAAACCCATTGTGTGGGCTTCATAAAAGGTGGAAAAGTGTCCTAGTGGCACGAAATGGAATATTGCTTGGATAGCAAATCCATTACGTGGAAAGTCCGAATCAAAAGCCCACTGTGTGGGCTTCATAAAAGGTGGAAAAGTGTCCTAGTGGCATGAAATGGAATATTGCTTGGATAGCAAATCCATTACATGGAAAGTCCGAATCGAAAGCTCACTGTGTGGATGTCATCTGCAGACTGCATACTTCTGGTTTCCGGAAGAACAGCCTATGGTGAACGGAAGGCCCAATATACGGAAGTGAGGCTAAGCAGCCATGTGCAGGACGTGACGATTCCTTGGGTGAGCCCAGTATCAGAGCGCTATGTATCGGCTCTGCAAGTATGGAAGCCTCCTTGGATGGCGGGGAATGCCCATGGTCTGCCCCTGCCTTCCCTTGAGGGCTGACCAGGATCTTTGGCTGTTCTATATGGACCAGCTAGGATGGGGGATAACACCACAACAGTGAGAGTCAAACGTCCTTAGAAACCCCCGGGAAGGTTAACCTGGTCAACAAATGCCCGCAGAAGTCGGATGTGTCGGCCTAACGGCGCAAGAACGCAGCTCTGCTGTAAACAGGCACAACGCAATCACATCCGAAAAAAAAACCTCCGGATGAGCGAAGAAAAGTATCTTATGCAATAAGTCACTACCACTGAATTAAGAGAGTGCTGAAGTGCTAGATGGAACCTGTTTTGCTGTATCGCAGTGAATCTTGGAACATAAATGAACAAATTAGGAAGAACTTGGAAGTAACAAGACGAATGTTGCAAATTCTTTGAACTGTCAGAGCAACTAACAATGATTGCCTGAAAGAGTCTCATGAAACTAGAACATTATATACAACAATAAGAAAGAGACAAACAGCTTTCTTAGGACATGTGATAAAAAGAGAGGCATAGGAGAACATTGTGACAACTGAAAAGATCATGGGGAAGAGAGACAGAAGCTGAAAAAGAGAAATGATGCTGGATGAATTGAGACTGTGGCATGAAGGAATATCATCAGAAGAGTTGATCCAGAACACCAAAGATAAAGATCTTGTGAGAGACATGAACGCATCCACCAGCTGGCAAGGCACTTGATGATGATAATGTGAATGTAACATGTATAATAGATAAAATTGATGTAAGAAAAATGAGTGGTTGAAAGGGCCGAAAACAGGCCTGCGTGCAGAATTTGTGACCCTTAGGATAAAAATTTGCTCAGCGCACCAGAAGTTTAAAAGCTAGTCTCTAATATTTTTGGCAAAGTCAATTGCTAAATATCACACCAATTGTGCGCAATATGAAACTACTCAGGACAACTGAACATATAGATAACGCTAATGACACTAACTACAGAAGTAACACTCAACCATAACACAGATAACATCAGGAGAAAGATAACACCACAGAAACACTGAGATGTCATCACAACTTACCTGGCCAGGCAATCAAGATAACAACAGAGATATTACTAAATACCAAACAGCCTCTTGTGCCATTGATAGATGCAAAATCAATACTTGAGGCGCTCCTTTCTGGGAAATTGCCAGTACTACGGACTAATTTCTGAACTAGGCAGCCTGCATAAGGTCATCATACAATAGATACCGTCTCACTGTGGAGTACCCAGAATCAAGATGGCTAATCAACTGGCTAAGGGAGGAGCAATAGAACAAAAACCTAATGTCCCCGTTACATACCACCAAAAGAAAAGAATGATCAAATCAACCAGAAAGCCACCAACACCAGCTCGAGACAACTACCATCTCAGAAAAGATCAGTATTCTCAGAAAAGGATACAACAGATTGCCCAACCACATGTAACTCAAGATTGCCATTGTTCATATGGATTGGCATCGCAGACAGCAGATCAAATACTCCAAGACTGCCCAAAATACGATATATCTTGGTAAACCTTCTGACCTAGAGAAACAACAGATGAAGATGAACTTTATGGAACACTGAGTGAACTAACAAAGACACTGAAATTCACACAAAAGACACCATTGCCGAATAGACAAATTTCATACAAGAGACAACATTGCAGCTATAGACAAATTCCATACAAGATCCAACGTGGCAGATATAGACAAATTTCATACTAGATCCAACGTGGCAGATATAGACAAATTTCAAGTGAACGAAAGAAGAAGAGTAACTTACCTGGCAATCTCATTGTTATTTACATTGAGACCTCTCTTGGGCATGAAGCCGATGCCTCTCTGGGGTGCATTTGACTGGTACAGTGTCAGAAAGTGGACATATGGTGCTTCATTAGTTATCTCATAATAACGGATTAAGCTGTCGCCCTGTGTCAGACAAAAGCAAACACGTAAAGACACTTCATCATTTTATTATCCCCACAGACAAGATTTAAGCTCTTGCAAACAAACCCGAACACCCATAATTATGAGGGCCATTCCAAAATCAACATCCGATTGGCTGGTAAAAATAAGGTGGTTGCCATAGGAACACTATTGCTTGCTTGCTTCATTCAGTGGTCTTTTAGCTCACCACACATCAACCTACAGTTGCATTTGTTCAGTGGTTCGTGAATCGCAAACAAATAAACATGAACACTGTTATTGCCTTTCCTCCCAGCTGTGAAATTTACGGTGTGATTCGTTTTCTTCAAGCAGAAGGAAAGTCAAAATGCACTAAGACTTTACTAGAGCAGTTTAAGTGGGAAATTTTCAACCACCCCCTTTATGACCCGGGCTTGGCACCAAGCAATTATCATCTCTTCAGCAAGATGAAGGTCTCCCCAGCTACCAAACACTTCAACACCGCCAAGAAACTTATGGATGGAGTCAACTGGCTAAGTGCACCGTTCCTAGACAAGGGGTTACAAAAACTCATGCCACGATATGGCAAGTGCCTGAATTTAGGTGGTGACTATGTGGAAAAGTAATGTAATGTATGTAACTTTTATATGAATTTAGATGTTACTGTCAATTTGTTTAAACGTTTACCAGCCAATCGGTGGTTGATTTTGGAATAGCCTGCATATTTCTTCTTTATTGTTTATTTTTTTTAATCCGGAGTGCATCACGCCTTAGAAATGCAGATGACACAGTTCTCCTCTCAAACAGTGCTAAAGGATTAAAATAGCTGATCCTGTCTGTGAAGAGATACAATGGAATCAAAATCTTGTTCTGAAATTCAGCAAAACAGAAATAATATCCACAGACAAAACTAGAGTGTGTATTTTTAATGACTGTGCAGTGTTTGAAAATATTGCCAGTCTAAGTTTTGTATTCACCCTCTGTAAAGTTCATGCAACATAACAGGTAATACAAAACCTGGGCCTGCAATATTTTCAAACACTGCACCCCCTCTGCTGTGTGTCCACCGTGACGAGGTAGAGGGGCTTGTGCGTCCCAATGACCCCAAGAGCTATGCCGACGGTAGCACAGCTACTGGTAGGGCCACCCATGTCGGACAGGTCAAGGGAGAGGGACCAGACGAAGAGACACACAAATCTGCTGCCTTGTAGGTAGACTGGGGACAGTCAAAGGCTAGGGAAAGCATCCCGAATACATGCTTGTCGAAATCGGATGTACTGAGACACAAGCAGTGCAACGTAAAACCTGCTGCCTTGTAGGTAGACTGGGGACAGTCAAAGGCTAGGTAAAGCATCCTGAATAAATGCTTGTCGAAATTGGATGTACTGAGCCACAGGCTTGACAAAGCAGTGCAACGTAACTTAATTCTTCTTCTTCTTCTTCTTCGTTCATCTGGAGTTTTTTTTCGGACGTGATTGCGTTGTGCCTGTTTACAGCAGAGCTGCATTCTTGCGCCGTTAGGCCGACACATCCGACTTCTGCGGGCATTTGTTGACCGGGTTAACCTCCCCGGGGGGTTTCTTAGGACGTTAGACTCTCACTGTTGTGGTGTTATCTCCCATCCCAGCTGGCCCATATAGAACAGCCAAAGACATCCTGGACGGCCCTCAAGGGAAGGCAGGGGCAGACCATGGGCATTCCCCGCCATCCAAGGAGGCTTCCATAATTGCAGAGCCATCACACAGCGCTCTGGTACTGGGCTCACCCAAGGAATCATCACGTCCTGCACATGGCTGCTTAGCCTCACTTCCGTATATTGGGCCTTCCATTCACCATAAGCTGTTCTTCCAGAAGCCAGAAGAATGCAGTTTGCAGATGACATCCACACAGTGAGCTTTCGATTCGGACTTTCCACGTAATGGATTTGCTATCCAAGCAATATTCCATTTCATGCCTCTGGGAGGCTTGTGTAACCGACATGCCTGTGGTATGAAGTGTGGCAGTCTAAATACTTCTTCATGTACATTTAAATGTCAACCTGAATACAGTTAAAGTAAGCTGCAGTCGACTTGAGCTTGTTGATATCTCCATAGAGCTTGTCCTCAAATGAAGCAGGTGTGGGCCAAAATATCTTTCTCTGTTCTGCATACGTTGGGCAATCCTGCAGCAAATGTTTTGCTGTCATTTTACCAGTTCCACAATTACATTCATCTGTGTCTCCTATCTTTAGTTTATTGAACAAGTGGTATTTCAGCCTATTATGTCCTGTGCGGAGTCTGAAGATTGCTACTTGTTCTCTTCGGTCGAGTTTGTAATATGCATCATCCTTCTGGTGGCCTGGATGCTCTGATTCCCATTTGGTTCTATAAGTGCTTTTTATCAACCTCTTTGCCTCATTATAGGTTATGTCTATGTCATGCTGTGGTAGTCGTCCGCCCTCTTTTGCCAGTCTGTCAGCCTCTTCATTTCCAGGTATACTGCAATGTGATGGGATCCACTGTATTACAACTTTTTTGGATTTCTGGTATAGACCATGGAGTGCTGCTCTTAGGTCAGCTAGTTCTGTGCTGTTTTTGCTCTTCAGTATTGAGACAGCTGACTTTGCATCTGTAAAGATAGCTATTTGCGTCTCTTTATTTTCCTCCATCAAGAGCATTTATGCTGCAGTTTTCAGTGCCTCTACCTCCGCTTTGAATTTACTTGAGAACTTTCCAGTTGCCACTGAATGTGTTTTTTTCACTCCATTTTTTAAATTTAGGAGAATTCCTCCTCCTCCATTCTCTACTGAATTTTTGGCTGATCCATCTGTATATGCATGGGTCCAATTGCTGCTTGGGTAATGTTCTTTTATGTAGTTTAGGGTTATTTCTCTTCTTTCGGTTTCATGCTGAGTGTTCTTTTTCTCAATACCAGGAATGTTTTCTATCATCTCAGGCAGTTGCTGCTGTCTCCAAGCTGGGAACTTGTCTGCATTGTAAATGGGTTTGACTGTTGATATGTTAAGTATGGGATCTGCCCTAATCTTTCGTTTTGCAGTTTCTACAAAGTTGCTACGCTTCAGTCTTCCCTTTCCAAAACCACTAAACCTTTTATACATAGGGTGGTCTGTCAATCTTCTAAATTTTTCAGCTTGTTGCTGGGCTCTGCTATCTCTTCTATCCTGCATTGGTTGTAAACAAGTGATCTTTTCTAATTCATTAATAGGCGTTGTCTTCAGGCTTCCAGTTATGATTCGCATTCCTTGATTTTGGACTCTACTTATTTTGTTAAAGTTTGACTTAGCTGCTGTTGCCCAAGCTGCAATGCCATATTCCAGTACTGGCCTCACCCGTCCAGTATATAACTTCTTGAGAACTTTCTCATCTGCTCCCCACGTTGTACCAGCAAGTTTTTCATGATTGCCATTCTTTGCCTTGCTCTTGTTCGATTTTTCTCAACCTGTGTCTTCCATGTCAGGCGACGATCAAAGGTGACTCCTAGATAGTTTGGATTTTCTTCATGGCGCAATATTTTTCCATTCAATACCAGCTTAGGTTGCTGAGTTTTAGTTGAGAGGGAGAACACTGTGCATGTTGTTTTCTCCTCACTTATCTTCACTAGCCATGATTTTGACCAGTCCTCTAGCGCTAATAGGGCTTGCTGTATTCTGCTGTTAGCTGTACTAATATATTCTTCAGATGTCCATATGGCTAGGTCATCTGCAAAGGATGATGTGTGTACTCTGGCTGGAAAATTTTCTGTGATGTCGTTTATATATGCTAGGGATAATGTTGGTGAAAGAACTCCTCCTTGGGGGACAACTTGCTCCAATAGCATCATTTTGCTGGTTTGTCCTTGTACTTTTGTCCTGGCAGTTCTGTTCTCAAGGTAGTGGCTGATCCATTTGTACATTTTCCCACAAACATGCATTTTTTGCAGTTTTACTTTCAGTCCTTCCTTCCATACTTTATCAAATGCTTTTTCTAAATCTATCCAGACCGCTAGTGTGTGCTTTTTCTCTTGGAAGGCATCCTCTATTTCCTGAGCTATATAGGTTATTTGATCTTCAGTGGATCTGTACTTTCTGAATCCTGCTTGGTGAGGTGTTAAGAGTTGGTTTTCTTCCAGATGCCATGTTAGCCTGCCATTGATAATGCGTTCCATTAATTTTCCTACACAGCTTAGAAGACTGATAGGTCGATAGCCATTTGGTTCTTCCAGGTCTTTTCCTTTCTTTGGGACTGGTATTAGTATAGCTTCCTTCCATGCCTGTGGGACTATTCCCCTCTTCCAGCTGTAATTTAGGACTGCTAGCAGTTTCTTTTTTGCCTTAGTGCCTAGTCCTATTAGCATTTCATTTGTGATTCCATCCTTTCCTGGTGATGTCTTCTTTTTTAGGGTATTCATTGCCTGTTCCATTTCTTCCATTGTTAGATTTGCCATCATATATTCTGCTGCTGTCTCTGTATATCTATGATGTATCTGATTATCTTTGATTGCTTTCTTCTGTCCGGTTGTAATATCAATGTGGTTTGCACTGGCATAGTGTTCCATTAGTGCATTTGCAGCCTTTTTTCCTGTAAGCAAGGCATTTCCTTGTTTAATTGTTATTTGTTTGTTTCTAGGTCCTTCATTGTTCATGGCTTTCACTAGTTTCCATAGTTTGTTTCCATCCCTGTCAAAATTCAGGTTTTCTGTTTTTTTCCTCCAACAATCTCTTGTTGTTTGATTTACTGTTCTTTTATATTTTGCTGAGATGGCTTTGAGAGAGATGTTCGCTTCAGTTGTTTGTTCTCTCTCTGCGGTCTTCCTAGCATCTTCAACTTTGTCCTCCAAAATTTGTAGTTCTTCAGTCCAGTATGGTTTGTAATTTTTCCTCACTCCTCTTGGAATAGACTCAGTGGCTGCCTGTATTATTGCTCTGTTTAGACTTTCCACCATTTGCTTCATGTTTCCATATCGTGTATTTATGTTTTCACAATATTTGTCTGTTAGTATGGCAAATCTGTCCCAATCTGCTCGTTTGTAATTCCAACGGGGCAAAGGCTTTTGCTCCTGTGGAACATACTCCATATTTATTACAAGCTTGATTGGTCTGTGGTCACTACCTGCTAATTGGTCAAGCACATGGCGATCGATTTTGTGGAGGATGTCTCCTGTGCAGAAAGCTAAGTCTGGAGTAGAAGTGGTAATCCATCTTCTGGAGTAGAAGCTCGGTGTGTCATCCGCTTTGTTGAGTAGATGGAGATTTGAGTCTCCCAGTCCTCCACTTCATCTCCTCTTTTGTCAGTATCTGGGTATCCCCATCTTTCTGAAAGTCTCCGACAACAATGCAATTTGTGTCAGTTATTTCTATGTTTGAGAGTCTAAGATCCTTATCTGCCGGGCTATACAGATTGTAAATTCTTATTTTCACGTCCTTTATCATTATATCAACACCTATAATTTCCGCTTGGTTGTCAGAGATCACGGATACTTCGCTGCAGATATTGTATTTCGTGTAAGTATTACAACTCCTCCTTTGTGTCCTTCGCGGTCGAAACGTGTGGCCTGATATCCCTCGACTGAAAATGTGCGATTGGCGTTGAGGTGTGTCTCTTGAATGCATGCCACATCTATTCTATCTTTATGAAGACGCTGTGTTAGGGAGGCTTTCTTGTTATAGACTCCTTCTGCATTCCATTGTAGTATGTTGAGTGTCCGGGGTTTTTGGTCAATAGCTCTTAACCCTTTAACAGGCACAGCGCCTGATAGCGTTCGATGCGTTAAACGGGCATAGCGCCCAATCGCGTCTTTGACGACTAGTCGTTTTAAAAATGCGATCTCTCGGTTTTCCGACACTTCCGATGACTACTTTCACTTTCGCCGATAGCTTGACAACGTGGCCGCCATTTGTAAACGCGCTACAATGACTTTGAACAGACTTTAACGGACTTTTTTTGATAGTTTTCGGGATTTTTACGCTGTTTTTCAAAATGGATTTCGGCGATTCTTCAAGTGATAGCCGAGATTTCGCTCTGTTCAATTTAAATGACATTAAAGGGCACGAAGTTGATTATTAATCGGAGCTAGATATCAGTGCAAAGCGTCACTTTGCATTAGCAGTCGTGAGTCGGACTTTAAAGAAAGTGATTATGATTCTGAAAATTGTTTGTAAATTGCCGTATAGATGACGGAAAATCACAAACAACATGCCGTATTTCGTAAATATTTGTGTTCATATATGGATTACCGGCAACAATCACGTGAGTAACATATTCTGCATGCTTTTCCCTTCATTGTGTTGTTTATTTAACTAAAATCGGTTGACTAACACCTTATTTGTGATGTTTTTACTAACGCAACCCGAAATTTTAGCGAACCTGAAAAAATCTTGCCCGTTCAGGGCTAAAAAATGGACAATCGTCTGCCCTGTAAAGGGTTAACCTACTCCTCTGTGCCTTGACTCCACAGCACAGGGGAAGGTGACCACCAGTAGTCATGGGTGGACCCCCTCGAGGCAGGGGGCCCGGCACTATCACCACCTGATGGGACTTCACGGGATTAGCACCATAACGATTAATTTTCATCTGTGGCATCATGAAATGATAAAGTTACGTTGCACTTCTTTGTCAAGCCTGTGGCTCAGTACATCCGATTTCGACAAGCATTTTTCGGGATGCTTTCCCTAGCCTTTGACTGTCCCCAGTCTACCTACAAGGCAGCAGGTTTGTGCGTCACTTCGTCTGGTCCCTCTCCCTTGACCTGTCTGACATGGGTGACCCTACCAGTAGCTGTGCTACCGTCGGCATAGCTCTTGGGGTCATTGGAACGCTCAAGCCCCTCTACCTCGTCAAGGTGGACGCACGGCAGAGGGGGTAACTTAATTCATGATGTCACAAATCAAAATTAATTGTTATGGTGCTAATCCTGTGAAGTCCCATCAGGCGGCGATAGTGCCGGGCCCCCTGCCTTGAGGGGGTCCACCCATGACTACTGGTGGTCACCTTCCCCTGTGCTGTGGAGTCAAGGCACAGAGGAGTAGATTAAGAGCTATTGACCAAATACCCCGGACACTCAACATACTACAGTGGAATGCCGAAGGAGTTTACAAGAAGAAAGACTCCCTAACACAGCGTCTTCATAAAGATAGAATAGATGTGGCATGCATTCAAGAGACACACCTCAACGCCAATCACAAATTCTCAGTCAGAGGATATCAGGCCACACGTTTCGACCGCGAAGGACACAAAGGAGGAGTTCTAATACTTACACGAAACACAATACCTTGCAGCGAGATCTCTGACAACCAAACGGAAATTATAGGTGTTGATATAATGATAAAGGACATGAAAATAAGAATCTACAATCTGTATAGACCAGCAGATAAGGACCTTACACTCTCAAACATGAAAATAACTGACACAAACTGCATTATTGTCGGAGACTTTAATAGCCGTTCAGAAAGATGGGGATACCCAGATGCTGACAAAAGAGGAGATAAATTGGAGGACTGGTAAATAGACTCAAATCTCCATCTACTCAACAAAGCGGATGACACACAGGAGACATCCTCCACAAAATCGATTGTCATGTGCTGGACCAATTAGCAGGTAGTGACCACAGACCAATCAAGCTTGTAATGAATATGGAGTATGTTCCACAGGAGCAAAAGCCTTTGCCCCGCTGGAATTACAAACGAGCAGATTGGGACAGATTTGCCATACTAACAGACAAATATTGTGAAAACATAAATACACGATATGGCAACATAAAGCAAATGGTGGAAAGTCTAAACGGAGCGATAATACAGGCAGCCACTGAGTCCATTCCAAGAGGAGCGAGGAAAAATTACAAACCATACTGGACTGAAGAACTACAAAGTTTGGAGGACAAAGTTGAAGATGCCAGGAAGACAGCAGAGAGAGAACAAACAATTGAAGCAAACATCTCTCTCAAAGCCATCTCAGCAAAATATAAAAGAACAGTAAATCAAACAACAAGAGATTGTTGGAGGGAAAAAACAGAAAACCTGAATTTTGACAGGGATGGAAACAAACTATGGAAACTAGTGAAAGCCATGAACAATGAAGGACCTAGAAACAAACAAATAACAATTAAACAAGGAAATGCCTTGCTTACAGGAAAAAAGGCTGCAAATGCACTAATGGAACACTATGCCAGTGCAAACCACATTGATATTACAACCGAACAGAAGAAAGCAATCAAAGATAAACAGATACATCATAGAAATACAGAGACAGCAGCAGAATATATGATGGCAAATCTAACAATGGAAGAAATGGAACAGGCAATGAATACCCTAAAAAAGAAGAAATCACCAGGAAAGGATGGAATCACAAATGAAATGCTAATAGGACTAGGCACCAAGGCAAAGAAGAAACTACTAGCAGTCCTAAATAACAGCTGGAAGAGAGGAATAGTCCCACAGGCATGGAAGGAAGCTATACTAATACCAGTCCCAAAGAAAGGAAAAGACCTGGAAGAACCAAATGGCTATCGACCTATCAGTCTACTTAGCTGTGTAGGAAAATTAATGGAACGCATTATCAATGGCAGGCTAACATGGCATCTGGAAGAAAACAAACTCTTAACACCACACCAAGCAGGATTCAGAAAGTACAGATCCACTGAAGATCAAATAACCTATATAGCTCAGGAAATAGAGGATGCCTTCCAAGAGAAAAAGCACACACTAGCAGTCTGGATAGATTTAGAAAAAGCGTTTGATAAAGTATGGAAGGAAGGACTGAAAGTAAAACTGCAAAAAATGCATGTTTGTGGAAAAATGTATAAATGGATCAGCCACTACCTTGAGAACAGAACTGCCAGGACAAAAGTACAAGGACAAACAAGCAAAATGATGCTGTTGGAGCAAGGTGTCCCCCAAGGAGGAGTTCTTTCACCAACATTATTCCTAGCATATATAAATGACATCACAGAAAATTCTCCAGCCAGAGTACACACATCCTCTTTTGCAGATGACCTAGCCATATGGACATCTGAAGAATATATTAGTACAGCTAACAGCAGAATACAGCAAGCCTTATTAGCGCTAGAGGACTGGTCAAAATCATGGCTAGTGAAGATAAGTGAGGAGAAAACAACACGCACAGTGTTCTCCCTCTCAAAAAAAACTCAGCAACCTAAGCTGGTATTGAATGGAAAAATATTGTGCCATGAAGAAAATCCAAACTATCTAGGAGTCACCTTTGATTGTCGCCTGACATGGAAGACACAGGTTGAGAAAAATCGAACAAGAGCAAGGCAGAGAATGGCAATCATGAAAAAGCTTGCTGGTACAACGTGGGGAGCAGATGAGAAAGTTCTCAAGAAGTTATATACTGGACGGGTGAGGCCAGTACTGGAATATGGAATTGCAGCTTGGGCAACAGCAGCTAAGGCAAACTTTAACAAAATAAGTAGAGTCCAAAACCAAGGAATGCGAATCATAACTGGAAGCCTGAAGACAACGCCTATTAATGAACTAGAAAAGATCACTTGTTTACAACCAATGCAGGACAGAAGAGATAGCAAAGCCCAGCAACAAGCAGAAAAATTTAGAAGATTGACAGAACACCCTATGTATAACAGGTTTAATGGTTTTGGAAAAGGAAGACCAAAGCGTAGCAACTTTGTAGAAACTGCAAAACGAAAGATTAGGGCAGATCCCATACTTAACATATCAACATTCAAGCCCATTTACAATGCACACAACTTCCCAGCTTGGAGACAGCAGCAACTGCCTGAGATAATAGAAAACATTCCTGGTATTGAGAAAAAGAACACTCAGAATGAAACCGAAAGAAGAAAAATAACCCTAAACTACATAAAAGAACATTACCCAAGCAGCAATTGGACCCATGCATATACAGATGGATCAGCCAAAGATTCAATTAAAAATGGAGGAGGAGGAATTCTCCTTAATTTAAAAAATGGAGTGATAAAAACACAGTCAGTGGCAACTGGAAAATTTTCAATTAACTTCAAAGCGGAGGTCGAGGCTTTGAAAACTGCAGCAGAAATGCTCTTGATGGAGGAAAATAAAGAGCAGCAAATAGCTATCTTCACAGATGCAAAGTCAGCTATCTCAATACTGAAGAGCAATAACAGCACAGAACTAGCTGACCTAAGAGCAGCACTCCATGGTCTATGCCAGAAATCAAAAAAAGTTGTAATACAGTGGATCCCATCACATTGCAGCATACCTGGAAATGAAGAGGCTGACAGACTAGCAAAAGAGGGTGGACGATTACCACAGCCTGACATAGACATAACCTATAATGAGGCAAAAAGGTTTATAAAAAGCACTTTTAGAACCAAATGGGAATCAGAGCATCCAGGCCACCAGAAGGATGATGCATATTACAAACTCAACCGAAGAGAACAAGTAGCAATCTTCAGACTCCGCACAGGACATAACAGGTTGAAACACCACTTGTTCAATAAACTAAAGATAGGAGATACCGATGAATGTAATTGTGGAACTGCTAAAATGACAGCTAAACATTTGCTGCAGGAGTGCCCTATATATGCAGAACAGAGACAGATATTTTGGCCCACGCCTGCTTCATTTGAGGACAAGCTCTATGGAGATATCAACAAGCTCAAGTTGACTACAGCTTACTTTAACTACATTCAGGTTGACATCTAAAAGTGCATGAAGATGTATTTAGACTGCCACACTTCATACCACTGGTATGTCGGTTACAAAAGCGTCCCAGAGGCATGAAATTTAATATTGCTTGAATAGCACATCCATTATGTGAAGAGTTCGAATCGAAAGCTCACTGTGTGGGCTTCGTAAATGGTGGAAAAAGTGTCCTAGTGACACGAAATGGAATATTGCTTGGATAGCAAATCCATTACGTGAAGAGTACGAATCGAAAGCTCACTGTGTGGGCTTCATAAAAGGTGGAAAAAGTGTCCTAGTGGCACGAAATGGAATATTGCTTGGATAGCAAATCCATTATGTGGAAAGTCTTAATCGAAAGCTCACTGTGTGGATGTCATCTGCAGACTGCATTCTTCTGGTTTCCGGAGGAACAGCCTATGGTGAACGGAAGGCCCAATATATGGAAGTGAGGCTAAGCAGCCATGTGCAGGAAGTGACGATTCCTTGGGTGAGCCCAGTACCAGAGCGCTGTGTGATGGCTCTGCAAGTATGGAAGCCTCCTTGGATGGCGGGGAATGCCCATGGTCTGCCCCTGCCTTCCCTTGAGGGTTGACCAGGATGTCTTTGGCTGTTCTATATGGGCCAGCTAGGATGGAGGATAACACCACAACAGTGAGATTCAAACGTCCTAAGAAACCCCCGGGAAGGTTAACCCGGTCAACAAATGCCCGCAAAAGTCGGATGTGTCGGCCTAACGGCGCAAGAACGCAGCTCTGCTGTAAACAGGCACAACGCAGTCACATCCGGGAAAAAAATCCGGATGAACACAGAAGAAGAAGAAACACTGCACAGTCATTAAAAATACACCCTGTGCATGCCAACCGAAGATCACAATTAACATTGAGGACATTGAAAACGTCACAGACTTTGAGTATATTGGCTCCATATCAACAACAATGGGGACTTTCCACAAGAAGTAAAGATGCAGGCAGGTCATAACAATGCAGAGGTTACACAGTATTGAGAACCTAAAAACGCAGGCTGGTCATAACAATGCAGAGGTTACACAGTATTAAGAACCTAAAGACGCAGGCTGGTCATAACAATGCAGAGGTTACACAGTGTTAAGAACCTAAAGACGCAGGCTGGTCATAACAATGCAGAGGTTACACAGTATTAAAAACCTAAAGACACAGGCTGGTCGTAACAATGCAGGTTACACAGTATTAAGTACCTAAAGACACAGGCTGGTCGTAACAATGCAGAGGTTACACAGTATTGAGAACCTAAAGACGCAGGCTGGTTGTAGCAATGCAAAGGTTACACAGTATTGAGAACCTAAAGACGCAGGCTGGTCGTAACAATGCAGAGGTTACACAGTATTGAGAACCTAAAGACACAGGCTGGTCGTAACAATGCAGAGGTTACACAGTATTGAGAACCTAAAGACGCAGGCTGGTCATAACAATGCAGAGGTTACACAGTATTAAGAACCTAAAGACACAGGCTGGTCGTAACAATGCAGAGGCTACACAGTATTGAGAACCTAAAGACGCAGGCTGGTTGTAGCAATGCAGAGGTTACACAGGATTAAGAACCTAAAGACACAGGCAGGTCGTAACAATGCAGAGGTTACACAGTATTGAGAACCTAAAGACGCAGGCTGGTTGTAGCAATGCAGAGGTTACACAGTATTGAGAACCTAAAGACACAGGCTGGTCGTAACAATGCAGAGGTTACACAGTATTGAGAACCTAAAGACACAGGCTGGTCGTAACAATGCAGAGGTTACACAGTATTGAGAACTAAAGACACAGGCTGGTCGTAACAATGCAGAGGTTACACAGTATTAAGAACCTAAAGACACAGGCTGGTCGTAACAATGCAGAGGTTACACAGTATTGAGAACCTAAAGAGACAGACTGGTCGTAACAATGCAGAGGTTACACAGTATTGAGAACCTAAAGACGCAGGCTGGTCATAACAATGCAGAGGTTACACAGTATAAGAACCTAAAGAGACAGACTGGTCGTAACAATGCAGAGGTTACACAGTATTGAGAACCTAAAGACGCAGGCTGGTCGTAACAATGCAGAGGTTACACAGTATTGAGAACCTAAAGAGACAGGCTGGTCGTAACAATGCAGAGGTTAAACAGTATTAAGAACCTAAAGACGCAGGCTGGTCATAACAATGCAGAGGTTACACAGTATTGAGAACCTAAAGACGCAGGCTGGTCGTAACAATGCAGAGGTTAAACAGTATTGAGAACCTAAAGAGACAGACTGGTCGTAACAATGCAGAGGCTACACAGTATTGAGAACCTAAAGACGCAGGCTGGTCATAACAATGCAGAGGTTACACAGTATTGAGAACCTAAAGACACAGGCTGGTCGTAACAATGCAGAGGTTACACAGTATTGACTACCTAAAGACGCAGGCTGGTTGTAGCAATGCAGAGGTTACACAGTATTGAGAACCTAAAGACGCAGGCTGGTCGTAACAATGCAGAGGTTAAACAGTATTGAGAACCTAAAGAGACAGGCTGGTCGTAACAATGCAGAGGTTAAACAGTATTAAGAACCTAAAGACACAGGCTGGTCGTAACAATGCAGAGGTTAAACAGTATTAAGAACCTAAAGACACAGGCTGGTCGTAACAATGCAGAGGTTACACAGTATTGACTACCTAAAGACGCAGGCTGGTTGTAGCAATGCAGAGGTTACACAGTATTGAGAACCTAAAGACGCAGGCTGGTCGTAACAATGCAGAGGTTAAACAGTATTGAGAACCTAAAGAGACAGGCTGGTCGTAACAATGCAGAGGTTAAACAGTATTAAGAACCTAAAGACACAGGCTGGTCGTAACAATGCAGAGGTTAAACAGTATTAAGAACCTAAAGACACAGGCTGGTCGTAACAATGCAGAGGTTAAACAGTATTAAGAACCTAAAGACGCAGGCTGGTCGTAACAATGCAGAGGTTAAACAGTATTGAGAACCTAAAGACGCAGGCTGGTTGTAACTATGCAGAGGTTAAACAGTATTGAGAACCTAAAGACGCAGGCTGGTCGTAACAATGCAGAGGTTACACAGTATTGAGAACCTAAAGACGCAGGCTGGTCATAACAATGCAGAGGTTACACAGTATTGAGAACCTAAAGACACAGGCTGGTTGTAACAATGCAGAGGTTAAACAGTATTAAGAACCTAAAGACACAGGCTGGTCATAACAATGTAGAGGTTAAACAGTATTGAGAACCTAAAGACACAGGCTGGTCGTAACAATGTAGAGGTTAAACAGGATTAAGAACCTACAGCACAACACGAGCAACACGTTGGAGTAACATGTTTGAGAATATGCATTGGGAGTCTCCGTGGCAAATAAGGTCAAGCCGTTTGTCTCGCACTCTGAAGGTTTTGGGTCCGATTCCGGGCTGTCTTTCGGTTTATGAGTGCATTTTATTTTGGTGACTCCGAGGGAGAGGAGGTCGCTGGAGCTGCAGAGTTTGTGCTTTGTGCGATGCTTTCAGCAGGCCGCCCTGCGGAAAGAGACAGAGTCATATGGGATAAAACCTGGTGCAATGAAGTCGATCCTCTAGACTTTTAAGACTTTTTTTTAAGAATATGCATCATTCCAGTGGCAACCTACAGGTGTGGGTCAGGACATTTTGTATTCACTGAAGAAGAAAATCTCTTTCAATAGGATAGATTACGATTTAACCTATTTCATCTATCTTAATCATAAGGTAGATTATTCTTTAACCTATCTCATCTATCATAATCATATGATAGATTACTCTCTAAACTATCTCATCTATTATAATCATACGATAGATTACTCTCTAACCTATCTCATCCATCATAATCATACGATAGATTACTCTCTAAACTATCTCATCTATTATAATCATACGACAGATTACTCTCTAACCTATCTCATTTATCATGACATAATAGGCACCCACCTTTCCGGCCAGGTAGACCATATTTGTATCAGGGTCATAAAAAATAAACATGACCCCATTGCTTGAATCGATCTCTTCCATCACTATTGGTGAACTCAGGTCATTCTGAAATGTAACAAAGATTTAACACAACGAGTTGAGGTCATTCTGAAATGTAACAAAGATTTAACACAATGAGTGCAGGTCAGCATGGCCGAATGGGTAAGAACGTGTGTTCTTAAACAACCGTTGTGCTGATGCCGAGGTATGCTGTTCAACCCTTTCACCTGACAGCTGGACTAAAATGCTGACCTGTCGTCCTTGACATGGGGACGCAAATTACAAGTACCTCTAAGTCAGAGTGGGTTCGTCTGATAGCTAATCCACATGCAAAATTCAGTCCATCACTACTATAAATGGTGTGTATGGACTACGCTTGAGTTCAAAGCGAGCGAGCGAGCGCAAATAAAACAATAACACACACAATGAGTTGAGGTCATTCTGAAATGTAATAGACCAAACGAAGACTTAATACAATAAGCTGGGGCCATTCTGAAATGTAACAAATAAAACAAAGATTTAAGACAATGTGTGAAGTCATTATATGATAACTACATATGATATCATCAACAACCATCATCATGACACTTTATCTATTATGACAGCATCAACCGACCATCATCATGACAATATCTTTTATGATATCAACCAACCATCATGACACTTTATCTATTATGACATCATCAACCAACCATCATCATAACACTGAATCTGATATGACATCATCAACCAACCATCATCATGACACTTTATCTATTATGACATCATCAACCAACCATCATCATGACACTATCTATTATGACATCATCAACTGACCATCATCACAACACTTTATCTATTATGACATCATCAACCGACCATCATCATGACACTATCACTTATGACATCAACCAACTATCATCAGGACACTATATAACGAGATCATCAACCAACCATCATCATAACACTGAATCTGATATGACATCATCAACCAACCATCATGATGACACTTTATCAATTATGACATCAACCAACCTTCATCATGACATTATCTATTATGACATTATCAACCAACTATCATTATGGTTCTATCTACAAAATCATCAACCAAAAGCCCTCTGGACACTTTATGACACCACTAACTCAAAGCTTCAAGACACCATCAACTCAAAATCTTCAAGACACTTTATGACACCATCAACTCAAAATCTTCAAGACACTTTATGACATCATCAGCTCAAATCTTGAAGGCACTTTATGACACCACCAACTCAAAGCTTTGAAATACTATAGGACACCACCAACTCAAAGCTTCAAGACACATTATGACACCATCAACTCAAAGCTTCGAAACACTATATGACACCACCAACTCAAAGCTACAAGACACTTTATGACACCAACTCAAAATCTTCAAGACACTTCTTGACACTATCAATTCAAAGCTTTAAGACACTTTATTACACCATCAACTCAAAGCATCAAGACACTTTATGACACCAACTCAAAGCATCAAGACACTATATGACACCATTAATTCAAATCTTCAAGGCACTTTATGACACCATCAACTCAAAGCATCAAGACACTTTATGACACCATTAATTCAAATCTTCAAGGCACTTTATGACACCATCAACTCAAAGCATCAAGACACTTTATGATACCATCAACTCAAAGCATCAAGACACTTTATGAAACCATCAACTCAAAGCATCAAGACACTCTATGACACCATTAACTCAAAGCTTTAAGACACTTTATTACATCATCAACTCAAAACTTCAAGACACTTTATGATACCATCAGCCAAACATCATCAAAGCACTTTACACACAACACCATCAACCAATGATCTTTCTCTACCATCTTATCAATTCTTCTTCATCTTCTGCTACGTTCATCCGGACAGTTTTTTCAGACGTGATTGTGTTGTGCCTGTTTACAGCAGAGCTGTTTTAGGCCGACACATCTGACTTCTGCAGTGATTGTTGACCAGGTTAACCTTCCCGGGTGTTTCGGAGGGCATTTGACTCTCACTTGAACATAGCTGCATTGTGCCTTTTTACAGCAGAGCTGCGTTCTTCTGCCAATAGACCGGGACATCCGACTTCTGTGAGTGTTTGTTAACCAGGTTAACCTTCCCATCAATTAATACCCACTGAATACACTTCTCCTACAACACAGCAGTATAACATCATACACATCCGGGAAGTGAGTAAGGCCACTCACCTCATTCCACAAAGCATACTGTCTTTCGCTCATTTTAGAAAAGCCTGTTGAGAACACCTGGCCATTCTTCAGGTAAGCACACTGAGCTGGCTTTGCACCCAAGTGACCTTTGCCCTCCTGAAAGAGATACAACAACAATGAATAATAAATGATGCTAGAGTTGTAAAGTTGGCCAGGGCATTTAAAATTAATGTGTCTGCAACTATCTTCTTCTGCTTTTCAACTCCCAACAGAGTATAGCCCTCAACCAACTCACTGCCAGGTCCTGCACAGACATGTTCATGACATCATATGAGTTGCATCGCAGTTTCAACAAGCCTGTAGCTCAGCACTTCCAACTTTGACAAGCATTTCCCTAGCCTTTGTCTGTCCCCAGTCTACCTACAAGGAAGTAGGTAAGGGTTGCCTCTCTCTTGGTTTCGTTCCCAACTCTAGACCTGTCAGACCTGGGAGGCACTACCAGAAGCTGCGCTACCATTGGCATGGCTCTTGGGGTCAATAGAACATGCACACCCCTCTATCACTGCAACTATCATCATGACACTATTATGATATCATGACACTATTACGACATCATTAACCAACCACCTCAATGACACTGTCTATTATAGCATCATCAACCAACTATTATATGGTGTTATCTACGACATCATAAATAAAAGCCCTTGTCAGGGGCTTATATGTAAGCAATATTGTAAGTGCCGGTATGTAAGCGAGAGTCAGTGTAAGCATAGCTGAGGTCAAGGGCAGTAGGAGACATCACGGCTTGACTAACGGAGGGTCAAGCAAGAAGCCCGTGAACAGACCCACGTGATGTGGGAAGGTCAAGGAGGACGGAGGCAGTGTGTGTGAGACAGCGAATAGAGACGGACGTGTGGAGATCTAGCGAGTGATAGAACGATCGAACGATAGTGTTGTGACGGATAGATGGAGACGAATGTTGTGTAGTGAGATTCGAGGAATGTACTAACTGTGATATGTGCGGGATGATGTGAGACTGTGATTGCGAGGATCATACGGGACAGAGTGTAAATATCGCCCGTGGGAGCAAGCGTTGGGCTGCTTGTGTTGAACGATTGTTTGAGCGTGAAGTGCGACCATGTTGTCAGCCTGTAGTATATTGTAATAAACGTGGTTCAGGAGATAGCTCCTGCAAGTTTTCCGATTGCATTCATGTGTTATTAATATATGTGTCGGAGATGTTATAATTTGCCTGTCCAGGTCCAGTGAGCTAGAACGAGCAAATAGTTAGGACTCTGACACCCTACAGACACTATGACACCATCAACTCAAAATCTTCAAGACACTTTATGACATCATCATCAGAGAGGAGACATGTTCATGAGTGCCTGGATTTTACAAGATGAGGTAGCCAGTCTCATGCCACCCGTTGCCTCTTATGACATGCATGGTAGGTCATGTTGTCACTATTCTTTGACTCCCTTATGGGTCCAGATAACACACAGAAGCTAACAAAGGTCTAAGTGTGATGAATATCTAGCTTCTATATGTCTAAAGACTAAATAATAACAATACCAGAAACACTTCTCCAGTATAGAATCACACAGAAAACACAATATACAGCAACACTTCTCTGGTATATGTATCACAGAGAAAACATACCAGCAACACTTCTCCAGTATATGTATCAGAGAAACAACAACATACCAGCAACACTTCTCCAGTACATATATGACAGAGAAATCATAACAACATACCTTCAACACTTCTCCTGTACATATATGACAGAGAAATCATAACAACATACCAGCAACACTTCTCTGGTACATATATGAAGGAGAAATCATAACAACATTCCAGCAACACTTCTCAGGTACATATATAACAGAGAAATCATAATGACATACCAGCAACACTTCTCCAGTATATGTATCAGAGAAAAAAACAACATACCAGCAACACTTCTCCAGTACATATATAACAGAGAAAACACGACATACCTGCAACACTTCTCCAGTACATATATAACAGAGAAAACAACAACATAACAGCAACACTTCTCCAGTATATGTATAACAGAGAAAACATGACATACCTGCAACACTTTTCCAGTACATATATGACAGAGAAAACACGACGACATACCTGCAACACTTCTCCAGTACATATATGACAGAGAAATCATAACAACATTCCAGCAACACTTCTCCAGTACATATATGACAGAGAAAACACAACGACATACCTGCAACACTTCTCCAGTATGTGTATCAAGGATACGCAGGTTCTTGTCCTTGCACGTACAAGCAAACCTACTGCCATCAAGGTTGAAAGAGCCGGAATAAATCTGGTCAGGCATGTCCACCTGCAAGACGGCTTCCCCTGTCCCAACATTCCACAGGATGATGACGTTATCGGATCCTGAAACAACACCACACATCCCACAAATTATTACGATTATAATCAACTTATGAATCAGAATATGTTCATAAACTTGTTTCAATTAACTAATTCTTTTTCTTCTGCTGCTGCCCTTCATTTCCTAATGGATGAGGTCAGCATGGCCGAATGAATTCTGGTGTGCTGATGCTGAGGTAGCGGATTCAACTCGGAATGTGGTAGCCAGTCTCGTGTCCACTGTTTTGGTAGCCTTCTATGACATACATGACAGGTTATAGTGTTACTATTCTTTGTTTCCCTGATGGATCCCTCGTTGAACTTTCTTTGTATCTTCTTCTTCTTCTTCGTTCATCCGGAGTTTTTTTTCGGACGTGATTGCGTTGTGCCTGTCCACAGCAGAGCTGCGTTCTTGCGCCGTTAGGCCGACTTCTGCGGACATTTGTTGACCGGGTTAACCTTCCCGGGGGTTTCTTAGGACGTTTGGCTCTCACTGTTGTAGTGTTATCCCCCATCCCAGCTGGCCCATATAGAACAGCCAAAGACATCCTGGTCAGCCCTCAAGGGAAGGCAGGGGCAGACCATGGGCATTCCCAGCCATCCAAGGAGGCTTCCATACTTGCAGAGCCAACACACAGCGCTCTGGTACTGGGCTCACCCAAGGAATCGTCACGTCCTGCACATGGCTGCTTAGCCTCACTTCCGTATATTGGGCCTTCCATTCACCATAGGCTGTTCTTCCGGAAACCAGAAGTATGCAGTCTGCAGATGACATCCACACAGTGAGCTTTCGATTCGGACTTTCCACATAATAGATTTGCTATCCAAGCAATATTCCATTTCGTGCCACTAGGACACTTTTTCCACCTTTTATGAAGCCCACACAGTGTGCTTTCGATTCGGACTTTCCACATAATGGATTTGCTATCCAAGCAATATTCCATTTCGTGCCACTGGAACACTTTTTCCACCTTTTATGAAGCCCACACAGTGAGCTTTTGGTTCGGACTTTCCACATAATGGATTTGCTAGCCAAGCAATATTCCATTTCATGCCTCTGGGGCGCTTTTGTAACCGACATACCTGTGGTATGAAGTGCGGCAGTCTAAATACTTCTTCATGCACCTTTAAATGTCAACCTGAATGTAGTTAAAGTAAGCTGCAGTCAACTTGAGCTTGTTGATATCTCCATAGAGCTTGTCCTCAAATGAAGCAGGTGTGGGCCAAAATATCTTTCTCTGTTCTGCATATACTGGGCACTCCTACAGCAAATGTTTAGCTGTCATTTTACCAGTTCCACAATTGCATTCATCGGTATCTCCTATCTTTAGTTTATTGAACAAGTGGTATTTCAGCCTGTTATGTCCTGTGCGGAGTCTGAAGATTGCTACTTGTTCTCTTCGGTCGAGTTTGTAATATGCATCATCCTTCTGGTGACCTGGATGCTCTGATTCCCATTTGGTTCTATAAGTGCTTTTTATCAACCTCTTTGCCTCGTTATAGGTTATGTCTATGTCAGGCTGTGGTAGTCGTCCGCCCTCTTTTGCCAGTCTGTCAGCCTCTTCATTTCCAGGTATACTGCAATGTGATGGTATCCACTGTATTACAACTTTTTTGGATTTCTGGCATAGACCATGGAGTGCTGCTCTTAGGTCAGCTATTTCTGTGCTGTAATTGCTCTTCAGTATTGAGACAGCTGACTTTGCATCTGTAAAGATAGCTATTTGCGTCTCTTTATTTTCCTCCATCAAGAGCATTTCTGCTGCAGTTTTCAGAGCCTCTACCTCTGCTTTGAAGTTACTTGAAAACTTTCCAGTTGCCACTGAATGTGTTTTTTTCACTCCATTTTTTAAATTTAGGAGAATTCCTCATCCTCCATTCTCTACTGAATTTTTGGCTGATCAGTCTGTATATGCATGGGTCCAATTGCTGCTTGGGTAATGTTCTTTTATGTAGTTTAGGGTTATTTCTCTTCTTTCGGTTTCATGCTGAGTGTTCTTTTTCTCAATACCAGGAATGTTTTCTATCATCTCAGGCAGTAGCTGCTGTCTCCAAGCTGGGAACTTGTCTGCATTGTAAATGGGTTTGACTGTTGATATGTTAAGTATGGGATCTGCCCTAATCTTTCGTTTTGCAGTTTCTACAAAGTTGCTACGCTTCAGTCTTCCCTTTCCAAAACCACTAAACCTTTTATACATAGGGTGGTCTGTCAATCTTCTAAATTTTTCAGCTTGTTGCTGGGCTCTGCTATCTCTTCTATCCTGCATTGGTTGTAAACAAGTGATCTTTTCTAGTTCATTAATAGGCGTTGTCTTCAGGCTTCCAGTTATGATTCGCATTCCTTGATTTTGGACTCTGCTTATTTTGTTAAAGTTTGACTTAGCTGCTGTTGCCCAAGCTGCAATGCCATATTCCAGTACTGGCCTCACCCGTCCAGTATATAACTTCTTGAGAACTTTCTCATCTGCTCCCCACGTTGTACCAGCAAGCTTTTTCATGATTGCCATTCTTTGCCTTGCTCTTGTTCGATTTTTCTCAACCTGTGTCTTCCATGTCAGGCGACGATCAAAGGTGACTCCTAGATAGTTTGGATTTTCTTCATGGCGCAATATTTTTCCATTCAATACCAGCTTAGGTTGCTGAGTTTTAGTTGAGAGGGAGAATACTGTGCATGTTGTTTTCTCCTCACTTATCTTCACTAGCCATGATTTTGACCAGTCCTCTAGCGCTAATAGGGCTTGCTGTATTCTGCTGTTAGCTGTACTAATATATTCTTCAGATGTCCATATGGCTAGGTCATCTGCAAAAGATGATGTGTGTACTCTGGCTGGAAAATTTTCCGTGATGTCGTTTATATATGCTAGGAATAATGTTGGTGAAAGAACTCCTCCTTGGGGGACACCTTGCTCCAACAGCATCATTTTGCTGGTTTGTCCTTGTACTTTTGTCCTGGCAGTTCTGTTCTCAAGGTAGTGGCTGATCCATTTGTACATTTTCCCACAAACATGCATTTTTTGCAGTTTTACTTTCAGTCCTTCCTTCCATACTTTATCAAATGCTTTTTCTAAATCTATCCAGACCGCTAGTGTGTGCTTTTTCTCTTGGAAGGCATCCTCTATTTCCTGAGCTATATAGGTTATTTGATCTTCACTGGATCTGTACTTTCTGAATCCTGCTTGGTGAGGTGTTAACAGTTGGTTTTCTTCCAGATGCCATGTTAGCCTGCCATTGATAATGCGTTCCATTAATTTTCCTACACAGCTAAGAAGACTGATAGGTCGATAGCCATTTGGTTCTTCCAGGTCTTTTCCTTTCTTTGGGACTGGTATTAGTATAGCTTCCTTCCATGCCTGTGGGACTATTCCCCTCTTCCAGCTGTAATTTAGGACTGCTAGTAGTTTCTTTTTTGCCTTAGTGCCTAGTCCTATTAGCATTTCATTTGTGATTCCATCCTTTCCTGGTGATGTCTTCTTTTTTAGGGTATTCATTGCCTGTTCCATTTCTTCCATTGTTAGATTTGCCATCATATATTCTGCTGCTGTCTCTGTATATCTATGATGTATCTGTTTATCTTTGATTGCTTTCTTCTGTTCGGCTGTAATATCAATGTGGTTTGCACTGGCATAGTGTTCCATTAGTGCATTTGCAGCCTTTTTTCCTGTAAGCAAGGCATTTCCTTGTTTAATTGTTATTTGTTTGTTTCTAGGTCCTTCATTGTTCATGGCTTTCACTAGTTTCCATAGTTTGTTTCCATCCCTGTCAAAATTCAGGTTTTCTGTTTTTTTCCTCCAACAATCTCTTGTTGTTTGATTTACTGTTCTTTTATATTTTGCTGAGATGGCTTTGAGAGAGATGTTCGCTTCAGTTGTTTGTTCTCTCTCTGCGGTCTTCCTAGCATCTTCAACTTTGTCCTCCAAAATTTGTAGTTCCTCAGTCCAGTATGGTTTGTAATTTTTCCTCGCTCCTCTTGGAATAGACTCAGTGGCCGCCTGTATTATTGCTCTGTTTAGACTTTCCACCATTTGCTTCATGTTGCCATATCGTGTATTTATGTTTTCACAATATTTGTCTGTTAGTATGGAAAATCTGTCCCAATCTGCTCGTTTGTAATTCCAGCGAGGCAAAGGCTTTTGCTCCTGTGGAACATACTCCATATTTATTACAAGCTTGATTGGTCTGTGGTCACTACCTGCTAATTGGTCAAGCACATGGCGATCGATTTTGTGGAGGATGTCTCCTGTGCAGAAAGCTAAGTCTGGAGTAGAAGTGGTAATCCATCTTCTGGAGTAGAAGCTCGGTGTGTCATCCGCTTTGTTGATTAGATGGAGATTTGAGTCTATTTCCCAGTCCTCCACTTCATCTCCTCTTTTGTCAGTATCTGGGTATCCCCATCTTTCTGAGCGGCTATTAAAGTCTCCGACAACAATGCAATTTGTGTCAGTTATTTCCATGTTTGAGAGTGTAAGATCCTTATCTGCCGGGCTATACAGATTGTAAATTCTTATTTTCATGTCCTTTATCATTATATCAACACCTATAATTTCCGTTTGGTTGTCAGAGATCACAGATACTTCGCTGCAAGGTATTGTATTTCGTGTAAGTATTACAACTCCTCCTTTGTGTCCTTCGCGGTCAAAACGTGTGGCCTGATATCCCTCGACTGAAAATGTGCGATTGGCGTTGAGGTGTGTCTCTTGAATGCATGCCACATCTATTCTATCTTTATGAAGACGCTGTGTTAGGGAGGCTTTCTTGTTATAAACTCCTTCGGCATTCCATTGTAGTATGTTGAGAGTCCGGGGTGTTTGGTCAATAGCTCTTAACCTACTCCTCTGTGCCTTGACTCCACAGCACAGGGGAAGGTGACCACCAGTAGCCATGGGTGGACCCCCTCGAGGCAGGGGGCCCGGCACTATCACCGCCTGATGGGACTTCACGGGATTAGCACCATAACGATTAATTTTCATCTGTGGCATCATGAAATGATAAAGTTACGTTGCAATTCTTTGTCAAGCCTGTGGCTCAGTACATCCGATTTCGACAAGCATTTTTCGGGATGCTTTCCCTAGCCTTTGACTGTCCCCAGTCTACCTACAAGGCAGCAGGTTTGTGCGTCACTTCGTCTGGTCCCTCTCCCTTGACCTGTCCGACATGGGTGACCCTACCAGTAGCTGTGCTACCGCCGGCATAGCTCTTGGGGTCATTGGAACGCTCAAGCCCCTCTACCTCGTCAAGGTGGACGCACGGCAGAGGGGTTCTTTGTATCAATCATTACTTCTGTTTTCCTGTTAATCAGACTTTTAATCAATATTGAATAACAAAGACTCAAACAACAGATTGCACGATTTATTGCCTGGTATATTTTGCTGCATCTCATCAGGTACACACTGCAGAGATCACACAACATAAATTAACTAGATAAATCCTTCCAGTTGAAATATACACATGTTTGTACAGTAATTTAAACTGTCTACAACAGTAATCAATAAGCTGGAAGTCTTCGTGGCAAGGTAGTTACGCAAAGTTGTTTCACTCTTTGTAGGTTAGAGGTTCAATTCCACAGCAACGTCACCCTCCGCTGGTGAGACATGAGGTCCACCATTTGTTTAAATCAATAAGCCCGCCTAACATACAACCTTACCTGTGCTGAGCAAGACATTCATGGCTGTGGGGTGCCACACCAGCAACGTCACCCTCCGCTGGTGAGACATGAGGTCCACCACGGACTCTGAGAGGTTCTCCTTGAGTCCATCATCAGGAATCTGCCACACCTTGATGGCGCAGTCCTCAGCGGCACTAGCTATGATGTTGTCGTTGTGTGGGCACCATGCAATGTCTAGAACTGCCCCTTTATGTCCAATTACCATTGGATGGTCTATGCTGACTCTCCCAGTCTGTAAAAAAAGATGCATTGCTGTTTAGTTTAGTCTAGTTTAGTAGATGGATCAACATCAAGGCACATGGGTGTAACCCATAAGTACTCCGTTCTCCTGCTAACTCACACCTGAGGAGAAACTCAGCTCAGTGCACGAACTCTGTAGCACCGGCGAGGATCCTGAAATACTTTGGGTAGATTTTTAACTCGAAATTTTGCCCGGGCAGTGCCGTTAGGCTACTCTTTTTCGATGTCCAACTGCCAAGGGATTTTTTATGTGCGCAACAATACACACAGGTGTCCGATCTCACTACCCAGAGGCCAGGGGAAATTTTATTACTAGAAGTCCACATGAAAAAATCCCGGCCCTCACCGGGGCTTGAACCCGGGACCTCCAGCACTCGAGGCGGACACCATTCCTCGAGACCATGCAGCCCCCGACTGCATTGCAAAATATGTAAGCTCTAAATTTGGTACTTCATTTTTAACTTACTGCAAACAAACCGAGTAGTTATTTTTAGGACTGACCTAGATCTGGTGGGATCGTCGATTTTCAGAATAGGGATATCAGGATTCACTTCATGGTCGGTCGATAAGTGTGTTTGCAGCAAGATGTACCCAAAACCGCATGTCAGTGTCTTCACAAACTGACCCCCAGATACATCAAAGATAAGCGCAGACAGATGGGACATACACAAGATAAGACGAGTAGTACAAGATATGGATATACACTCCGATGACAGTGATGGCCCTCTAGGCCCAGAAACATTTACTGCATCCATCAATCAGTCTAGCAGTCCACCACACACTCATCTGGAAGTGATCGATACACATCCCTACACCCATAATGGAATTACCCTGATGTTATATGATTTCCCGGGAACTCTAGGAATTCCTTTGTTTGCTGTGAATTTAAAATTAAGTACCCTAAATTTTATAGCTGATATCACACTTGATCATCACCAAGTGCCTTGCTGGCTGGCATGGGCTATCATGCTTTTCCACAAATTGCAATCTCCGACGGTATGGATCAATTCATGTTTTTACTCCCTTCCATGCCATGACGCAAGACAATCAAAAGTTTTTTCTCGCTGTCTTCCTCTATCTCTCTTGTCACAAATATTTCCGAATGTCACAACATGTTCCAGTATTTGTATTCTCATAATATGGCCAAAAAAAATGAAGACTGCCTCTTTCTGATGTTTATGATAAGTTGTCTTTATGACTTCATCATCAAGTGCCGTGCCAGCTGGCGTAGGCGTTCCACAGATCTCGGTCTTTGGTTTTCTGGATCAACTCTGCTGCTGATATTACTGTCCCTACCGGACGAGGATGTCCTAAGACAGCCATTAACATCGTTCACTAACTCTGATATATGCTTTGCCATGAAGTCTTGGGAAGATAATGTGGTGGTTTCCCCTTGCCTTCCACATTCACATGGTGGTCTTTTTACCTCTGCCTTTGACAGCCATTTCCGACTGTAAGGACAAGTGAGTGCCCTGCTCTGCTCAGCTGCAGAGTTATCCACTTATTCCGTTGGATACTCGGTCCCCAGAGCTGTGTTAGCCACACCGTGGTGTGTTTCCATCCTCTACCAAGGGGAGGTGCAGTGGGGATTTTCCCTTCCTAAAGTTATGGTCTATGACCAAAACTCTCCAGTACTTTTAGAGGACCTTTATGACTTAGCCTCCCTCAAAATGTCCAGATTGCTCATTTTGGCTGTCCTGGGAGTTTCCAGAATTCTTCTATAAAACTAAATCCCCAAGGCTTTCAGGTATATGTTAGCCTGTTTACCAACTGTCCAGAATGTGCAGCCGTATGTTAAAACTGGTTCTATGTAACATGCAAGAATTATTTTTTTGAACTTTCAAGAAGAGTGACTTATTGCATAAAACACAATATTTAATCTACAAATCAACATCAATGTGCTCTAGACATCCATACATGCTCCAACTGTCCGCCTGTCAGAGCTTCGATCCTAGATCAGCTGCCGACCATAGCTTTGAGCCTGGTCTGCCCTGTCTTGTCTTTAGGTTTTATTTCCTCGCACCAGGACAAGGCTTGGTTCCCCCCCCCCCCTCAATTGTACTCCTCCGCTCAAAGCCGTTGGCACAATGTAGGTTGTCGGGTTTTATAAACACTGCCAAACATTCGATGCTAATAGAAAGCAGGTAGCATCGTCTACTGTCATACGGTAGCTCAGTCATATCTAAGACCTGACACTATACACCAAACTACTAACAAAATACCACACTACGCCATAAACTATAAAATATCTGTACTATACCTTTGCTAGTGGTAAAACCAAAAAAGACCCCCCTCCAGCAGCTTCAGTGATCACGGCCAGGAATTTTGGATTGACAGCACAGTATGTGGACTCCCACGACGTCCGGGTCACACGTATGGCATCATAGCATTGATCCCTTTTGAGAGGCTGACCGAAGACGTGCCGAAACTTACTTTTTCTCATAAACGCCATTGTTCTGTGATGACAAAAAAAACAAGAGAGGGTTTTAACACAAAAATAATTAACTCAGAACGGTGATAGTCAGAAACATGAAGAACGAATAAATTAGTTGTTTTTTTTTTTGCACTCGCATGCTTTAAACTGAAGCGTAGTCCATACACACTATTTATAGTAGTGATAGAACGAATTTTGTGTGTGGATTAGCTTTCCCTATTAACAGAGTCCCTCACCATCAGGCGAACCCACAAAGCACAAACTCTGTAGCTCCAGCAACGACCACCAGGAGTCTCATCTCATCTCATCGTGTTCCTCTTGTACCTTGCGGTGTCGAGGTGAAGTATAAACTTCGTGAGAGTGCCCGGTTATGGGCTTCGTATATCGACATTCCCATGGATTCTGTTATTCCCTCCGTCCAACGTTTACGTGGTCGGCCTCTTCCTCTGTTTCCATCTGGTCTGTACATCATTGCTTGTTGTGGCAAGCTGTTGGCTGGTAGCCTACTTGCATGGCCAAACCATTTGACTTGCTGCTTTCTAATAAAATCTAGAGCAGCTTTAACCCCCACTTTAGTCCTGATTTCTTCATTTCTGATCTTATCTCTTCTTGATACGTTGAGTATTCTTCTCAGGAACCTCATTTCTGTTGTTGTGATTTTTCTTTTCTCTTTTTCTGTCATTGTCCAGGTTTGGCATTGGTAGCACAGAGTTGGTAGGAAGATTGTGTTGTAAAGTGCTTTCTTAGTAGTTATTGATACATGTTTGTTCTTTAGTATTGGTGCCATTTGTCCAATGAGTTGATTTGCCTTATTGCACCTATTTTCGATCTCGTCTTCTGATCTGCCATTTGATGATATTATACTTCCTAAGTACTTGAAGCTCTTTACTTGTTTCAAGGGATGTTCGTTTAGGTGAATTGTTGCTGTTTGTTCTTCTTTAGTTATAGTCATTACCTCTGTTTTGCTTGTGCTAATTTTCATGTTATGTTCCCTACACATTTCGTTTAGACTATTCATGTGGTCTTGTAATTCAGCTTCTGATTTTGCTATTAGTGCTTGGTCGTCCGCAAACAGGAGTTCTCTAATGGTTAGATTTGCAGATGGTTCTTCTTCTGTGTTCTCATCATGCGGTATTCTTGCTGTCTCTGCTTGGCTGGTTTCTTTACATATGTTGTCTATATATGTTATGAACAAGAGAGGGGACAGGACACAACCTTGTCGTACTCCAGATCTTATGGTGAAGGGTTCTGAGTGTCCTCCAGTTGCTCTCACTATGCATTCACTGTTGTTGTATAAACTTCTACATAGGTTTGTTAGATGTGTACTCACGCCATATTGTTTAAGGATTTCCCACAGCTTGTTTCTATCTACCCTATCAAATGCCTTTTCTTGGTCGACAAAGGCTAAGTAGAGTGTTTCATTGAATTCAATTGATTTTTCTATAAGTTGTCTAAGAGCAAAAATGGCGTCTGTGCATCCTTTGTTTTTCCTAAATCCAAGCTGCGTTTCGCTTAGCTGGGGTTCTAAAGTAGTTCGTAATCTTTTTTCAAGAATTTTGCAAAATATTTTCCCAGTATGACTCAACAGTGAAATGCCTCTGTATTGTGTGCAATCTCTTTTGCTGCCTTTGTTTTTCCAAATTGGGATAATTATGGCGTTTCCCCAGTCTCGTGGTGTCTGTTGTTCTACCCAAACATGGTTGAATAGTCTATGTAGCCAAGCTGTTCCTACTTCCCTTGCTGCTTTAATTAGTTCATTTGGTATTTCATCCTGTCCTGGTGATTTGTTCAATGGGGCTAATCTGATGGCTTCTATAATTTCTTCTTCAGGAGTCTCTGGAAAAAATGCACTCGTGAACCGAAGGAAGCGGCACGGAATCAAACCCACAACCTTCGGAGCCCGATTCAGGCGGCTTGATCACTTCGCCATGAAGACTCCCTTAAAAGTGTGACACAAATTATAATAACCATGTCATTGCCTTGTAACCTGCCAATATTGTTGTTAAGGATGTCAAGAGTGCTGTGTGCGTGACATCAGGGTGCAGATGAAAATAGTGACATCATAATGACAGTTTAAAAATGGCCGCCCAACTTTTGACATGCACCAAAGAGGAGCAGCATTCTATTATCCATTTCTTGATCAGTGAAGGGGTGAAACCTATATAAATTCATCAGCGAATGAAGGTCGGGTAGAGTGCTGCATGCCTGTCAGTCTAGCAAATGTATGAGTAGAGTAGGATGTTTCAAAATGGTGTGACTGCTGTGACAGACTGTTCATCCATGATGTGCTACAGTACCGCAAAGTGTGGGTGCCACGGCAGCTTACTCCAAAACTGAAACACATTGATGCTTGTCAAGAACCAGCCCCAAGTGATTTCCACCTGTTCGGACAAGTCAAAGAGTCATTGGAAGGAAAGACTTTTCTGTCTGATGAAGAGGTACAGCAGTTGGTGCATGAGTGGTTACACACGCGACCAAGAGAATTTTTGTCTACAGGAATCCAAGCACTTTATCTGTGCTGGAGGACTTGCATTGAATACAGTGGTGACTACATCGAAAAATTATACATTTGTTCTTTACTTTTTCAGAATATAATCACCCTCCAAAAAAATACATTAAAGACTTTCATTTGCAATTTGGTGCATGTCAAAAGTGGTCCGGTCATCTTTAAACTGTCCTTATGACATCATCGTGTTCATCTGCACCGTGATGTGACATGCTTAACACTTTGGACATCCTTAAAAACAGTACTGACAGGTTACAAGGTAATGACATGGTTGTTGTAATTTCTATCACACTTTTAAGGTTTTCATTTGAAGCCCCCTCATAGTATAACTGGAAAGTCCTATATCAGAAACCCACAGGGCAAACAAACTAGTTCAAAAGTTAGTTATGTGTCCTTTACAGGATGTCATAATCAAACCCAGATGTTTTGGGCCCGTGTGCGATTTACTAGGCAATATTTACGTTCAGTCTCCGTAGCGAAGGGGTTAAGGACGCTATTCATAATCCCAATTACCCGCGTTGAAACACAGCTGTGTTTGTTTTTTATGAAATGGTATGGATGCCAGTCATTCAGAAATCAATGGCAAACTACTGAATGTAAACTTGCCCAGGAATCATGAACAGCCAAAAAATGCTGGGATTGAATGATACTTCCTCTAAAGGATATGCAACAACTTTTAGCTTGCCTTTGCTTTCTGAACACTGTGTGCCCATACCATCGAAATAAACAAAATGATCTGCTTCCTTCTTCTTCTTCTGCGTTCATCTGGAGTGTTTTTTCAGACATAATTGTGTTGTGCCTGTTTACAGCAGAGCTGCTATACTTTCGCCTTTCGGGCGACATGTCCGACTTCAGCTCGGGTCTGCTTCCAATATCTTCTACTCGTTTTTTGGTGACTCATTCACTGTATTTTTAAAGCTTTACTGCAGTTCCACTAATTCCATTTTTAATCATCACCCCTTCCCCTGAACTGCTACTGTTTCCCATTTCATCTTTGTAGCCTGTCAAGTTTTTGTGGTTCATGTAGTTGCATCGGTGTGTGTTTCTTGTTTGTGTGCTTTTGGTCGCAACATCCATTCTTTTACTTGTGGTAATGTTTTGCCTTTTTTTTCTGCTCACTCGCTTTGAACTCAAGCATCTGGGAAGGTTAACCCGGTCAACAAATGCCCACAAAAGTTTGATGTGATGGCCTAAAGGCACAGTATCGCAGATCTGCTGTAAACAGGACAACGCAATCACGTCCAAAACAACTCTCCGGATGAACGCAGAAGAAGAAGAACTCAAGCCTAGTCCATGCAAATGCTACTATTTATAGTGCACTGGACTGATTTTTGCATATGGATTAGCTTTTCCTATTACAAGTGACCCTCGCTCACTTCTCATTTTTTGGTAATTTATTTGATATAAACCTAAAAAGCCGGCCTCCCTGGCCTAGGAGTTAGTGACTTTCTCCATAATCCTGTATATTCTTGTGAGTAATGTGACGTGCGTTTGAATCTGTGGCGGTTCTAGCTGCGTCAGTAACTTACTGGGTATGTGAGCCGGTCGCTCAGAAACCAATGGCAAACTACTGAGTGTAATCTTGCCAAGAAATCAACAATCAGCTGAAAGATGCTGATGTTGACAGCGATGTCCTGTAAAGGATATGCGAACAAACAAAAAACAACAACCTAAAAATGGAGGTCAGCTTGGCTGAATAAATAAGAGTACTCGTTCTTAAACTTCTGGTGTGCTGTTACCGAGGTAGCGGGTTCAACCACTATACCGGTCAGTTGGACTAAAATGTTTACTTCTCATCCTTGACTGGGGACGTAAATTACAAGTACCTCTGAAGTTGGAGTAGGTTCACCTGATGGCGAGAGATACTGGGTACAGGGAAAGCTAACCCACACACACAAAAAGAGTCCAGTGCACTAAAGTAATACCACGTGTATGGACTGCGTTTGGGTTCAAAGTGAGCGAACAAAACACAGATACCTAGGATACAGTGGGTTAATGTGACAACTGGAAGGGTCACAAGTTAATGTGACAACTGGAAGGGTCACAAGTTAATGTGACAACTGGAAGGGTCACAAGTTAATGCAACAACTGGAAGGGTCACAAGTTAATGCAACAACTGGAAGGGTCACAAGTTAATGTGACAACTATTAGAAGTAGGCTACATGTAAGGTGACAACTATTACAAGCAGGCTACATGTAATGTGGCAACTGGGTGGTACAAAAAACGACAACTAAATCAGATTGGGTAACATAACTAAAACAGGGAGGCATTACATGTGACAATTGACTTGGACAAGAGTTGTAATGATAACTCAGAAAGTGGGCTATATGTAACAATTGTGTGAAACAAGGTGCTGAAGTGATAACTAGGAGTTAGTGGGTTACATGATACAACTACATGGGACAGATGGAGCTGGGACTAAATGAATCACATGCTACAACCAAATGATGGCAAGTGGGACCATATCAAAGAAGTTGAAAGCTGAAAAAATTACATTACACATTACCAGAACATGGTGGCTACAAAGAAACATCAAACAAGTGAGGGGCAGATTAAGCTCAAGATGTAAATGAGTCACCATATGATAAATGTAAAAAAGATGGCTGCGACAGACTGAGATGGGTTATAAACAGTGGGACAGAAGAGGTTGTTTAATTAAACAATGGATGTCATGAATGACTGAGTCGTGGTGAAATGATGGGTGGTTCCCGAAGAAGCGCTACTTTAAACATCTGGTTACGTTTAATAATCCTGTGTGTCTTTAAGTGTAACAGTGCAATAACTATCTTTAACACCATGTAAATGACATATGACATATATCAAAACATGTGTCCAGATCTAAATCCATATATAAAAACCATAATTTAGCCGAGAAGTGTGTTTCTCTTCCTGTTTAAAAAGCTAGGTCAGGAAGTTCGTTCATTTCTGCTAAACTCTTAAGCCGGCAACTTGGGTGAATCATTCTCTAAAACATGACCACAACCAATAGAAATGTCCGCCTTCTGTTAAATTCCATTAACGTAACACTTCATATCCTACTTAATTAACTAAATTAAACAGGTGAAGCTGAATAATTAAGACAAACTTGCCGTCCGCATCTAGATTTCCCTGAAAAGAGTAGGGTGGAATAATACGCCTATATTTTGACACACGGAAGAGGAAGTGCAAACTTGCGCACGCGTAGAAGCCGGTTGGTGGGTGTAACACATCTGTCTGACAGCTTGACAATAATTAACGTGTTAGTCATGACTGAAATGTCACAGGCTTTGAATATCCTGGCTCCATAACCAGCAATAATGGGGAGGGGGGTGTGTTGTTGTTCAAAAGAAGAAGTTAGGAGCCAATGGTTTTAGCAATGAAGAGGTTAAATAGTATTAAGAACATATGGTGTATGGAGGCGAATTATTAACAATTACAGACGATTTTTTTTGTCTGTCGGGAGTTGGGGGGGGGGGGGGGGGGAGAGAAGATCCTAACCTGCACAGTTCGCGGCGACTGCACTAGCCTGGCGGCCTTAATTCCTCTGACTCAAGACCCTCTTCCCCTCCCCACTTTTCTCCCCCCCCCCCTTTCGCCATACATCGCAATGTACTATTTAGGCAGTAAATGACCCCATATATATATATACAACAATCATCTTCGGATTAATAAACCTGTGAGGGTAAACCCGTGGTCTGCTGCTCAATTACAAGACTATCATTCTGAGCCGGTAATTGACCCTAACTATAACTTCTCCTTGAAGTTAAACGGAGTATGGGTATTGGTGAAATCGAATCGAAATCGTTTGACAGCATGGACGGATAGAAAGAGAAATGAGGACATCTTAAAAAGTCGACAGGGTCGACTTCATTGCACCGGGTTTTATCCCACATGGCTCGGTTTCTTTCCGCAGCGCGGACAGCGTCGCACAAAGCACGAACTCCGTAGCTCCAGCGACGACCCACATAAGTCTCCTGTAACCGAAGGACGCAGCCCGGAATCGAACCCACAACCTTCTGAGCCCGAGTCAAATGGCTTGACCACTTCGTTTAAATGAAGTTAACTCACAAAGAGAACTGGTTACTCGCATCAGAAGAAGGCAGTCCACATTCTCCTGGCATGTCATGAGAAAAGGAAAGCTGGAGTCTTTCGTCACAGCGGGAAGGTTGAAGGGAAAGAGAGGCAGGAGAAAACCAAAAGAGAAGATGCTGGGCAGTTTGACATCATGACATGGAGGAACACTGGTATCATGATTTGCAGCACAAGAGATAGAAGGCTGTGGTCAGACATGATCACCAACGCCACATGGCATGGACTATAAGATGAAGAATATGGCACAACACCAGTGAACGCATTAAATGATTCAAATGAATACCGGAGGATATCAATCAATCAAGCAGGTGCCGTCTCCACAATGAAGGTTGGCTGCAATGGATCTCCAACACTGTCTGTCTCTCGCCCAGAGATGGACGAACATCAATCTGACAGAATTTACAGTCAGGGCGAGAGACAGACAGTGTGATCTTTGCAATCAACCTTCACATATCGCCAAATGTAACCTCCCATTTGGACAGAAGAACGATATATGGCCGTATTAGGGTCATCGTGTTATTTCTTTGTTTCGTGGTATCTACTACTATTTTAATGCCTAGTGAAAGAGCATATATATTATAATAGGTGTTCATTTGATTGTGTACCATGTTTGGTCCAAACTTATTTTCTTTGTTTGGCGCTGAATCAGTTAACAGATTCAGTGCTAAAGAAAAAGTAGGTATGGGCCATGCAAAGATGGATGTCGGAAAATGGGAAGTAGGGATGTGTCTCAGTTATGAAAGTCTTTTATATGTAGCGACATGTTGTATTATATATCAAATTAAAGGGGGTTACTTAGGAGACACTACTGCATATAAACAAATGTCAGATACGGATGTCGCTTAAGACGGTTAATCATCCCATGGCAATTAATCAGTTGATGTAAAATATTTGATAACGTGCACTTTTCATATAACAATATATGGAAGTAAGTCACCGTGGTTATGTTCGAAATCACTAAACAAGAAAATCTGATCTTTTGAATTTAAATGTTACATAGACTCTCTTAGAATATCGTGGACCAAGAATTAGGAGTTGTTGAATTGAGTTGAGCTAAGAAACATCACTGCGCTCAGGACATTCCTACATGCACTTCGTTCAACAGCCAGCAAACAGTCATGCTGCTAATAATTCCAACTGCTATCTGAATGAAAGTTCTCCTGTTCTTCCCTCTCAGTTTTGAGGTTCGACCAGAGCCCCTGGCGATCCCCCGCAATATCATTCTCTACACATATGGGTGCTCAGTCTGTTCTACCGCTTTAAAGTGAGGGAGATGTAGGCGCATGTTCAGCACCATTAGCAGGAGAACTCATTGTTGGCTACTAGAGAAAGAATTAGTTCAACAGTTCTTTTGATCTTCCCGCTGCTTTTTCTTTTGTTCAACAGTTAAACAACACAATGGTTGAGAAGGAACAGTGATGGGAGACGAGACGGTTCCTGGGAGAAGATACCGGAGTCCAGCAGGACGAAGATTGGCACGGGAGGGTGAAGATACCTTGAAGATAATATTGAATGAGGCAGAGGAACTGGGAAATGTATAGGGTATATTTTTAATGACTGTGCAATGGTTGAAAATATTGCCGGTCCAAGTTTTGTATTAACCCTCTGTAAAGTTCATGCATAACAGGTAAATACAAACCTTGGACCGGCAATATTTTCAAACACAGCACAGTCATTCAAAATGCATACTGTATTTTGGCGAGCTGTGACAGAGCGTCCTCTGCAAAAGATCTGCTACATGATAATGATGATGATGGTGGTGGTGGTGATGATGATGATGAGTCAGGACAGACGTTTTCGATTACCATTAAGTTCATTATAGACCAAGAATAATGTACATTCATGGCAGATGAAAGTGGCGATTACAACGGCTTTCCACAGAAATAACAATTGCCGGAGAACTCTTGAGGTCATTTATATCACACGAATTTATTGACACTCATAGAATAGGAGTCGCCCCTCTGCTGTGTGTCCACCGTGACGAGGTAGAGGGGCTTGAGCGTCCCAATGACCCCAAGAGCTATGCCGACGGTAGCACAGCTACTGGTAGGGCCACCCATGTCGGACAGGTCAAGGGAGAGGGACCAGACGAAGAGACACACAAACCTGCTGCCTTGTAGGTAGACTGGGGACAGTCAAAGGCTAGGGAAAGCACCCCGAACAAATGCTTGTCGAAATCGGATGTACTGAGCCACAGGCTTGACAAAGCAGTGCAACGTAAAACCTGCTGCCTTGTAGGTAGACTGGGGACAGTCAAAGGCTAGGGAAAGCATCCCGAATAAATGCTTGTCGAAATCGGATGTACTGAGCCAAAGGCTTGTCAAAGCAGTGCAACGTAACTTAATTCATGATGTCACAAATCAAAATTAATCGTTATGGTGCTAATCCCGCGAAGTCCCATCAGGCGGCGATAGTGCCGGGCCCCCTGCCTCGAGGGGGTCCACCCATGACTACTGGTGGTCACCTTCCCCTGTGCTGTGGAGTCAAGGCACAGAGGAGTAGGTTAAGAGCTATTGACCAAATACCCCGGACACTCAACATACTACAGTGGAATGCCGAAGGAGTTTACAAGAAGAAAGAGTCCCTAACACAGCGTCTTCATAAATATAAAATAGATGTGGCATGCATTCAAGAGACACACCTCAATGCCAATCGCAAATTCTCAGTCAGAGGATATCAGGCCACACGTTTCGACCGCGAAGGACACAAAGGAGGAGTTCTAATACTTACACGAAATACAATACCTTGCAGCGAAGTATCTGTGATCTCTGACAACCAAACGGAAATTATAGGTGTTGATATAATGATAAAGGACGTGAAAATAAGAGTCTACAATCTGTATAGCCCAGCAGATAAGGACCTTACACTCTCAAACATGAAAATAACTGACACAAACTGCATTATTGTCGGAGACTTTAATAGCCGTTCAGAAAGATGGGGATACCCAGATACTGACAAAAGAGGAGATGAATTGGAGGACTGGGAAATAGACTCAAATCTCCATCTACTCAACAAAGCGGATGACACACCGAGCTTCTACTCCAGAAGATGGCTTACCACTTCTACTCCAGACTTAGCTTTCTGCACAGGAGACATCCTCCACAAAATCGATCGCCATGTGCTGGACCAATTAGCAGGTAGTGACCACAGACCAATCAAGCTTGAAATGAATATGGAGTATGTTCCACAGGAGCAAAAGCCCTTGCCCCGCTGGAATTACAAACGAGCAGATTGGGACAGATTTGCCATACTAACAGACAAATATTGTGAAAACATAAATACACGATATGGCAACATAAAGCAAATGGTGGAAAGTCTAAACAGAGCGATAATACAGGCAGCCACTGAGTCCATTCCAAGAGGAGCGAGGAAAAATTACAAACCATACTGGACTGAAGAACTACAAAGTTTGGAGGACAAAGTTGAAGATGCCAGGAAGACAGCAGAGAGAGAACAAACAATTGAAGCGAACATCTCTCTCAAAGCCATCTCAGCAAAATATAAAAGAACAGTAAATCAAACAACAAGAGATTGTTGGAGGGAAAAAACAGAAAACCTGAATTTTGACAGGGATGGAAACAAACTATGGAAACTAGTGAAAGCCATGAACAATGAAGGACCTAGAAACAAACAAATAACAATTAAACAAGGAAATGCCTTGCTTACAGGAAAAAAGGCTGCAAATGCACTAATGGAACACTATGCAAATGCAAACCACATTGATATTACAACCGAACAGACGAAAGCAATCAAAGACAAACAGATACATCATAGAAATACAGAGACAGCAGCAGAATATATGATGGCAAATCTAACAATGGAAGAAATGGAACAGGCAATGAATACCCTAAAAAAGAAGAAATCACCAGGAAAGGATGGAATCACAAATGAAATGCTAATAGGACTAGGCACCAAGGCAAAGAAGAAACTACTAGCAGTCCTAAATAACAGCTGGAAGAGAGGAATAGTCCCACAGGCATGGAAGGAAGCTATACTAATACCAGTCCCAAAGAAAGGAAAAGACCTGGAAGAACCAAATGGCTATCGACCTATCAGTCTACTTAGCTGTGTAGGAAAATTAATGGAACGCATTATCAATGGCAGGCTAACGTGGCATCTGGAAGAAATCAAACTCTTAACACCACACCAAGCAGGATTCAGAAAGTACAGATCCACTGAAGATCAAATCTTCTTATATATAAAAGGCGATCTTCGTCCGTATTTATGTATCTATGTATCTATGTATCTATGTATGTCCTTTATACGTTCGCGAACGGCCCATCCGATTGAGATGAAATTTTCTACACGCCTTCCTTTCATTCCAGAGCTGCCAACTGTGATATTTTGTTAGTGTGAAATCGCCTGCTTACTCAGTATTATTTCATTTTTCATTTTTCATCATAATTTCATATATCTCAGGGGACCTAACTCTGTAAATGTTATTTCAAGGGGCATAACCTTTCTGTATAACTTATAGTCATATTGTGGCATCGTTTTCAAAGATTTATAAACTCTTTGTCCATAGTTATGTACCGGCATATGAGTTATAATAGGGTTCCAAATGTTGCTGTATGTAGCCGAGGCGCGGTGTTGGGGTGAGCGCCCAACATTGCTCAAATACCTCAATGGCTCGTGAATACATAACCTATGCAGCAAAAGTCCAACTCCTGGCCTTCACGTGGCGGGCCTGTTTAAACTAACAGGAGAAGGGGCGACGGCGAGTCTCTGGCGCCGGAAAATAACCAGTATGCTCTAGATGTGTATGCACGGACATGCATGCGCAGACAGGCGTGTGCGCGCGTACACATCTACACTCGAGTGAGACCACAGTCTGCTCTAGCAAAGAAAGGTGCTGAAGACGGAGGCAACCAGCCAAGAGGCGCACCACAGAAATCAGGATGCCACGCAATCACGCAAAATGGAATATGTCGACTACTGCTAATCGTTATGGTGCTCGCCCTGCTTTGGACCCCCAGGCAGGTGCAGTGCCGGGCCCTATGTCTCGAAAGGGTCCAACCCCAACTACTGGAGGTCCTTCTCAGATGTCCTGTGGAGCCAGGGGACATGAGAATAGGACGACTGGCCATACTAAACTAAGACTTAAAATAATGCACTGGAATGCGGAGGGAGTCAGCAACAAAAAAGTTGAATTAGAAAACATCCTGGACAAAGAGAAAGTAAGCATATGTTGCTTGCAAGAAACTCACCTCAATGAAAATATAGCCTTCAAAATCAGAGGCTACCAGTGTTACCGATCTGACCGAAAGAACAGGCGAAAAGGTGGGATACTGACCCTTGTAAGAAATAACATCATGGCTTCCCAAATCAAAGTCTACATGGAAGGGGCTGAGTATCAGACACTTAAACTTAAGACAGGTAATACAGATCTACATCTGATCAATTACTACTGTCCAAGTGACCGCCCACAGGCACTGGACACTCTACCACTAAAAGAAAAAATGATTGTGTGTGGCGATTTCAACAGCCACTCGCAGAGCTGGGGCTATGATCACATGGACCAGAGAGGAGAGAGACTGGAAGACTGGCAAGATGAGAATAGATTCATGTTGATTAACAAGCCGTCCGACCCACATACTTTCTACTCGAGATCATGGCACTCTTCAACTACACCTGACCTGGCTTTTCATTCACCAGACCTGGGGTGGAACATTACACGAACTGTTGGGAAACAACTTGGTGGCAGTGACCATCGGCCAGTCTTTCTAACCGTAGAAAATGAGCTTGTAAGTGAAAGCAGCACCCTCTCGAGGTGGAACTACAAGAAAGCAGACTGGGCAATGTACAAGCATCGCATCAGCATACTGGTTAGAAACCTGAACACTGAGAAAGACATAAATAAAGCAGTTGAAGAGTTTGGGAAATGCATACTACAGGCAGCGCGAGAAACAGTACCAAGAGGAGCCCGTAAACAATATAAACCCTACTGGAGTAGTGAACTGGAACAGTTGCATAATGATGTTGAAGTGTGTAGAAAGCAAGCAGAGGCCACACCCAGCCAAGAGCACCACAATAAATTCCAGCATGCAAAAGCCAAATTTCAAAGGGCCAAGCTGCAGGCTAGACGGAAAAGCTGGCAGGAGAAAACGGAGTCTCTGAACTTTGAAAGAGACACAAGGAAATTGTGGAAGCTAATAAAACAGCTTAATGACGAGGGCACAGGGAGAAACTCAAAAATTGCACTACATAAAGATGGAAAAATCTTAACAAGAAAGCAAGCAGCTGACCATTTTGCGGACTCGTTCGCACAAGATAGCAATATCAAAATTAGTCCAGAGAATCAACAAGAGATTCGAGAGAAACGACAACATACAGGACAGAAGGAAATAGTACATGAGGTTCTGGAGGCACCCATCACAATCAGCGAACTGGAGCTAGCCATATCAAAACTGAAAATGAGAAAGTCACCAGGAGCTGATGGTATCTCCAATGAAATGATCAGGAACCTAGGAACAGAGGCCAAAACAAAGCTGTTGCAGATCTTCAATAACAGCTGGACCTTAGGCAGTGTTCCACAAGCCTGGAGAGAAGCAATCATGATACCCCTCCTAAAATCAGGGAAAGATGGTTCCATTGCCTCTAGCTACAGACCAATTAGCCTCACCAGCTGTCTCTGCAAAACACTGGAGCGCATCATCAATCACAGACTGCAGTGGTACATTGAAAGTAAAAACATCCTTGTGCCACAGCAGGCTGGCTTTAGGCAGTGCTACTCTACGGAAGATCAGACAACCTACCTCTCTCAAGAAATTGAGGATGCATTCCAAGAGAAGAAGCTGGTGCTTGCGGCATGGATAGATCTGAAGAAAGCCTTTGACAAAGTCTGGAAAGAAGGTCTGATGAAGAAACTGAGAAACTGCAAAGTCAATGGAAGAATGTACAAATGGGTGAAAGCATACTTGCACAACAGAAGAGCCCGAGTACAGATAGACGGACTCAAGAGCAAGAAAGTACTACTGCGTCACGGTGTCCCCCAGGGCGGAGTCTTGTCCCCCACACTTTTTCTAATCTTCATCAATGATCTTGTTGCTCACCTACCGCATGGAATTAAAGCGGCAATGTACGCCGATGACCTGGTTCTATGGAGCACAAATGAATATGCATCAGTGGCCACCAGATTGCTACAAAGAGCTGTAGATACATTTGCTGCATGGGCAAATAGATGGTGTGTCAGCATAAACACTGACAAGTGCAGCACCACCCTATTTACCCTCTCTCCAAAACAAAAGGCAGGGATCATCCAGATAAATGGAACACCCCTAAGAGAAGATAAAGAACCAACATACCTTGGAGTAACATTTGATGGCAAGCTGACATGGAGAAAGCACATCAACAAAGCAGTAGCAAAAGCCAGAAGGAAAATAGCCATCCTGAGAAAGCTAAGTGGAACCACATGGGGAGCCAGTACGAAAATACTTAGCAAAGTTTACCAACAGAGCATACGACCACACCTGGAATATGGGTCAACTGCGTGGTGTTCAGCATCAAATACCACACTACAAGAGCTGGACAAGGTGCAAAATCAAGCACTTAGAGTCACCACAGGAGGGATGAGATCAACCCCTATAGTGGAAATGGAGAAGATGGGGAGGACACAGGCACTGAGTGAGCGCAGAGATACGAAAACGCTAATACAAGCAGAAAAGTTCCTCAGCTTGCCAGGCCACCCTATGAAGAACAGATTTGAAAACCTAGCTATGGGGCGGTTGAAAAGAAGTAGTTTTATCCACCAGGCCAAATGACTCTGCAGAGAAACCACTGATCTGCCCACAGTTGGTATCCCCCTAACAACTATTCCAGAGCGAACTCCATGGAAAGATGAGCATAGACTATCATTACAAATCCAGACAAAAGTGAGAGGAATATTTGACAAGGAAGAACAGAACAGTGTGCAGCGCAGAACAGCCACTCTCAGCTTCCTTGATGAAGAATACCCACAGGACCTCTGGATCCGAGTCTACACAGATGGGTCAGCACAAAATGCTGTTCGAAATGGAGGAGCGGGAGTGTACATAGAATACCCAAATAATACTAGGGACACAGCCAGAGTACCGACAGGAAAGTACTGCCATAACTATGATGCCGAAATTGAGGCAATCAAGATAGCAACAGAGAAATTACTAAATAACAGCAATGGTACACAACCTGTGGTGCTACTAACAGATGCAAAATCAGTACTCGAGGCGCTCCTCTCTGAGAAATTGCCAGTACTAAGGACACTACTTTCTGAACTTAGCAGTCACCATAAAGTCACCATACAGTGGATACCATCCCACTGTGGAGTACCCGGAAACGACAGAGCTGATCAATTGGCTAAGGAAGGAGCCAAAGAGGAACAGCCTGATGTGCCCGTTACATACCACCAAAAGAAAAGAATGATCAAATCAGTCAGAAAGCCACCAAAACCTGCTCAAGATGACTACCACATTATGGACAGACCAGAACAAGTCATTATTCTGCGCCTCAGAACAGGACACAATAGATTACGCAACCACATGTATACAAAATTCAAGATTGGTGAAACAGCCATGTGCACATGTGGATTGGCGTCGCAGACAGCAGAGCACATACTCCAAGACTGCCCAAAATATAACATATCTAGGCAAACCTTCTGGCCTAGAGAGACGACGGTGGAAGATAAACTCTATGGACCACTGTGTGAACTGAAAAAAACAGTTCAATTCATGCAAGAGACGACATTGCAGATATAGACATATTTCAAGCGAACGAAAGAAGAAGAAGAGTTATAATAAATAATGATACAAACTGTAAGGCATTTTCAAAGTTTTCATAAAAATGATGCACAATGTATAACATTGTAACTCATCTTTTTTTGCTTAAGAAGTTACTGTAGTCATGCAGGTGATTAGAAAGAGTTTTCATTAAAAATAATGGATGGTGTGTGGAAGGACATTCTTTTAAGTTACTTTTTTTGTTGTATGAATTTGATGAGACGCTGCCCGCCAGGAGCTGGGCGAAGTCACGCCGGGTCAGATAGATAGACAGACCCACCTTTTCGCTGCAGTTGTCTACTCCTCCTATTCCTTCTTCTGCTGATGCTGCTGCCGCCGCTCCATTTACCCAAGTTAATTGTTGGGGAAGATGTAAAGATCTTTCAAGTGCTCTTTCTAATGCTTTTTGTAAGTTGGTCTTCGTTTATCTAAGGTTGTTCTAACTGCAACCAATAAATGATTAGACAGACAGACAGACAGACAGACAGACAGACAGAGAGGGAGAGACGGACGGACAGACAGACAGACAGACAGACAGACAGACAGACAGACAGACAGACAGACAGACAGACAGACAGACAGACAGACAGACAGACAGACAGACAGTCAGTCGGTAACGGGAACGGGAACTTATATGACTACTTATATGAATTAAATGAGATGCTCCCCACCAGGGACTGGGCGAAGCCGGGCCGGGTCAGCTAGTAACCTATATAGCTCAGGAAATAGAGGATGTCTTCCAAGAGAAAAAGCACACACTAGCAGTCTGGATAGATCTAGAAAAAGCATTTGATAAAGTATGGAAGGAAGGACTGAAAGTAAAACTGCAAAACATGCATGTTTGTGGAAAAAATGTATAAATGGATCAGCCACTACCTTGAGAACAGAACTGCCAGGATAAAAGTACAAGGACAAACCAGCAAAATGATGCTGTTGGAGCAAGGTGTCCCCCAAGGAGGAGTTCTTTCACCAACATTATTCCTAGCATATATAAATGACATCACAGAAAATTTTCCAGCCAGAGTACACACATCCTCCTTTGCAGATGACCTAGCCATATGGACATCTGAAGAATATATTAGTACAGCTAACAGCAGAATACAGCAAGCCTTATTAGCGCTAGAGGACTGGTCAAAATCATGGCTAGTGAAGATAAGTGAGGAGAAAACAACATGCACAGTGTTCTCCCTCTCAAATAAAACTCAGCAACCTAAGCTGGTATTGAATGGAAAAATATTGCGCCATGAAGAAAATCCAAACTATCTAGGAGTCACCTTTGATCGTCGCCTGACATGGAAGACACAGGTTGAGAAAAATCGAACAAGAGCAAGGCAGAGAATGGCAATCATGAAAAAGCTTGCTGGTACAACATGGGGAGCAGATGAGAAAGTTCTCAAGAAGTTATATACTGGACGGGTGAGGCCAGTACTGGAATATGGCATTGCAGCTTGGGCAACAGCAGCTAAGTCAAACTTTAACAAAATAAGTAGAGTCCAAAACCAAGGAATGCGAATCATAACTGGAAGCCTGAAGACAACGCCTATTAATGAACTAGAAAAGATCACTTGTTTACAACCAATGCAGGATAGAAGAGATAGCAGAGCCCAGCAACAAGCAGAAAAATTTAGAAGATTGACAGACCACCCTATGTACAACAGATTTAATGGTTTTGGAAAGGGAAGACTGAAGCGTAGCAACTTTGTAGAAACTGCAAAACGAAGGATTAGGGCAGATCCTATACTTAACATATCAACAGTCAAGCCCATTTACAATGCACACAAGTTCCCAGCTTGGAGACAGCAGCAACTGCCTGAGATGATAGAAAACATTCCTGGTATTGAGAAAAAAGAACACTCAGCATGAAACCGAAAGAAGAGAAATAACCCTAAACTACATAAAAGAACATTACCCAAGCAGGAATTGGACCCATGCATATACAGATGGATCAGCCAAAAATTCAATAGAGAATGGAGGAGGAGGAATTCTGCTAAATTTAAAAAATGGAGTGAAAAAAACACATTCAATGGCAACTGGAAAATTTTCAAGTAACTTCAAAGCGGAGGTAGAGGCTCTGAAAACTGCAGCAGAAATGCTCCTGATGGAGGAAAATAAAGAGAAGCAAATAGCTATCTTCACAGATGCAAAGTCAGCTGTCTCAATACTGAAGAGCAATAACAGCACAGAACTAGCTGACCTAAGAGCAACACTCCATGGTCTATGCCAGAAATCCAAAAAAGTTGTAATACAGTGGATCCCATCACATTGCAGTATACCTGGAAACGAAGAGGCTGACAGACTGGCAAAAGAGGGCGGACGACTACCACAGCCTGACATAGACATAACCTATAATGAGGCAAAGAGGTTGATAAAAAGCACTTATAGAACCAAATGGGAATCAGAGCATCCAGGCCATCAGAAGGATGATGCATATTACAAACTCGACCGAAGAGAACAAGTAGCAATCTTCAGACTCCGCACAGGACATAACAGGCTGAAATACCACTTGTTCAATAAACTAAAGATAGGAGATACCGATGAATGTAATTGTAGAACTGGAAAAATGACAGCAAAACATTTGCTGCAGGATTGCCCAACGTATGCAGAACAGAGAAAGATATTTTGGCCCACACCTGCTTCATTTGAGGACAAGCTCTATGGAGATATCAACAAGCTCAAGTTGACCGCAGCTTACTTTAACTACATACAGGTTGATATTTAAAGGTGCATGAAGACCCAGAGGCATGAAATGGAATATTGCTTGGATAGCAAATCCATTATGTGGAAAGTCCAAATCGAAAGCTCGCTGTGTGGGCTTCATAAAAGGTGGAAAAGTGTCCTAGTGGCACGAAATGGAATATTGCTTGGATAGCAAATCCATTACGTGGAAAGTCCGAATCAAAAGCCCATTGTGTGGGCTTCATAAAAGGTGGAAAAGTGTCCTAGTGGCATGAAATGGAATATTGCTTGGATAGCAAATCCATTACGTGGAAAGTCTGAATCAAAAGCCCACTGTGTGGGCTTCATAAAAGGTGGAAAAGTGTCCTAGTGGCACGAAATGGAATATTGCTTGGATAGCAAATCCATTACATGGAAAGTCCGAATCAAAAGCTCACTGTGTGGATGTCATCTGCAGACTGCATACTTCTGGTTTCCGGAAGAACAGCCTATGGTGAACGGAAGGCCCAATATACGGAAGTGAGGCTAAGCAGCCATGTGCAGGACGTGACGATTCCTTGGGTGAGCCCAGTACCAGAGCGCTATGTATCGGCTCTGCAAGTATGGAAGCCTCCTTGGATGGCGGGGAATGCCCATGGTCTGCCCCTGCCTTCCCTTGAGGGCTGACCAGGATCTTTGGCTGTTCTATATGGGCCAGCTGGGATGGGGGATAACACCACAACAGTGAGAGTCAAACGTCCTAAGAAACCCCCGGGAAGGTTAACCTGGTCAACAAATGCCCGCAGAAGTCGGATGTGTCGGCCTAACGGCGCAAGAACGCAGCTCTGCTGTAAACAGGCACAACGCAATCACATCCGAAAAAAAAAAACTCCGGATGATCGCAGAAGAAGAAGAAGAATAGGAGTCGTGGTAACGTAGTGGCTATACCAGTGGTTCTCGACCTTTTTTGACCCATATACCCCTTCACCATATTTTCAGAATGTCATTCCTCCCGCTTCGTATTTCCTCCCTATAGACACCCCCCCCCCCCCCATCGCTCATACATAGTATACGTAAAAATTGAAGCTAAATTTAATAACGCATACTAGAACAAGTTTAAACGTCTGAATAATACGTGATTTGCGAGAAGGGCGAGAAGTACAGAACCGTAAAGTATGGAGTGAAAGACAATATTAAGTAATCGTTTCTTGTATTAACGCGATCTTGAAATAATTTTAACTCCCCCCCCCCCTCCGCTGGAAATCATAATACCCCCCCCCCCCCTTCCAGGGGGGGGGGGAATTCCCCACCGGTTGAGAACCACTGGGCTAGAAACTCGCCTGCCGACGATGTCTTGGGTTCGATCCACAGCTGGGCGAATTTGGATTTTTTTTTTTTTTTAAATTTACGTGGACTTCTAGGTTCACCCAACCTAAAATCGGTACAGAGAAAGTCTTGGGAAGTGTTTTTTTTTTTTTTTTTTGGTTCGCACATCCTTGTTACAGGACATCACTGTCAACATCAGCATCTTTCAGCTGATCATTGATTTCTGGGCAAGATTACGCTTAGTACTTTTCCATTGTTTTCTGAGCGACCGGCTCACATACCCCGTAGGTTACCAACGCGGCGAGAACCACTACCGATTCTCGCGTAGATTACGTTCCTCACGAGGATATACAGGATTACGGAGACAGACAGTATCCCTAGGCCAGGGATACCGGCGGGAAGTGTATGACCCACTATAAAAGTATGGGTCTAGCACCGAATGCCCGCCGGTGCGCTTTAAGGCGAGAAAATAGCCTTATACCTTTGTTTAGTGTGGCAGGTAAACGATTCTACATTTCACAGAAGTAACAATTGCTATAGAACTCTTGAGACCATCGATATCATCATCACGTGCTGTGCCGATATCCGTGAGCGGTCATGTTTTGCGATCTTACACGATTACCAGAGTCCTGGATCAGCTCTATGTTGTTGTCTCGGCTATACCACATGGCCAAGCCATCCGGGTATTTACTTCTCTGCCTTCTCCTTGTTCTTTTGTACACGATCTTGCCAGCTGTCACCAAGTTCTCCAGTTTATTTCTTCTCATTAGGGGCCAACATTTTTGACTGTCTACGTCTGATTTCTCTAATCCGTTTAAGGTTTTCATTTATTTCTTATAGGACTTGCTCATTGGTCTTTCTGACTATCCACTGATATAGCGTCATAAAATCATTCACATGTATGAATTGACACTCATCAGATTAATGGAGTTTAGGAGTTTAACGGCAAGACGATCGGATTCTCTTAGCACTGAGAGCTTTTCCACATTTCTCGGTCCCTTTCCGAAGAGCGAGATGTCAAGAGGTCATACAGAGCACCAGCGACGAACCCCAAAGCTCACAGAATATACCAAAAAATGGTGGAGTGGGAAAACAAAGCTTCGGAGGGGCGAGGCAGTGGCTTTACCATCCTCAGAGAGATCTCGGTTTGACATAGGGTTCATCTTTATCTCCGGTGATATTAAACTGATTAAATGCCATGGGATAATAAATCGTTTTATTAACACTTCTCATAACTGCCATGGGCTTATAAATCAGACTATAATTTAAATATCAATAGAGTATTTATCCCTTTGAAACCCCTTTTAATTTGATATATAATACAATATGCCTGCTACCATATTAACAACTTTTATGTCACAAATGTGACGCGCCCTTATTTCCCATTTTCTGCCATCCATTTTTGTTTGGTCCAAATCTGCTTTTTGGCTGGCACTGAATCTGTGAATGCATACACCGTGAGAATCACAGACCAGCAGCCAGGGAAGGACACGGTCGTGTATGGATGATGGTTTAATGCATGGAAGCTGTGCAGACGAACTTGCTAAATCGTGACGCTATCAGTTAACTGTTTTTGTCACAAAAAGGTGTTAAGGACATATAGAAGCCAATAACAACCTTTGAAGACATATAACAGACTCATTCATTCATTCATTCATTCATTCACTCATTCATTCAGTAGCATGCATTCATTCAGTAGCATGACATTTGCAGAACCCAGCTCTCATAACAATCTTCCGGAAAACTTCTCGATCATAAGTAAGATGTCCTGCGTCTGATACACCCATCTGGAGATCAACCGCCACTTCCTGCACCCATCTTCTCTTTGGCCTTCCACTTCCGCTCTTCCCGGGCATTTATCCCTCTATGACTGTTCTCTCCAAACTGTCATGACGTGTCAATTGACCAAATTATTTCAATTTTCTTTGTTTATCGTCTTTAGTGGCCAATCCTCTTTTATATTCAGCTCTTGTCGTATGGACGCATTTGTTCTTTTCTGTATCCAAGATATTCGTTGAACCCGTCTATAACTTTTATATTCAAAGGCATGTAGGCCCTATGCGCTGTTCAGCTGGTTTAGTAATGTTACAGACTGATCGCAATAAATTACATAATTTGTAAGAAAGAAAAAAAAACTATAAAAACTTTTAAAAAAACTATAAATTAATACAAAAATAAATAATAAAAAAATAAAATAAATAAAAACTAAAAACATATAAATTAATATAAAAATAAATAAACGCCATAAATTAGCTTGATATGCATAGACTAAAATCTTTAGGTTCAGAACAAGACATTGTGAACCCAGACCACATCTCTACGAAATAGGCCTCACTGGCTCTGCCTCTTGCTGATATGGACCACTCAAGCAAAAGCCAAAGCTGGTCCTACAAGACTACCCTGACTTGGCCGAATTGAGGGAGGACATTTGGCCGGTTCAAGAAAAACTTTGGGTGAAGGCCCCAAGCGAACCATCTTGTTATTTGTTTTGTTTTTTGCACTCGCTCGCGTTGTACTCGAGGGTAGCTTATAGTAGTACTGGACTGAATTTTGTCTGTGGATTTTTTTTTTTTTTTTTTTTTTTAAGCATATCCTTTACAGGACTTAGCTGTCAACGCCAGTATCTTTCAGCTGTATGTTGATCTCTTGGCAAGATTACGCTTAGTAGTTTGCCATTGCTTTCTGAGCGTACCAGTGTTCCTCGCCTTAAGCCTTAAGGCGAACCCACTCCGACTTCAGAGGTAATCCTACTTGAGACCCCTGCTAGAATAGATGCATAGGATACGTTGATATAAGAAGAAGAAGAAGAAGAAGAAGAAGAAGAAGAAGAAGAAGAAGAAGAAGAAGAAGAAGAAGAAGAAGAAGAAGAAGAAGAAGAAGAAGAAGAAGAAGAAGAAATCATTACTCATGACTGCATGCATAATATTAAATTTGGTTGTTTCCCCTGATTTAAACGAAATCGCCTTAAAGTTCGACTGTCATGAATTCGAATTCCAATAGAGGCCGATTTTTAAAATTGACTTGGGCTCGCTGGCTGATCCAGAAGAAGATGGGTCCCAGAAAATGCCAGGCAGGCGCTGCTGTAACTATATCCAAACTGGCAACCTGTATGCATTGATACGCTAACTGATTCAGTGCCAAATTTTAAAAAAAAGCAGGTTCGGATTAAACATGGTACACGACCAAATGAACAAGTTTTACAATGTAAATTTGCATTCTCATCTCATCTCATCTCATCATGTTCCTCTTGTACCTTGCGGTGTCGAGGTGAAGTATAAACATCGTGAGAGTGCCTGATTATGGGCTTCATATATCGATATTCCCATGGACTCTGCTATTCCCCCCGTCCAACGTTTACGTGGGCGGCCTCTTCCTCTGTTTGCGTCTGGTCTGTACATCATTGCTTGTTGCGGTATGCTGTTGGATGGTAACCTACTTGCATGGCCAAACCATTTGACGTGCTGCTTTCTAATAAAATATAGTGCAGATATAACCCCCAATTTTGTCTGCAAGGTGTGGGCTGTGCCTGGCCCTGCAGCCAGCAGGGTTAGGATCGGCTAGCCTCTCCCAGGCGGGGTGAAAAGTTAAAATTAGTAGCCTGCCGATGACCCGCAGACTACACAGGTCAACCCCCACCTCCACGTGGTGCAGACCGGGAAACCATGACCGCGAGGTCATGGGCTAACGGGGCTATGGCTCGCCATAGGGGATGGACTCCATGTGGTCAGATGTGTGTCCTAAACCTGCGACTGGCCTAGCAAGCCAGCAGAGGATCTTCATACTGCTAGTAGAAAAACAAAGAATTTGCATTCTCTAAGCATTAAAATTGCGGAAGCTACCGCGACACGAAACAAATAACACGGTGACATTATTATGATATATCGCCCTTCTATCCAAATAGGAGATCACATTTGGCCATATAGTATCCTTCGGCACTGAATCAGTTAAATATAGGATCTGTCCCACCTGGGAGGGTTAACCGGGTCAATAAATGCCAGCAGAAGTCGGATGTGTCTGCCGCAGGCGCAAATAAAGGGGCACAACGCAAAAACGTCCGAGTGACATTGGAGTGTCCTTCGAAACACCCGGGAAAGTTAACTCGGTCAACAAATGCCCGCAGAAGTCGGATGTGTCGGCCTAAAGGCGTAAGTGAGCAGGCAAAATGCAATTACGTCTGGGGAAAAAACACTCCGGATGAACACAGAAGAAGAAGAAGAAGAAGAAGAAGAAGAAGAAGAAGAAGAAGAAGAAGAAGAAGAAGAAGAAGAAGAAGAAGAAGAAGAAGAAGAAGAAGAAGAAGAAGGAGGAGGAGGAGGAGGAGGAGGAGGAGGAGGAGAAGAAGAAGAAGAAGAAGAAGGATCTGTCCGGATCTTTTGTTTTGCAGATTCTACGAAGCTGTTTCCCTCTGATATGCATGGGATGATACATGGGATATACATGGGATGATACATGGCATATACATGTGATGACATATGGTATATACATGGAATGATACATGGGATATACATGGGATATATATGGGATATACATAGGATGATACATGGCATATACATGTGATGACATATGGTATATACATGGAATGATACATGGGATATGCATGGGATATACATGTGATGACATATGGTATATACATGGAATGATACATGGGATGATACATGGCATATACATGTGATGACATATGGTATATACATGAAATCTTCTTCTTTGCGTTCATCCGGAGTGATTTTTTCAGATGTGATTGCGGTGTGTCTGGTTAGGCACCCTCGGGTCGAAACCCTCAGGCCAACACATCCGACTTTTAGCGTGCATTTTTGACCAGGTTAGCAATCCTGGGAGACTCTCACTTTTGTGGTACCGTCCACATCTCAGCTGGTCTAGTTGGAACAGTCGAAGACTACACGGTCATCCCTCAAGTGAAGGCAGGGACAGTCCATAGCATTTTCCGCCATCCTGGGTGGCTTCCATAATTGCAGAGCCGGCACATAACGCTCTGGTGCTGGGTTTACCGAGGGAATCGTCACGTCCTGCTCATGGCTGTTTTAATTCCTCACTTCAATATATTGGGCATTTCGCTCGCCCTGGGCCGTTCCTGCACAAACCAGTCAGCTCTGCGGTTGGTTTCCACTAAGCGAGTTTTCGGACATGTGCTTGTCCCTGTACCCATCAGAGCTGTTCCAGGCACGGCGGACATTCGGAAAACTACCTAGTCAGAGCTGTTCCGAACAAGAGCGGCATTCGGAAACTAGGTAGTCAAAGCTGTTCCTAGCACGGGAGACATTCGGACGAGACATTTCACTCGGACGTAAATGCGTAGTGTCAATTTTTAGTTTGCCACCCGTAGGACGACACTTCCGACTTCCGGCGGGCATTTTTTTAGTGAGGTTAGCCTTCCTCTGATATACATGAAATGATACATGAGATATATATGGGATATACATAGGATGATACATGGAATATGCATGGGATGATATATGGGATGACACAGGGAATATACATGGGATGATACATGGGATGATACATGGGATGACACATGGAATATACATTGGATGATACATGGGATGATACATGGAATATACATGGGATGATACACGGGAAGATACGTGGGATTATATATGTGATGATACATGTGACGATGATACAAGTGACGATACACTGGATGATAGATGCGATGTCACATGGGATGATACATGAAATGATGATACATGGGATGAAACAATGGACGATACATCGGATGATACATGTGATGAACCACAGGATGATACGTTGTATGATACACAGGATGCTAAATGGGATAATAAATGTGATGATACGTGTGATGATACATTTGATGATACATGAGATTATATGTGGGATGATAAATGATATGATACATGATATGATACATTGGATGATACATTGGATGATATTTGGATGATAAATGGGATGATACACGGCTTGATACATGGATGATATATGTGATGGTCATGGTCAACGTCTATATGCTTCTGTGGGTGGAGGGGGGAAGTGGTGTCTCCTTGGCCAAGTGGTTACGTCGCCTCCCTCGCGCTCCAAAGGTTGTGGGTTCGATTCCGGGACACGTCGTTCGGTTCACAAGGGCAATTGTCTCGGAGACTCGTGGGGGTGGTCGCGGAGCTACTGAGTCCGTGGTTTGTGTGAAGCTTTCGCCAGGACGCCCTACAGAAAGAGACCGAGCCTAGTAGGATAAAACCCGGTGCAATGAAGTTTATTTCCTTGCCTTTTAACTGATTCAGTGCCGGGGGATAATATGTCGCCAAATGTGACCTCCCATTTGTACTGAAGGATGATATATCGCCATACTAGGGACATCGTGTTATTTTATTTGTATCATAGTTATTTCCCACAATCGCAATGCTCAGTGAACGGACATTTACATGTGATTGTGTACCTTGTTTGGTCCACACCTACTTCTTGTTTGCCATCACTGAATCAGTTAAACCCTTTTACAAATATATTTCTGCTTGTTGCTGTTTTCGGCTATCTGTTCTATTATGTATTGGCTTTATCATTGTCATCTTTTCCTGCTAGTTATTAAGTGTTGTCTTCATGCCCTCAGTTATGATTCGTATTCTATAGTTTTGGACTCCATTTTGTTAAAGTGCGACTTATCTGTTGTTGCTCAAGATGCAATATCATATTCATGGACTGGCCTTATTCGTCCACTATATATTTTCTCGTGAACCTTTTCTTTTTTTTTAAACTTGCTCTCTTTTTCAAGATTGCCATTCTTTTGTTTGATTTGTTTCAGGCTGTGTCTCCCATATCAGGCAAGGATCAAAAGCAATATCTGTGTAGTTCTGCCAAGTCTTTTCCTTTCTTCTGGACCGATATAGTCATTAGTCGCAGTTTCAACATCACGACAAAGGGTCATCCCATAATGCACCGCTCCTGTGCCAGCGAATATCTCACGAAACGCTCCTAAATGCCCCATGTGAAAAGTAGAAAAGACAACAGTCCCAAAAACAACAGCACGCACAGACATATACGCATAGGGTCGCTGTCAGAATGTCAACAAAACAGTCAGCTACTAAAGCTACAATTCATCGTCGATGGATGCAGCGGTCACTAGAAGGCTAGCAGTTGCACATACATTACTGTATAACGAGGACACAAACAATAGATTGCACGATTTATTGCCTGGCATATTTCGCTGCATCTCGTCAGGTACATACTGCAGAAATCACACCACATAAAGTGAAATAATTAGAAAAATCCTTCAATCTGAAATATACACATATTCGCACAGTAATGTCGATTGTCTACCACGGTAATTTTAAACTGACTAACATGTCTTTCTCCTTGCACAAGGCCGGCTTACGCAGGTTGATCACTATGGCTTCAGCAAACCTTAACAACCGACTACTCTGTGTGTTGAACAACACACGGAAAGCACTGTCTCTTTCAACCACATGGCCACTCTAGAGCACGTGTCTCGCGATCGATGAAGCAGGACTGTTCCGGTGTGTTGGCCTGCCTAGGCTACCATCTTCTGTGTGTAGTATCTTGTCCACCCAGTTCGGAATATGTTCCAACACTCTGTTATGTAACTGTCGCTCTGTTCTACCTATGTAGATGGCCTCGCGCCTGCATGTAAATTGGTAAATACACTTCGATTCGGGTTTAGGGCATTCTTCAGAGTTTCAAGTTCTTCTGTCAGTGTTTCCTGGGTGCATATCTTCCTAGCACGGTCAAACAGGGTCCGTACTAGGCCCCGTTTGTACTGGACAGGTGCGAAGCTCCGAAAATTTAAATATTGGCCAGTCCATGTTTCCTTTGAGCAGGTTTTGGTGGCTTTCTGACTGATTTGATCATTCTTTTCTTTTGGTGGTATGTAACGGGTACATCAGGCTGTTCTTCTTTTGCTCCTTCCTTAACTAATAGATCAGCTCTCTCGTTTCAGGGTACTCCACGGTGAGATGGTATCCACTGTATGGTGACCTTACGCTGAGTGCTAAGTTCAGAAAGTATGGTCCTTAGTAATGGCAATTTCCCAGACAGGAGTGCCCCGAGTACTTATTTTGCATATGTCAACAGCACCACATGTACTATAGCTGGTATTTAGTAATTTCTCTATTGCAGCAACCGTATAATTTCCTTCAATCCACGTGATAATATTTCTCTATTCCAATTGCAATTTTAGGCTCCTCGCAGTTTCTTTTGTTTTAGTACCCAGTCATGTTAGCATTTCATTTGCAATTCAATCCATTATTTGGTGATTTCCTTTGTTTATATGGTTCTCACTATTACATTTCTTCTTAAGTTTTATTCCAATTAGTCACCATATGTTCTGCAGCTATTTCTGTGCTTTTATGACTTATTTTTCTTATTCTTGTTTGAATGCTTGTTTCTGTTCTATTGTAAAATTATTTTACTTTGCACTAGCAAAGCGTTTGCAGCGTTCCCTTGCACGCATGGTGTTTCCTCGTATATTATTATTATTATTGTGTGTGTGTGTGTGTGTGTGTGTGTGTGTGTGTGTCACTTAACGTCGACAATTATTCATGGTATTTATTACTTAGTATATCATGTTCCCACCCCTGTATAAATTCAGGTCTTCTGTTCTTATCCCCCATCAATCTCTTGTTTAATTTAATTGTTCTTTTATATTTTGTAGAGTTAGCTTTGATCGGAATGCTCAATTCATTTATTTCTTGTCTTTATGCTGACTTCCTGGGATCTTTTACATTGGTCTCCATTATGTGTACTTCTTCAGCCCACTGTGGTTTGTAATATTTTCTTGCCTCTCTTGGAATGGACTCTGTGGTTGCCTGCAGTATTGATTTGTTTAGATTTTACACCATTATTTTAGTGTTGACATGTCACGTTTTTGTATTTTCACATTACTAGTCTGTTAGTTCTTCTATCTTTGTCAAATCAGGCCAAGGAAACTAGCTCTTAAGAGCTATACTGAACCAGTCCTGATGTATGGAAGTGAATCATGGACAATTAACAGACAAGTGATAAAGTATGTAGAGCCTGCGATACGTGATTTTGTAAAAGAATGATGAAAACATAGTTCCCGTGGAATGCCTTAATGTGCATCCCAAGGTATGCTGATTTATGGTAATTGCCTGCTAATTAGTCTAGCGCACTGCGAACAATACAGAGTTGACGAACGGTACACAATTGCTCAAATATAGTGAGGCGTTAACAATTAGGCGGTTCAGCCGGTTCTATGTCAACAGAAAGCGTTTGCATTAAATTTGAAATTCGTGGTGATAACTAATGTTCTACATTCGAACAACACCTGTATGGGTTTTAAGTGTTTTAGCTAAAGTATTATTCATTTACGTTAGTCAGTTTTAAGTCAGATACGACTGGGCTACCGTATGGCAGTAGACGGTACTACCTGCTTTCTGTTAGTGCCGAATGTTGGGTGACGCTCACCAAACTCGACACCCCACATTGTGCCAACGGCTTCGGGCAGAGGAGCGTATATCCTGGTGGGAGGAAATGCAACTTAAAGACTAAAGGTTATGACAGGTTAGACCAGACCCTAAGCCTTGATCAGCAACTGGTTTAGGATCGAAGCTTCGACAGGCGGTCAGTTAGAGCATTGCCTTGCTTATCCCGCAGATTCTGCAACTTGCCTTGCTACAGATGTATTGGTGGTACCTTTCCTCTGTAGTAAACTAGGCAGGCTGTGAGAGGGATCATACTGCAAGGGCAACACATGGTCTCTACAATTCAGCCCAAGCTTTGTGCTATCGCCAGCTACGTGGCGAAGGAATTATGGACGCAGTTCGTAATCTCGCATACCCGCTTTCGAAACACAGCTGCGGGCAACAGACCCCCTAGAGTTGGTATTTTTACGAAATGGTATGGGTGCCGATCGTTCAGAAAAGCAAACTACTGAAAGTAAACTTGCCAAGAGATCGCAACAGCAAAAAAAAATCGCAACGTGCCCTAAAGAATATGCAACTAGCTAACTTTGTGCTATCCTCTTTATCCACGTAGAGTAGGTCACACAGCGCGCGAGAATTGGAAGTGGTTCTCGCCGCGTTGGTAACTCTCGGGATAAATGAGCCGGCCGTTCAGAAAGCAATGGCAAACTATTGAGCGTAATCTTGCCAAGAAATCAACGACAGCGGTAAAATGCTGGTGTTGACAGCGATGTGCTATGGACAGGTTATTATGTCTTTGTTTTAAAGCACAATAACTATCGCTTGTCAAAACGGCAAGGTGCCAGTATATATTCATTTATTCACTACATACGATATATAACTCTGCAGTATGCACCTGACTAAATACAGCGAAATATGCCGGGCAGTAAATGGTTCAACATATTGTTTGTCGCTTCTGTGTTTAAAATCTTTGTACTTACACACCACCCCTTAGTCAGGATCGCCCATGCCAGCAAAATGTTACACGACCCGGATCCAGTTGTCTGAACTCTTCCGTGTGCTGTGATTGATGCAAACATTTCCCGTCGGCTTTGTAACGATGAGACCTTGACTGGATTCGCCGAGAACCGAAGCCATCCAGCACTTTACAAAGCCAATACAATTTTAACCCTTACTCTTTGTCCTCATTCTTTCTTTCAACTCTCCGACTGACCTAATTAAGGAATAACGTTGTATGTGCCGTTAACAAACAACACACGCACATACATACAACACGTGTAAAGCTGTAAAGCCAAGCTAATAATATTTCTGACTATTTCTTCACAGAAATGCTGTTAGAAATTATTACTTATTAAAATAATTTATATATTTATATAGATATCGCTACATATCTTCCTTTCTTGATCTATTTCCAAACATTTCTATATATGATAAGTTCAGTAGTGAATGACTCATTCGCATGGCGCTTATAATCTACGCAGATTAGCATACTAATGAATGTAATGTGTATACTAACGTATCTTTTCATTTGAATGGTTTTATTCTCCTCACTAATCTCTCCGTCCAATCTGTTTCTTTAATCTCTCTCTCTCTATATATATATATATATATATATATATATATATATATATATATATATATATATATATATAACTCTCTCTCTCCTCCCTCCCAAAGAGGCGCACAATGTTTTTTACATGCTCTCGCTTTGAACTAAATCGTAGTCTATACACGTGCTACTACTTCTAGTACACTGGACCGGTTTTTGCGAGTGGATTAGCTTTCCCTGTTACAAGTGTCCCTCGCCATCAGGCAAAAACACTCCGACTTCTGAGGTATATGCTGCAATTAAAATAATATAACCTCCCCTTTCTCTCTCTCTCTCTCTCTCCCGCCGCTCTCTACTCCCACTTTCTCTCTTTCCCCCACTCTCTCTCTCTCTCTCCCGCCGCTCTCTACTCCCACTTTCTCTCTCTCCCCCACTCTCTCTCTCTCTCGCCTCCCCGAGATACAGCAAGGGGCTTCCAATCATCAAAAATTTGCCCCTTTCTACTAATGTTTCAGCCTTTTTAACTTTCTTACACTTTTCTGTATCATTTCTCTTTCCACAGCTCCCCCACCCCCTTTCTCTCTCATCCCTAAGATGTTACAATGAAAGTAATAATATTCACAGTGGAGTTAGCCCTCGGGATGTTTCTGATTGTCAGAGAGGCCCTCTTCCGAAATGTCCCGGCCCCTTTACTTTCTCATTTTTCACTGTCGCATCTCTTTATCTTCCCCTCTCTCTAAGATGCTACGATGATAATAATATAAACTCCACGGTGGAGCTAGCACGACAGGAGGCTCCGATCGTCAAAAGTAACCTCCCATCAACGAATGGTCTTTAACTTTACACTTTTCTCCCATCTCTTTATCTCCTCTCTGTTCCTCCCTAAGACCCTGCAATGAAAACCTAGTAACACGGGGCATCATGGGAACTGTGTAAAAGCGTTGTCACGTGACCGGTTTCTTTGTGTGCTGGGCCGGTCGCGTGTGAGTCAGGTAGTGTCTGCACATCAGCTCCGATCATTCAGCTGTTTAGACCTCTCACAACGTTCACATCACCTCCATTAGCTGTCGAACCCGTCGCTGAAACATTTATCTGAATGCTTCGGAGAATTCACGCAAGAAATCCAGGAGTTTATGCTGCTTTCCCCCCAAAATTTATGCGGGTTCGTCTGTGTTGTTACTGCTAAGGCAAAATATGGCCATGGCTGTAGTCGGGCAGAGAGCAACTTCGAGGCATGTTATGGCTTTTCACAACTCTTCCTCTAGCCCTAATGTCACCAGCAACCAGCACGTTGGACTTTTAGCGATTCCCGTGTCGGGATCTATCATCAGTCCTGTGGCATACGCTTCAGAAACTCCGGATAGACCTATTGGATACGGTGCATTTGGAGTTGTTTGGTAAGTGGTCACACCTCTTTCACAGTATCTGTTGACATACTCTTGTCTGTTGTACTGTTTAATGTGTGCTTGCCCCAACAAACACAGCTGATTTGCCTTATTTTTGGTTTGTTTAATTGTTCTCACGTTTGTTTAAGTTGACACACGTGGCCAGTATTCAGGCTAGACGTGTCACTTTTTGTGTCCCAAGCAGCTGATGTTGTGAATTACTGATTAACTTGATTAAGACTGCCATTGTTATAATTATAGTTCTACTGATTTAAAATAACTTATCTGGGGCAGAAGTTAAGAAAGAATATAATGAGTTAAAGTAACAACTGTATGGGTTAGAAGAAGTTAAATAATGGCGAGGACATAATATTTTGGGTTTTATTTTATGATTGGCCGGGGATCCGCGGCACGTGGTAACTAGATAGACGTTTGTCTGCCTGCCCAGAGTGGAGGGTTCGAATCCGTATCCGTGGGGAATTTCAAAATTGATCTGGTCTCCCAGGTCGACCCAGCGTAAACTGAGTATCAGGAAATGTCATGGGAAGTGATTTGTGAAGGCGGTCAGCGTAATATTGACCACACCATAGCCTGGGTTAGTCTATAAAATAGTATGGTTTTAGTTTAGCACCATATGCCAAAACCAAATGCTAAGACACATAAAGAGTACTTTATAACTGGCTGCAAGGGAATAAAGTGTTGATAATTCTTCATATATTCTATCATTATATTTCTTTTACTAGTATTTATGTATTATTATTATATCTACCTATTTTAAACCAAAACTCTACTGTGTCAGACATTTTGTGTGTGCTTTACTCACTCTGTCCTGGTTGTTACATTAAATGTTTCGGCACTCTTCCGATTGACGGGTCTAAATAGTTCTGCAGTGAATAAGTTAGGGTTAAGGGTTAGGATCAGTGTTAGTTTAACACTAACCCTAACCCTTAACCCCTGACTTATTCACTACGGAACTATTTAGACCCGTCAATCGGAAGAGTGCCAATGTTTCTGTCCTTGTAGTCACATAAAATATCCCTTGTTGTTACATGAAATATCCTTGTTCTTGTTGTTACATGACATATCCTTGTTCTTGTTGTTATGTTAAATATCCCTTCCTTGTTGTTACATTAAATATCCCTTCCTTGTTGTTATGTTAAATATCCCTTCCTTGTTGTTACATTAAATATTTATGTCCTGGTAGTTAATTAAACACTTATATGCTGGTAGTTACATCAGATATTCCTCTCCTAATTAGTTAACGTTTCTGTCCTAGTTGTTGCCGTAACTCAGCTCCAGACAAATATCAGTTTTAACTCATTTTGACACAGAATTTTCATTTCAAATAATTGCATGGGACTGAAAGAGTTAGAAAATAAAATAAGTATAATATTTATGATTTGTGCAGTAAATAAACCATAATATTTTGATCCATTACTACATATGTGGAAATGTAGGCAAAACCACCACATGAATAGTTTCCCCCCAATAAAACCCAAGTTCGTGGTCAGGCTCAAGGCTATATTTATGGTATTATGACATTCAAAAAACTTAATACCAGTCAACGGACATACATAATGTGACCTGACAACATACGCTTCAAAAATATATTAAGATTTCTTAAGTAAAGCGTGTGGCTTGTGAAGTACTCAAAGAATATGATGATTTTCCGTTTATATTCATCATCCAATGCCTTGCCGGCTGGCATGGGCGATCATGCCTCTCCACAAATTACGATCTCTGACGTCATGGATCAATTTGTGTGTTGACTCCCTTCTGTGCCATGACACAAGACTGTCAAGAATCATCTGACGCTGTAATCCTCTATCTCTCTTTCCAATCTTTCCCGTTGTCACATCATGTTCCAGTTTTTGTCTTCTCATAACGTGACCAAAAAAACGATGACTGTCTCTTTCCGATGTTTGTGATATGTTGTCTTTGCGACTTAGCTTCCTTTAAAACAAACATCCTGATCGCTCATTTTGGCTTTCCAATTAATTTTCAGCATTCTTCTATAAAACCACATCTCCAAGGCTTCCAGGGATTTATTCATGTACAAAATTCTACATTTATTCAAATACGGTCATGTCATCGTCTTTTGGAACATCATCATAACTCTCCAAATCCAGAATTCTTGGCCTAAATTTCTTGCAACTTCATTTCCTGTAGAACTATTGGTCCCAGTCTCTCATGTCCAGCAATAAGGCTTTCCTTAAATGAGCATTTCTTGGCCATGTAGCCTCCTCGTAGTGCATTGGTAACTTTATTTAACATGAGTGATGTATTGAATTATGAACCACATCCGTTCATTATCAAGTGCGCACCAGTGGCGTCTGTACTCCGAATGGCCATTCGGCAACAAGCCTTATCATTCTAGTTGACAATCTTAATTAGGGCTTATTTTAGGGGTAGGTCTTATATTAAACACATCCTGAAAAATCATGCTAGGGCTTATTACAGTGGTAGGTCTCATGTTCGGGGAAACACGGTATGTCCGTTTATTTGAAGAGAGTAAAAATTTGAGGAGCATTGATGCTGCAGTGGCTAGAACACTTGCCTGCCAGCCCAGCATTCATGGGTTTAAGTTCACATCAATGTAGACTTTTAAAATCCATGCTCTCAGGTCGACCCACCCTAAAATGGGCACCAGGAAATGACCTGAGAAATAAAGGTGGCAGGAGTGATATTCACATTCATTCATTCATTCATTCAGTAGAATGTCCTTTGCAGAACCTCACTCCCATAGCAACCTTCCGGAAAATTTCTTGGTCATAAGCAAGATGTCCCATGTGTGATACACCCATCTGGAGATCATCTGCCACATCTCTGCCACGTTCTCTTTGGCCTTCCTCTTCCTCTCTTCCTGGACATATTAATGTCCCTCTATTAATGTTCTCTCCAAACTTTCATGTCATTTCAAGTAACCAAAATACTTTCAATTTTCTTTGCTTTTATCGGCTTAGTAGCCATCCTTCTTAATTATTCAGCTCTTGTCGTATGGATGCATTTGTTCTTTTCTGTATCTAAGATATTCTTAGAACCCATCTATAACATTTATATTCAAAGGCATTTATGCACTGTTCAGCTGGTTTAGTAAGTGTCCAGGTCTCACAGGCGTATGTTGTAATGGAAAAGATGCATGCTCTTAAAAATATAATTTGTGTAGGTCTATCTGTCCCACGCCACAATTTATTCAGTTTTAGTTTTTGAAGAGCAATAGAGATTCCTTTTTTAAATTTCTTTCATTGTATCACCATTGTTGGTAATTAATGACCCAAGATATTTAAAATTGTCCACCACCTCCAATATTTCCTCATTAACACATATTTCGGAGTGATATTGGTCATATCAACTGCTAGTTGGTCTATAAAAATATGGTGCTAGCACCATATGCCCACTGATCCTTAATTTTCAATCTATCAGGTGCCATCTCCACAATGAAGGTTGGCTGCAATGGATCTCCAACACTGTCTGTCTCTCACCTTGATTGTACATTCTGTCAGATTGCTGTTTGTCCATCTCTTGATGTTATCTTCCCACTTGTATCATTGTGTACCTCTTGCTCGCTAGCCTTCAGCCTTACCTTCCAGTCCAGTATGGTTTTTATAAGAGTGTTATGTCTTTCAATATATAAAGCCCATAAATAGGTACTCCCCCGCTGTTTATGCTTCACCACAACACCGCAAGGTGCAAGAGGAACCTGATGAGATGAGAGGTGTGATGAGGTTATTTCTTTTAATGTGGCTGAAATATTTCACTTGCTTCTGTTTTATTTATTTCATCAACTCTCTTTTCATTCCCAGTTTTTCTAGAACCTCTGCATCCTTAAGTTTACTTCTTCTAGTAGCCCATGCTGTGTGACATTGATGATCATGTCTGCCCACAGCCCTCTCATGTGCTGTCAATCATTTCTGTTACTAATATTCCTCCATGATGCCAAAATGTCTAGCATTTACTCTCTTGGTATCCTCATGTCTCTCCTCCCCACTAGCTTTCCCGTTGTGATGACATACTCCAGCTTTTACTTTTTTTGTCATGCCAAAAGAATGTATGTTTCTTTTGATGTGAGTAATCAGTTTTCTTTGTGGGTTAATTTCTTTTACATACTTAATAAAATTCTGTCATTATCATCATTTCTGAAGATGTAATGCTTAGCTTACTAGAGAACAAGTTAACCACTCAAAGAATCATATCATACCTGTACTAATTTACATCAAAATGTGTCATCATAAATAGAGTTACGTTGCAATGTTTTTGTCAAATCTGTGGCCCCCGTTTGTCAGATTTCAGCCCAGGTTTGCTTTCCCTATCCTATGACTATCGTCAGTCTACCTTGGATTTTGGGAAGTATTTTATCTTGATCCAATCCCTTTATCTGTTAAACTTGACATTCTGTACAGTAAGTACACTGAGGCACGATCTTACAATAATTGCTGTTTCCTAGATAATAACATGTCTACTGTCGCATAGATTGTACAACATTTACTGTTTCCTAGGTGATTAAATGGTTATTGTCTCATAGTTTGTACAATATTACTGTCTCATATTATACAATATTTACTGTCATAGATATTAGTCTCATATCATCATCATCATGGGCCATGCCGGTAAGCGTGGGCAGTCATGTTTTGCCATCTCACTCGATCACCAGAGTTGTGGATCAGCTCTGTGTTTCTGTCTCGTCCATGCCACGAGGCCAAGCCATCCAGGTATTTGCTTCTAGGTCTTCCTCTTGGTCTGTTCCCTTCGATCTTACCAGTTGTCACCAAGTTCTCCAATTCATTTCTTCTCTTAACATGCCCAAAAAATGTTGACTGTCTGTGGATCTTCATTTGTTTCTTGAAGGACCTGTTCATTGGTCTTTCTGGCTGTCCATGGTATTCTTTGCATTTTCCTCAGAAACCACATTTCTACAGCCATCAGATGTGTTTCAGCTTGACTGCTCATTGTCCAAGCTTCACATCCATATAAAAGTACAGGTTCTATGTAGCACCTCAACACTCTTTTTCTCGTTTCAATTGACATCTTTTTATTGGTCAGTATAATTTTCATCTTGCTAAAGGCTACCTTAGACATGGCGATTCTTGTTCTAATCTCTTCAAGGCATCTCCCATCAGATGTTATTACTGTTCCGAGATAATTGTACCGATTCACTTGTTGAAGAATATTCCCATTTACTTGTATATTACATTGTGGTATTTCATTCTTCCTAGTGACGACCATAATCTGTGTCTTTTTACAATTTAATTCTAACCCTCGTTCACTGTGGGTAACAACTGCATCTACTAAATGTTGCAGGTCCTGTTCATTGTCTGCAATCAAGACTGTATCGTCTGCATATCTAATGTTATTTATGCATCGTCCCCCAATGTTGATTCCTTCCATATCTTCAATATTTCTGAAAATATTTTCACTGTACAGGGAAAACAGATCTGGAGACATTACACATCTCTGTCTCACACCTCTCTTGATAGGCTGATATTGGCCTACTTCATTAACAACTCTTATGGCAGCTTGTTGTTTCCAATATATGTTTTTTACAAGTCTAAGGTCTTTTCCATCAATTTGTAGATCTTCAAGCATCCTTATCATGTCGACATGTCTCACTTTATCGAAAGCCTTTGTGTAGTCAATAAAGCAAAGGTCTCATATGTTATACAATATTTACTGTCGCATAGATTATACAATATTTACTGACTTGTGGATTATGGAGTATTTACTGTCTCAAATATTTAGATTATACTGTATTTGCGGTCTCAAATAGTTAGATTACACAATATTTATTGTCTCCTAGATGATAACATGTTTACTGTCATATTTATTTCATATTTAGTCTCATGTTTGACAAGATATTTACTGTCTCATAGATTATACAATATTAACTGTTTCATTTATTTAGATTATACAATATTTACTGTCTCATAGATTATATAATATTTACTGTCTCACAGATTATGTGTTTACTGTCTCCTAGATTATAATATTTTCACTGTCTTATGGATTATGCATTTTTTATAGTCTCATAGATTATACAATATTTACTGTCTCAGTTTATGCAAGATTCACAGTGTCAGATCATAAAATATTTACCTTCTCAGATCATGCAAAAATGTACTTTCTCAGCTTATACAATATTTACTTTCTCAGATTCTACAATAAGTACATGATCAGATTATGCAATATTTACTTTCTTTCAGTTTATACAATATTCACCACGTCAGATTATATAGTATTCAGTCTAAGATTTTACAATATTTGCTGTGTCAGATTATACAATGTATACTTTTTCAGATTATATAATATATACTTTCTCAGATTAAACAATATTCACTGTGTCAGGTTATACAATATTCACTGTGTCAGATTATACAATATTCACTGTGTCAGATCATTCAATATTCAGTGTAAAATTATACAGTATTCACTGTGTTATATACAATATTCATTGTGTTAGGTTATACAATATTCACTGTGTCAGATTATACAATATTCACTGTGTCAGATTATACAATATTCACTGTGTCAGGTTATACAATATTCACTGTGTCAGGTTATACAATATTCAGTGTGTCAGATTCTTCTTCTTCTTCTTTCGTTCGCTTGAAATATGTCTATATCTGCAATGTCGTCTCTTGCATGAATTGAACTGTTTTTTCAGTTCACACAGTGGTCCATAGAGTTTATCTTCCACCGTCGTCTCTCTAGGCCAGAAGGTTTGCCTAGATATGTTATATTTTGGGCAGTCTTGGAGTATGTGCTCTGCTGTCTGCGACGCCAATCCACATGTGCACATGGCTGTTTCACCAATCTTGAATTTTGTATACATGTGGTTGCGTAATCTATTGTGTCCTGTTCTGAGGCGCAGAATAATGACTTGTTCTGGTCTGTCCATAATGTGGTAGTCATCTTGAGCAGGTTTTGGTGGCTTTCTGACTGATTTGATCATTCTTTTCTTTTGGTGGTATGTAACGGGCACATCAGGCTGTTCCTCTTTGGCTCCTTCCTTAGCCAATTGATCAGCTCTGTCGTTTCCGGGTACTCCACAGTGGGATGGTATCCACTGTATGGTGACTTTATGCTGACTGCTAAGTTCAGAAAGTAGTGTCCTTAGTACTGGCAATTTCCCAGAGAGGAGCGCCTCGAGTACTGATTTTGCATCTGTTAGTAGCACCACAGGTTGTGTACCATTGCTGTTATTTAGTAATTTCTCTGTTGCTATCTTGATTGCCTCAATTTCGGCATCATAGTTATGGCAGTACTTTCCTGTCGGTACTCTGGCTGTGTCCCTAGTATTATTTGGGTATTCTATGTACACTCCCGCTCCTCCATTTCGAACAGCATTTTGTGCTGACCCATCTGTGTAGACTCGGATCCAGAGGTCCTGTGGGTATTCTTCATCAAGGAAGCTGAGAGTGGCTGTTCTGCGCTGCACACTGTTCTGTTCTTCCTTGTCAAATATTCCTCTCACTTTTGTCTGGATTTGTAATGATAGTCTATGCTCATCTTTCCATGGAGTTCGCTCTGGAATAGTTGTTAGGGGGATACCAACTGTGGGCAGATCAGTGGTTTCTCTGCAGAGTCGTTTGGCCTGGTGGATAAAACTACTTCTTTTCAACCGCCCCATAGCTAGGTTTTCAAATCTGTTCTTCATAGGGTGGCCTGGCAAGCTGAGGAATTTTTCTGCTTGTATTAGCGTTTTCGTATCTCTGCGCTCACTCAGTGCCTGTGTCCTCCCCATCTTCTCCATTTCCACTATAGGGGTTGATCTCATCCCTCCTGTGGTGACTCTAAGTGCTTGATTTTGCACCTTGTCCAGCTCTTGTAGTGTGGTATTTGATGCTGAACACCACGCAGTTGACCCATATTCCAGGTGTGGTCGTATGCTCTGTTGGTAAACTTTGCTAAGTATTTTCGTACTGGCTCCCCATGTGGTTCCACTTAGCTTTCTCAGGATGGCTATTTTCCTTCTGGCTTTTGCTACTGCTTTGTTGATGTGCTTTCTCCATGTCAGCTTGCCATCAAATGTTACTCCAAGGTATGTTGGTTCTTTATCTTCTCTTAGGGGTGTTCCATTTATCTGGATGATCCCTGCCTTTTGTTTTGGAGAGAGGGTAAATAGGGTGGTGCTGCACTTGTCAGTGTTTATGCTGACACACCATCTATTTGCCCATGCAGCAAATGTATCTACAGCTCTTTGTAGCAATCTGGTGGCCACTGATGCATATTCATTTGTGCTCCATAGAACCAGGTCATCGGCGTACATTGCCGCTTTAATTCCATGCGGTAGGTGAGCAACAAGATCATTGATGAAGATTAGAAAAAGTGTGGGGGACAAGACTCCGCCCTGGGGGACACCGTGACGCAGTAGTACTTTCTTGCTCTTGAGTCCGTCTATCTGTACTCGGGCTCTTCTGTTGTGCAAGTATGCTTTCACCCATTTGTACATTCTTCCATTGACTTTGCAGTTTCTCAGTTTCTTCATCAGACCTTCTTTCCAGACTTTGTCAAAGGCTTTCTTCAGATCTATCCATGCCGCAAGCACCAGCTTCTTCTCTTGGAATGCATCCTCAATTTCTTGAGAGAGGTAGGTTGTCTGATCTTCCGTAGAGTAGCACTGCCTAAAGCCAGCCTGCTGTGGCACAAGGATGTTTTTACTTTCAATGTACCACTGCAGTCTGTGATTGATGATGCGCTCCAGTGATTTGCAGAGACAGCTGGTGAGGCTAATTGGTCTGTAGCTAGAGGCAATGGAACCATCTTTCCCTGATTTTAGGAGGGGTATCATGATTGCTTCTCTCCAGGCTTGTGGAACACTGCCTAAGGTCCAGCTGTTATTGAAGATCTGCAACAGCTTTGTTTTGGCCTCTGTTCCTAGGTTCCTGATCATTTCATTGGAGATACCATCAGCTCCTGGTGACTTTCTCATTTTCAGTTTTGATATGGCTAGCTCCAGTTCGCTGATTGTGATGGATGCCTCCAGAACCTCATGTACTATTTCCTTCTGTCCTGTATGTTGTCGTTTCTCTCGAATCTCTTGTTGATTCTCTGGACTAATTTTGATATTGCTATCTTGTGCGAACGAGTCCGCAAAATGGTCAGCTGCTTGCTTTCTTGTTAAGATTTTTCCATCTTTATGTAGTGCAATTTTTGAGTTTCTCCCTGTGCCCTCGTCATTAAGCTGTTTTATTAGCTTCCACAATTTCCTTGTGTCTCTTTCAAAGTTCAGAGACTCCGTTTTCTCCTGCCAGCTTTTCCGTCTAGCCTGCAGCTTGGCCCTTTGAAATTTGGCTTTTGCATGCTGGAATTTATTGTGGTGCTCTTGGCTGGGTGTGGCCTCTGCTTGCTTTCTACACACTTCAACATCATTATGCAACTGTTCCAGTTCACTACTCCAGTAGGGTTTATATTGTTTACGGGCTCCTCTTGGTACTGTTTCTCGCGCTGCCTGTAGTATGCATTTCCCAAACTCTTCAACTGCTTTATTTATGTCTTTCTCAGTGTTCAGGTTTCTAACCAGTATGCTGGTGCGATGCTTGTACATTGCCCAGTCTGCTTTCTTGTAGTTCCACCTCGAGAGGGTGCTGCTTTCACTTACAAGCTCATTTTCTACGGTTAGAAAGACTGGCCGATGGTCACTGCCACCAAGTTGTTTCCCAACAGTTCGTGTAATGTTCCACTCCAGGTCTGGTGAATGAAAAGCCAGGTCAGGTGTAGTTGAAGAGTGCCATGATCTCGAGTAGAAAGTATGTGGGTCGGACGGCTTGTTAATCAACATGAATCTATTCTCATCTTGCCAGTCTTCCAGTCTCTCTCCTCTCTGGTCCATGTGATCATAGCCCCAGCTCTGCGAGTGGCTGTTGAAATCGCCACACACAATCATTTTTTCTTTTAGTGGTAGAGTGTCCAGTGCCTGTGGGCGGTCACTTGGACAGTAGTAATTGATCAGATGTAGATCTGTATTACCTGTCTTAAGTTTAAGTGTCTGATACTCAGCCCCTTCCATGTAGACTTTGATTTGGGAAGCCATGATGTTATTTCTTACAAGGGTCAGTATCCCACCTTTTCGCCTGTTCTTTCGGTCAGATCGGTAACACTGGTAGCCTCTGATTTTGAAGGCTATATTTTCATTGAGGTGAGTTTCTTGCAAGCAACATATGCTTACTTTCTCTTTGTCCAGGATGTTTTCTAATTCAACTTTTTTGTTGCTGACTCCCTCCGCATTCCAGTGCATTATTTTAAGTCTTAGTTTAGTATGGCCAGTCGTCCTATTCTCATGTCCCCTGGCTCCACAGGACATCTGAGAAGGACCTCCAGTAGTTGGGGTTGGACCCTTTCGAGACATAGGGCCCGGCACTGCACCTGCCTGGGGGTCCAAAGCAGGGCGAGCACCATAACGATTAGCAGTAGTCGACATATTCCATTTTGCGTGATTGCGTGGCATCCTGATTTCTGTGGTGCGCCTCTTGGCTGGTTGCCTCCGTCTTCAGCACCTTTCTTTGCTAGAGCAGACTGTGGTCTCACTCGAGTGTAGATGTGTACGCGCGCACACGCCTGTCTGCGCATGCATGTCCGTGCATACACATCTAGAGCATACTGGTTATTTTCCGGCGCCAGAGACTCGCCGTCGCCCCTTCTCCTGTTAGTTTAAACAGGCCCGCCACGTGAAGGCCAGGAGTTGGACTTTTGCTGCATAGGTTATGTATTCACGAGCCATTGAGGTATTTGAGCAATGTTGGGCGCTCACCCCAACACCGCGCCTCGGCTACATACAGCAACATTTGGAACCCAGTGTGTCAGATTATACAATATTCACTGTGTTCAATTATACAATATTCACTGTGTTCAATTATACAATATTCACTGTGTTAAATTATACAATATTCACTGTGTTCAATTATACAATATTCACTGTGTCAGATTATACAATATTCACTGTGTTAAATTATACAATATTCACTGTGTCAGGTTATACAATATTCACTGTGTTAAATTATACAATATTCACTGTGTTAAATTATACAATATTCACTGTGTTAAATTATACAATATTCACTGTGTCAGATTATACAATATTCACTGTGTTCAATTATACAATATTCACTGTGTTCAATTATACAATATTCACTGTGTTAAATTATACAATATTTATTGTGTCAGTTTATACAATATTCACTGTGTCAGTTTATACAATATTCAGTGTCAAATTATACAATATTCAATGTGTTATATACATTATTCACTGTGTCAGATTATGCAATATTCACTGTGTCACATTATACAATATTCACTGTGTCAGATTATACAACATTCACTGCGTCAGATTATACAATATTTACTGTGTCAGATTATGCAACATTCACTGTGTCAGATTATACAATATTCACTGTCTTAAATTATACAATATTCACTGTGTTAAATACAATATTCACTGTGTTAAATTATACAATATTGACTGTGTCTGCTTATACAATATTTACGGTGTCTGATTATACAATACTCACTGTGTCAGATTATACAATATTCATTGTGTCAGATTATACAATATTTACTGTGTCAGATTATACAATATTCAGTGTCAGATTATACAATATTCAGTGTCAGATTATACAATATTCAGTGTCAGATTATACAATATTTACTGTGTCAGATTATACAATATTTACTGTGTCAGGTTATACAATATTCACTGTGTCAGGTTGTACAATATTCACTGTGTCAGATTATACAATATTCACTGTGTTAAATTATACAATATTCACTGTGTTAAATTATACAATATTCACTGTGTTAAATTATACAATATTCACTGTGTCAGATTATACAATATTCACTATGTTCAATTATACAATATTCACTGTGTTCAATTATACAATATTCACTGTGTTAAATTATACAATATTCACTGTGTTCAATTATACAATATTCACTGTGTCAGGTTATACAATATTCACTGTGTCAGGTTATACAATATTCACTGTGTCAGGTTATACAATATTCACTGTGTCAGATTATACAATATTCACTGTGTTCAATTATACAATATTCACTGTGTTCAATTATACAATATTCACTGTGTTAAATTATACAATATTCACTGTGTTCAATTATACAATATTCACTGTGTTAAATTATACAATATTCACTGTGTCAGGTTATACAATATTCACTGTGTTAAATTATACAATATTCACTGTGTCAGGTTATACAATATTCACTGTGTTAAATTATACAATATTCACTGTGTTAAATTATACAATATTCACTGTGTTCAATTATACAATATTCACTGTGTTCAATTATACAATATTCACTGTGTCAGATTATACAATATTCACTGTGTTCAATTATACAATATTCACTGTGTTAAATTATACAATATTCACTGTGTTAAATTATACAATATTTATTGTGTCAGTTTATACAATATTCACTGTGTCAGTTTATACAATATTCAGTGTCAAATTATACAATATTCAATGTGTTATATACATTATTCACTGTGTCAGATTATACAATATTCACTGTGTTCAATTATACAATATTCACTGTTTTCAATTATACAATATTCACTGTGTTAAATTATACAATATTCACTGTGTTCAATTATACAATATTCACTGTGTCAGATTATACAATATTCACTGTGTTAAATTATACAATATTCACTGTGTCAGGTTATACAATATTCACTGTGTTAAATTATACAATATTCACTGTGTCAGGTTATACAATATTCACTGTGTTAAATTATACAATATTCACTGTGTTAAATTATACAATATTCACTGTGTCAGGTTATACAATATTTACTGTGTCAGATTATACAATATTCAATGTGTCAGATTATACAATATTCAATGTCTTAAATTATACAATATTCACTGTGTTAAATTATACAATATTCACTGTGTTAAATTATACAATATCGACTGTCTGATTATACAATATTTACGGTGTCTGATTATACAATACTCACTGTGTCAGATTATACAATATTCACTGTGTCAGGTTATACAATATTCACTGTGTCAGGTTATACAATATTCACTGTGTCAGGTTATACAATATTCACTGTGTCAGGTTATACAATATTCACTGTGTCAGGTTATACAATATTCACTGTGTCAGGTTATACAACTTTCACTGTGTCAGATTATACAATATTTACTGTGTCAGATTATACAATATTCACTGTGTCAGGTTATACAATATTCACTGTGTCAGGTTATACAATATTCACTGTTTCAGGTTATACAATATTCACTGTTTCAGGTTATACAACTTTCACTGTGTTAGGTTATACAACTTTCACTGTGTCAGATTATACAATATTCACTGTGTCAGGTTATACAATAATCACTGTTTCAGATTATACAATATTCACTGTGTTAGGTTATACAAATATTCACTGTTTCAGATTATACAACTTTCACTGTGTTAGGTTATACAAATATTCACTGTTTCAGATTATACAACTTTCACTGTGTTAGGTTATACAAATATTCACTGTTTCAGATTATACAACATTCACTGTGTGTGTGTTTTTAAAATTCGCATATCCTTTACAGGACATCGCTGTCAACAGCAGCATCTTTCAGCTGTCTGTTGATTTCTTGGCAAGATTACGCTCAGTACTTTGCCATTGCTTTCTGAGCGGCCGGCTCAGTTATCCCGCAAGTCACCAGCGGGGGGTAAAACCGTTCCCAGTTCTCGCCCGCTACGAGACTCTGCGTGATAAACGGGATTACGGAGAAAGTGTTGTAACCCCTCGGCCAGAGAGACCGGCTTCACTGTGTTAGGTTATACAATATTCACTGTGTCAGGTTATACAATATTCACTGTGTCAGGTTATACAATATTCACTGTGTTAGGTTATACAATATTCACTGTGTGAAGTGATACAATAATACTACTAGATTATAAAATGTTTACTGCCTTCTAGATTATAAAATGTCAACTGTCTCCTGGAGTATAAACTATTTACTGTCTGATAGTGCTTACAATGTTTACTGTCTCCTGCATGATAAAATGTTTACTGTCTGTTAGATTATTAGTTTACCGTCTCCTGGATTGTAAAATATTTACAGTCTGATAGTTCATTCACATATCATGTCCCTTGCAGAATGTCACCCTCATGATGGCCCTATATATAGAAAAACTCCTGATCTTTGTCAGTTCCCTTGCCGCATGTAATTTAGTGCCCAAAATCCCTGCAATTCCCTGTGTGCACCTTTGTGTTGGTTGATCCCCGGCTCATCTTGCAGGGAACCATGGATTCCATCATTGCTCTTTTTAAGCCACTGTGACATTCAATATGGCCAGAGTATTTCATTTTCCAAGTCATTATGCTTTTTGTGTGCCAGATTTCTTCCATATTCAGATCTTGTAGAATATTTTAGATTTTGTTTCGGTTGCTGTTGCCTAGATTGCGAAATATTTACAAATTTACTGTATTCTGGATGATTAAATATGAACTAATTTCTAGATTAACTATGCTGTCTCTTAGATTATAAATTAGTGCATTTGTTTTTCTAGATAACTATACTGTTTCTTAGATTGTAAAATAGTAAATTTTTTCTAGGTAACTGACTATACTGTCTCTTATGTGATAGCATTCAATATATTACCTAGATAACTATATTGTTTCTTAGATTATAAAATACAGAATATTTCTTACATTAACTGTACTGTCTCTTAGGTTATAAAGTAGTAAATATTTTCTAAAGTACAGTCTCTAACATTATACAGTTTTCACAACTTTCCAGATTGACATTGTATATACTATCAGACAGTAAATATTTCATAAATTAGGAGATAGTAAACATTTTTGTATAATCTGACACGTAAATATTGTTTACAATGACCCAGTGAATATTTTTAACTAGTCATTACATTGTAAAATAGTAAATATTCCCACATTAACTATAAAGTCTCTTAAATTAAGAAGTGTTCACTATTTGCTAGATTAACTATAGTCTCTTAGATGTTAAAATTGTCATTATTTCTTAGATCAAATGTACAGCCCCGGGAAGGTTAACCCGGTCAACAAATACCCGCAGAAGTCGGATGTGTCGGCCTAACGGCGCAAGAACGCAGCTCTGCTGTAAACAGGCACAACGCAGTCACATCCGAAAAAAAAACTCCGGATGATCGCAGAAGAAGAAGAAGATCAAATGTACAGTCTCTTACACTGTAAAATGTTCACTATTTCCTAGATTAAAATACTGTCTCTTGAATTTTAAAATAAGAAACATTTCCTAGATAAACTATACAGTCTCTTAGATAATAAAATAGTAAATATTCCCAAATAACTATACTGTCTCTTAGATGATAAAAAACGAAATATTTCCTATATTAACTGTACTGTCTCTTAGATTAAAAAGTAGTACCTATTTCATAAAGTGCACAGTCTCTCACATTATACAATTTTCACTATTTTCAAGATTAACTATATGGTCACTTAGATTGTAAAATTGTCATAATTTCCTAGATTAACTATGTGTCTTAGATTATAAAAGTGTCACTATTTCTTTAATTAAATGTTGTCTCTTACATTTTAAAATGTTCGTTATTTCCTAGATTAAATATACTGTTTCTTGAATTATAAAATAAGAAATATTTCCTAGATAAACTACACAGTCTCTTAGATATACAATTAAAATATTTCCTAAATAAACTATACAACCTCTTAAAAAGTTAAATTATGTCTCACTATTTCCTAGGTTAACTAAACAGTCTTTTAAATTGTGTCTCACTATTTCCTAGGTTAACATTGCAGTCTCTTACATAATAAATTATTAATTATTTCCTAAATTAGCTATCCAGTCTCGAACATTATAAAATACTTATGTGTCTCCTCTACCTCTTCGCCCCACTTTCGTGGAGAGTATATCACATTCTGTTAATGCACCTCAAAGGTCAGTGTGTCTGACTTTTCAGTGTGTCTGACTTTTCAGTGTGTCTGACTTTTGTCATGTATTTGTGTACGGTTTGCTACCTCTAAACTTATTCCATCCAAGGTCACGGGCTCTGACTACTTGGGTGAAGGTTTTCTTTCCTAAGTTTTGCCTAGTCTTGATTATATGATTTATGAGACAGAAAATATTGTATAATAATATGAGGGTAGGTTTTCGTTCCTAAGTTTTGCCTAGACTTGATTATATGATTTATGAGACATAAATATTGTATAATCTATGAGGATGGTTTTCTTCCCTAAATTTTGCCTAGGCTTGATTATAAAATTTATGAGACCGTAAATATTGTATAATCTATGACACAGTTATCTGTATCAACTATTAAAGCTGGTAGACATCCATTCTTTATCTAATTTTTATGTTTAAAAAAAAACCAAAACAATTAGTCCTGACTGAACCGAGCCCTGAAAGTAGACACCACCCCCCCCTCCCCCCCCCCCCCCCCCAACCTCTAAGCCAACTCTCCCACGGCCTGGTTCACCACCAGCCTACAGCTCGGATTAAAAATGAACCCACTGGTTTCTAATTATATCACATGTGCTAGATGATATCTTGGGTAGTAAAATAGGATGCCTAGCTTTCCCGGATAATGGCGAGAAAGAGGCATGTGTTAAAGTTACGCACTCGAAAATGCCAGCGGCAGTTGGAAATGGCAAAGAGTAGGTCGCAAAGCAAGTTAGTTGCATATCCTTTACAGGACGTCACAGGCAACCCCATCATTTTTTGGCTGTTTGTGATTTCTTGACACGTTTACGTTTATTAGGTTACCATTGCTTTCTGAACGACCGGCACTCATACGATTTTATGAAAACCAAAACAAGGCGGTCTGTTGCTAAATCGTCCTCAGCTGTGTTTTGAACGCGGTATGCGGATTACGAATTGCGCCCTTCCCCACAGAGCCGACAAAGTAAGTCTCAATCAATCTCAATCAGGTACCGCCTCCGCAATGAAGGCTGGCTGCAATGAATCTCCAGCGCTGCCTGTCTCTCGCCCTGACTGTACATTCTGTAAGGTGGCGCTGTTCTTCCATCTCTTGATGTTGTCTTCCCACTTATATCGTTGTCTACCTCTTGCTCGCTTACCCTCCAGTATGGTTTTTATACGAGTTTTATGTCTTTTAACGTGGCCGAAATATTTCACTTGCCTCTTTTTTATTATGTTTTTTTCCAACTCTCTTTTCATCCCCAGTTTTTCTAGAAGCTCTGTATTGGATTGTTTTTGTTTCCATGAAATACGACATATTCTTCTGTATATCCACATCTCCAGGGCATCTATTCGACTTTCTAGTTGCTTGTTTAATGTTCAGGCTTCCGAGCAAAGCAAGTGCCGTAGCAGAATTGTTACGGGGGAAACGATTAATGAACCTACCTACGGGTAGATAGCGCTGATTAACTCGGGTGGGCATCTGTGTAGAAGTTAACCGTACCCGAATGCACGCCGAAGTTGGACACACAACTGTGAGTCAGAGAGGTGTGTAAACCGCGTGACCTACTGCCCTAGGTCGAGGGCATGGTTGTGGGTTTAGTTTGGTTTCGACGGATCAACATCACGACACACGGGTGTAACCCTTAAGTGCTCCGTTCTACTCCTAACTCAAGCCTGAGTCCGGAGAATCTCAGCTCAGTGCACGAACTCCGTAGCACCGGCGAGGATCCTGAAATACTTTGGTTAGATTTTTAACTTGAAATTTTGCCCGGGCAGCGCCAGTAAGCTACATACTCTTTTTCGATTTCCAACTGCCAAGCGATTTTTTACGTGCGCAACAATACACACGGGCGTCCGATCTCACTACCCAGAGACCAGGGGACATTTTGTTACTAGAAGTCCACGTGGAAAAATCCCGGCCCTCACCGGGGCTTGAACCCGGACGGGACCTCCAGCGCTCGAGGCGGACACCATACCTCGAGACCACCCAGCCCCCTTGTGTGGGTTCATGTGGGATGATAAACCTGGCTAATGAAGACACTTTTTTTTAGAGTTGTCTAGTTGGTCGTGCATCGGGACGCACTTGTTCCCGCAGCGAAGCGCTGACGTTATTTGAGGGTGACAGGTTCTAGTCCCGGTCCGTGACTATGGCTTTCGATGTTGTCTAGCGCTTCCTCTAATCACGACTTCTTTCTTCTACTTCCGTGAGCGCCAAATAAGACGTGTGTTCGGAGATCAGCATGGCCGAGTTGATAAGAGCTTCAATTCCCGGTAGCCGATTGGGAGGTAGCTGGTTCAACCTTTACACCGGTCAACAGGACTAAAATATGACTTCTCGTCCTTGACTTTGGGACGTAAATTACAGGTCCCTCAGAAGTCGGAGTGGGTCCGTCTGATGGCGAGGGACACTGGTAATCGGGAAAGCTAATCATCCGCAAAAATCATTCCAGTGCCCTAGAAATAGTAGCATTTGTTGTATTTTAGTGCTCATGTATGCGGCTACTTCTGTTCTACATGTTAATGTCTGTTCTTCCATTATTGTTCTTCTCTAAATGGTGTTTGTTTTATTGTTCTCATTGCAGTTACTTATGGTATCCATCTGTCTAAAGTGTCTGGTGGACTGAGTGGTCTCGCGGTATGGTGTCCGCCTCGAGTGCTAGGGGTCCCGGGTTCAAGCCCCGGTGAGGGCCGGGATTGTTTCACGTGGACTTCTGGTAACAAAATTTCCCCTGGTCTCTGGGTAGTGAGATTGGACGCCCGTGTGTATTGTTGCGCATGTATAAAATCCCTTGGCAGTTGGAAATCGAAAAAGAGTAGCAAACGGCGCTGCCCGGGCAAAATTTCTAGTTAATCAAAGTATTTCAGGATCTTCGCCGGTGCTAATAGTTCGTCTACTGAGCTGAGATTCTCCGGACTCAGGTTTGAGTTAGGAGTATAACGGAGCATTTATGGGTTACACCCATGTGCCGCGATGTTGATCCATCAACTAAACTAAACTATCTGTCTAAGTGTCTGCTCTTCCTTTATTTCTATGATCTAAATTATATCGTTTAGTTGTTGACATAATAGCAACTTACGTTCATTTTCCCAAGTGTCTGTTCTGTAATTATTGTTCTTCTCTAAATCCTATTTAATTGTTTACATTATATTTAAGTGAATATCATTGAACGGTGGGTCTGTACATCCGACTTAGCATTTATTTCGAGTTTGATTTCCCTAACCATTGATCTTTCAAATGAATACCATTTTGTGCAATAAAAGTCATTGTCCTTAAAAGTTAGAAAAAGAGTCATTGCGTGTTATTTAGAACCAGTTTTTCACAATCATCAGAAAGAAGCAGTCATCATTTTGGGCCAGGGCGACCATCTTTAAACTGTCCTTATGACGGCGACGCATGTTCGTCTGTACCATGATGTCACGTGCTTAACACTTTTGACATCCTTTGCAATATTGGCAGGTTACAAGACAATGAATGGCATGGTTATTGTAATTTCTAGCAGACTTTTAAGGTTTTCATTTGAAGCCCCGTTGTATCTACTGCTGACTGGTTCTTTGGAGCGACTGCCAGCGAAGAACGATTGGCTTCTTGTTGAGACGTGTCTGCCAAGTTAGTCCAAATTGATTTTGATCCTCTTAGCGGTTCTTTTCTAAACAGCCTTCGTCACTAATCTTTCTCTGTCTGTCTGACTGCCTGCCTTTTTCTTCCATTTTCTTCCACACACCAAGACACGAGCCAGACATAATGCTCGGCTGGGTCATCATCATGTGCTGCGCCGATAAGCGTGGGCGGCCATGTTTCGCCTTCTCACTCGATCACCAGAGTCGTGGAACAGCTCCGTGTTTTTGTCTCCATGTGGCCAAGCCATCTAGATATTTACCTCTCTGCCTTTCCCTTGTTCGTTTTCCCTTCATCTTGCCAGTTGTCACCAAGTTCTCTAGTTTATTTCTTCTTATAACGTTCTCAAACAATCTTGGTCTGTAGACTTGTCTACGTCTAATTTCTCTAGTCAGTTTAAGGTTTTCATTTGTTTCTTGTAGGACTTACTCATTGTTTATCTGTCAATGGTATTCTTTGCATTCTCCCCAGAAACCACATTTCCCCACCATTACATGTTTGTTTTTTAGTAAGCCAACACAGAACTGGTGTCGTTGGCCTCTACACGCTGCGGGATTTACTGAGGAGGGAATCCGAGCACTTATGGACTGAATGATTCGATGTGAGGATGATCTGTCGATTAACTAACTAACTAGCTAGATAGCTAACTAACTACTTCTAGTGCACTGGACTAATATTTGCGTCTGGCTTAGCTTTCCTCTACTACCTGTGTCCCTCGCCATCAGGCGAACCCACTCCGACTTCAGAGGTACTTGTAATTTACGACCCCAAACCAGCGACGAGAAGTCAGCATTTTAGTCCGACTGACCGGTGTTGGGGTTTAACCCGTGATCTCGGCATCAGCACACCGAAAGTTTAACAACGTGCTCTCTTCTATTCGGCCGCGCTGGAAGGAGTTCGGAGCTCGAATGCGTAGTTTCACAATGCGACGAAGACGTGAAGAAAGAAAAGGTGGAGGGGAGAAACCAACCGTTTGGTTAAGAGAAAACACGTTTGAGGGAAAACTGGTGGAAACGATAGTAAGGGGAGTTTTGAGTGCATGTTTATGATGAATGGGCAAGTTTACTATTTCGGGTACGCCAGCTTGTCGAGAGGGACTGGAGAACCTGTCTTAGGTCAGAGCAGCGCGGGTGTTGAACTGAGTTGACCACCCCTTGAACTTTGCCCTGGTCCACCAGGGTCAATAACTTCCCGAGTCGGACAAATGTGGTGTGTTAGTGTGGGCGTGTGTGTGTATACAAACGTGTATTTGTATGTGTGTGTGTATACGGACGTGTATTCGTATCCGTATGTATTTGTGTATGTATGTATATATCTATACGAACTAATATTTGTATGTGTGTCTCTGTGTGTGTACACCGACGTGTATTTGTGTGTCTGTATGTTTTTGTTTTTTTGTTACCTTCGCATATTCTATTACAGAACATCGCTGTCAACACCAGCATTTTACCGCTGTTGTTGATTTCTTGGCAAGATTACGCTCAGTAGTTTGCCATTGCTTTCTGAGCGGCCGGCTCACATATCCTGTAAGTAACGGGATCGGCGAGAACCGCTGCCGATTCTCGCGCAGCCGCGTTTGCTCACATAGATAAACGGGATTACGGAGAAAGTCGCTAACCTCTAGGCCAGGGAGACCGACCTGTATGTGTATACGGACGTGTATTTGTATGTTTGTCTGTGTATTCACGAGGGATGAGCATTTTAAGCATGCAGATGGGAGGAGAAAGAAAAGTGTTGTCAGTGGGTACTACTGTGTTTGTGTGTGTGTTACACGAGCGTGTATTTGTATGTGCGTGTGTCAGTATACGGACGTGTATTTGTGCGAACGGACATGTATTTGTATGTATGTTTCTGTGTGTATTTTTATGTTTGTGTGTACGGACGTGTATTTATGAGTGTATACGAGCGTGTATTTGAATGTGTATCTGTGTAGTCAGGAGGCAGTTGCAATTTAAGCATGCAGATGGGGGAGAAGGAATAGAAAAAAAGGTTGTCAATAGGTATTATTGGGAAGTGGGGATTTGCAAAATCTTGTTTTAGATGCTCAGCTCCTATGGCATGTTTGGAACATCTTGGCTCCACGATCAACAAAAAACATTGGCGAGAGTTCAGATTAAAGGCAAACGTAGAATGGTTCCAGGAATGCAGGGGTTATACAGTATTAAGAACCTTCTTCTTTCGTTCGCTTGAAATGTGTCTATGTCTGCAGTGCTGTCTCTTGTATGAATTTAACTGTCTTTTTTGTTAGTCCACTCAGTGGTCCATAGAGATTAAAATTCATTGTTGTTTCTCTAGGACATAAGGTTTGCCCAGATTTGTCGTATTTTGGACAGTCTCAGAGTATGTGATCTGCTGTCTGCGGTGCCAATCCACACGTGCATATGGCTGATTCGTCAATCTTAAATTGTGTATACATGTTGTTGCGTAATCTATTGTGTCCTGTTCTGAGGCGCAGAATAATTATTTGTTCTGGTTTGTCCATAAAGTGGTAGTCACCTTGAGCAGGTTTTGGTGACTTTCTTACTGATTTGATCATTCTTTTTCTGTTGGTGGTATATACGGGTACATCAGGTTGTTTTTCTATTACTCCTTCTTAGCCAATCAATCAGCTCTCTCTCGTTTCCGGGCATCTCCACAGTGAGATGGTATCCACTGCTTGGTGACCTTACGCTGGCTGCATAATTAGAAAGTAGTGTCTGTAGTACTTATAATTTCCCTCAAGTACTGATTTTTCATCTGCCAGTAGCACCACGAACTGTGTGCAATGGCTGGTGTTTAGTAATTTCTATGTTGCTATCTTGATGACCTGGATTTCTGCATTAAGAACCTGATGTTTGTCCATCAAGAATGATGATGACCATTCATTTCATCCAGTGGGGTTGAAAGTATGGAGCCGTGAGTTCTAAGATGGTTGGCAAGGCCTATTTTGGCTCGAAATGTTCTAAGGCCAACAGATCTCCAGGCTAATCAGGAACTAGTCCTGGTTGCTTCACAAGTGACTACACCCTTGCGTAATATTGTACGCCACGAATTTCGGTCTTTGGAAGCAGTCTCCCAAGTGTCGTGATGAATTCTAAAAGCTTTTAGTGAGATCTTCAGAGTGTCTTTAACGCGTTTCCTCTGGCCGCATTAAGAACCCGTCGCACTAGCGAAATTGATAGCGAACTGCTCTTGTGACGAGCACGATCGGGTTCGGCGCTTAGGCTTGTCAGAGTGAGGAAAGATTGCCTACCTATTCCTCCTTGCTCTCAGATGTGGTGGCACAATCACTTCATAAACCCACAGCAGGAGATTGGGAGTCTCCATTGCGAAGTGGTCAAGCCGTCTGCCTCTCGCTCCCAAGGTTGTGGGATTCTGGACCACGTCTTTCGGTTCACGAGTGCATTTTTCTCGGAGACTCCTGGGAGTCGTCGCTGGAGCTACGGAGTTTGTGATTTGTGCGAAATTTTCGGCAGGTCGCCCTGCGGAAAGAGATCGAGTTAAATGGACTAAAACCCGGTGCAATGAAGTCGATCCTCTCGACTTTTATTTAAGACTTCTTATAGCAGGAAACCGCTTCGGTATAATTGATATGAAGAGCCGTTGGCACGTTCAGAGACTTAAAATGACAAATGTTGAGAATATGCATATGTCCTAAGGTAACACACGGATGTGAGTCATGACCCATTTTACGTTCATTAAGGAAGAAAATCCTGAAATGCAAGTTAGCAGATCTCGTGGTCCACTAAGTATACACATCTCTGAAGCAAGTTAGAGAATGCAAATATCTTGGGAGTATGATCACAGAAGATGACAGATTGGACAGAGAAATCGAAGTCCGATGTCAAAAAGCATGTACACTTATGTATCAACTGTCACGCATACTGAAACATCCAAATATACTCATGTCCGCGAAACGGCAGATAATAAATAGCATATTCACACCAACCCCATGCTACCAGTGTTAGACTTGGACATATTCAAATCAATCACGCTTAACGCAAAATCAACATCTGCTGCTAAAGCGTTTGCTACAGCAATATATTACTACTGCTGCCGCTGCCGTTACAACAGCAACAACAACTACTACTGCTACGATTATTACAAATACAACTGTTTCAGCTATTACTACTACTACTACTACTACTACTACTACTACTACTACTACTACTACTACTACTACTACTACTACTACTACTACTACTACTACTACTACTACTACTACTACAATCAACACTACAACTGCAGCTGTTTCAACTACTACTACAGTTGTTTCAACGACTACTACTGCAGCTGTTTCAGCTGCTGTTGCCGCCGCTGCTGCTGCACCACCACCACGAAACCCTAATCCCTTGTCAAACTAACGAACGAACCAAAGGACGACCACGACCTCCACACCACCATATGATTCCCATAATCCCCGAGCCGGCACCAGCAGGTGTAGCAGATTCCCAACAGAAAGAGAGACGATGCCGCTTGTCCTGGTGGTGGCACGGTGGAAAGAATCGATATGAACTGTTAATGAGGGACATCAAGAACCAACCACCACCAGAACAGAAATGTGATCTCGGCCGCCGCTTCGGGGCTTTTGATGATGGTGATGACTGCAATGAACCCATGTTGATACAGTCGTTCTGGGTGGGTGGGGGAGAGGCTGTGGATGTGGGGAGGGGCGGGGTATAAAAACCACAGAAAATGTTATCAAGAAGTTAATCATCGTGCTTGTGTGTGTTTTGTTTGGGTCACGGGATCTGATGAAGGGTGAAGATAAATGATTTCTTCTTCTTCTTCTTCTTCTTCTTCTTCTTCTTCTTCTTCTTCTTCTTCTTCTTCTTCTTCTTCTTCTTCTTCTTCTTATGATGATGATGATTCTTCCGACGGAAGTGCGTCACACTGGTTATGCACCACAAAGGTCAGTGTGTGCGACTTCGGCATGCATCTGTGTACGATTTGCTTCCCCCAAGGTCAGATTCCATCCAGGATAACGGGGCTGTACCTACCCAATATATCGACATATGGGCCCTGTAAAGGTCCTGCAACTGTCCGAAAGAAGTTGGTGTACACACTTTTCTCCCGACCCTTCAAGCTAAGTACCATCTTCGCGGGAACTGTGCAGAAAATCTCTTTCCCCCTCTCCAAGTCGAGCTTCAGCGTGAATCAAGGTCGCCCTCTCTGTTGATCATGTGTAGGTTTGCCGTATTTTTCCTGTGCTATCTTGTTAGTTGTTGTGAGTTCCTTGGACTGCCAGAGTAGCTAACTATTGCCTGAAAGAGGCTAGTGAAACCAGAACATTATATACAACAATAAGAAAAATACAAACAACTTTCTTTGGTCATGTGATGAGAAGAAAGGCATTGAAGAGCATCGTGACGACTGGAAAGATCGAGGGGAAGAGAGGCAGAGGCGGACCAAGAGAAATGATGCTGTAGTTATAGCCGTGTCAGACCACAACAGACCTCCTTCTGGCTGAGCGGTTAGTCAGACAAGAAGAGGTCTTTGACTGCTGAACGCAAAGGTCACGAGGCCATTGGGGGTTGTGTCCATTCTCAAGCCCTCAAGAATGGAGTTCTCGCGCCGGTTTTAGCAGAAAGGTCTTATAGCTATCCCAGGGAGGCGGCGGGAAGAGGGTGAATGCCTAGTGTCATAAATTGAGTGAGGCGAGGTGACTAACAGAAAGAGGATGATGCCGTAGCGAAGTTTGAAACAGGAATGGTTGACCTCGTAGGGGTCCATGGCCGACCTTTTCTTGAAGCTATTTCCGTGAGTCGTTTATCTAACCTGATTTTTCTTTTACGGCGTCTGCCGAGGACGCCTGAGAAATTGTGTCTGGGGTTGTGTTAGTGTCAGGGGGGGGGGGTGTCGAAGGTTATCCCGCGCGCTTATTGTATTGTTTTGGGTACGGTTGATTGGTCGCTAAGGCAAAAGTAACCCGACTCTACCATAATCCCTACCCCGTTCAACCTCAAGGAGAAGTTATATTATGGTCCATCCTCTGGCTCAGATTAAATATTCCTGTGCTCCTTTGCTAGATGGAAAACATACTGCCCAATAAAAAAGCTACAGTAAACCCTAGCATTTTGTGTGTGTGTGTTGGGTGGGTGGGGGGGGGGGATATTTGTGATTTCTTGGCAAGTTTACGTTCAGTAGTTTGCCATTGATTTCTGAACTACCGGCACTCATACCCAACCAGCTAAAGGCTGTGTATGGGAAACATGGACAAATAGCAGACAAGCTGGAAAACATCTAACTCTAGCGGAAATGTGGTTTCTGAGGGAAATGCGAAGAATACTTTCTTCTCAATGTCATTAACCAGAAATTTCTTCTTTTTCTTCTTCTTCTTCTCCTTCTTCTTCTTCTTCTTCTTCTTCTTCTTCTTCTTCTTCTTCTTCTTCTTCTTCTTCTTCTTCTTCTTCTTCTTATCTCCGAATGTAAGCCATCATCCAACTCACGCCAACCGCTTCGTAGACTAGTTCCTGATTAGCCTGGTTTTCTCTCTCTCTCCCCCCCCCCCCCGAAGTTGAATACCAGGTGAGTTAGCCAGTCTTATGCCACAACCATCCTTGATCGCCTTCTACGGCATGCATGACAGGCTGCAGTGTTATCATTCAGCCATGCACCCCAGTAAAACAAGAACTCGCCGTCCTAGTGCATTTACCTACGTGGCCATGCCGTGACGTTGCCCGGACATGATTGAGTGCTCACAAAATTTGGAAGCCATTTATTTTCAACGAATCAATACCGTTTCTCTGTCTCGTGCGTGGAGATCACACGGCCTGGAGGGATGTCACCCTGATGACTGCGTCCAGCCTTAATACTCGGTGCCAGCGATACTGGTTTTCTGTCTGGCTGTGAGGCCCACTAGTTTTCTGTCTGTATGTAAGGCCCACTGGTTTTCTGTCTGTATGTAAGGCCCACTGGTTTTCTGTCTGGGTGTAAGGCCTACTGGTTTTCTGTCTGGGTGTAAGGCCCATTGGTTTTCTGTCTGTATGTAATGCCCACTGGTTGTCTGTCTGGGTGTGAGGCCTACTGGTTTCCTGTCTGGGTGTGAGGCCTACTGGTTTCCTGTCTGGGTGTGAGGCCTACTGGTTTCCTGTCTGGGTGTAAGGATCGGTGCTTCCTCCGTCTGGAGTTATGTCATACGCGTGGACACAACTCACCCACAAAACATACCTCAGAGAGAACGATCTTCATACCGCCTTGCGAGGATGCTGAACATCATCTCTGCACAGTTTAAAGCGAGGAGTTTATAGGCAAGATAGACTTTAGTGCATCTGGTTTTCTCCCATTTTGCTTGGTATATTTTCGCATTTCGGAAAAACAAAGGATGCACAGGTGCCATTTTTGCTCAATGAAACACTCTACTTAGCCTTTGTCGACCAAGAAAAGGCATTTGATAGAGTAGATAGAAACAAGCTGTGGGAAATCCTTAAACAATATGGAGTGAGTACACATCTAACAAACCTATGTAGAAGCTTATACAACAACAGTGAATGCATAGTGAGAGCAACTGGAGGACACCCAGAAACCTTCACCATAAGATCCGGAGTACGACAAGGTTGTGTCCCTCTCTTATTCATAACATATATAGACAACATATGTAAAGAAACCAGTCAAACAGAGACCACAAGAACACCGCATGACGAGAACACAGAAGAAGAACCATCTGCAAATCTAACCATTAGAGAACTCCTGTTTGCGGACGACCAAGCACTTATAGCAAAATCAGAAGCTGAATTACAAGACCACATAAATAGTCTAAAATGTGTAGGGAACATAACATGAAAATTAGCACAAATAAAACAAAGGTAATGACAGTAAGTAAAGAAGAAAAAGCAACAACGATTCACCTAAACAAACATCCCTTGAAACAAGTAAAGAGTTTCGAGTACCTAGGAATTATAATATCATCAAATGGCAAATCAGAAGACGAGATCAAAAATAGATGCAATAAGGCAAACCAACTCTTTGGACAAATGGCACCACTACTAAAGAACAGACATGTATCATTAACTACTAAGAAAGCACTTTAAAACACAATCGTCCTGCCAACTCTATGTTACCAATGCCAAACCTGGACAATGACAGAAAAAGAGAACAGAAAAATCACAACTACAGAAATGAGATTCCTGAGAAGAATACTCAACGTATCAAGAAGAGATAAGATCAGAAATGAAGAAATCAGGACTGAAGTGGGGGTTATAGCTGCGCTAGATTTTATTAGAAAGCAGCAAGTCAAATGGTTTGGCCATGCAAGTAGGTTACCAACTAACAGTATACCACAACAAGCACTGGTGTACAGACCAGAAGGAAGCAGAGGAGGAGGCCGACCACGTAAACGACGGACGCAGGGAATAACAGAGTCCATGGGAATATCGATACATGAAGCCCATAAGCGGGCACTCTCCCTCTGTTTATACTTCACCTCGGCACCGCAAAATACAAGAGGAACATGATGAGATGAGATAAGAGGCCTGCTGAAAGCGACACGTAGAGTACGCTGTCTGGATGCTTCTATCGCGGTACCGCTACGTGAAGTACTAGGATAGATTGTTGTATACTTAGAGTTGATGCCTCTGTCGTAGTACCGCTACGTGAAGTACTAGGATATATTGTTGTATACTTAGAGTTGATGCCTCTATCGTAGTACCGCTATGTGAAGCACTATGATGGATTATGTGTACTTAGACTTGGTGCTTCTATCGTAGTACCTTCCCAGGTCCCGTCATCTCCCTGTTGTTTGTGTGCTGACGAATGCTTTGACAGCGACGTCCAGTTTGTTACTTGCGATCGTGTTCTACTCAAGTCTAGCTTACCGTTTACGTCTCGTTTGCTTAGTAATTCACCATTCTGAACCACGATTTAGTAGAGTGGTTGACAGCTTGTTATTAAAAATATTTATCCACTCACCCAACTGTACCCTTAGAATCGCCATGCAACTGGTACCATTGGTATTGGAACTCTTCGCTAACTGTTGAAGATGATAGCGGATCGTGTATGGGAATTCCTGAATGATGTGATGTTAGCTCTTGAGTCAACTCAAAAGTCAGTTTCATTTAGGACCCCTAACTTTTCATAAACATTTCTCATCTCCATTTCAACGAGGCTGGAACACCACCAACGTTTCTTGCCTCTGTGGGGATTTCAACCTAAGACCACACGCCTGTGGTGTGTGAGCTCTAACCGCTAGGGCACTCCAGGAGAGATTCAGATGTAACTTATACAGATATAACTTCTACAGATATAGCTTCTACAGATCTAACTTCTACAGAAACAACTGACCAGGTTGAGAACCTCCACTACACACTATCCCCGCTTACGTGTCATCGTACACGCCGTGGAGGCTTGTCTTCTGCGCATACTTAACCACACCGAGCCGGGTCAGTAATGAGTTCGCGTAGATCCTCACCGCCCATCTCTTCCCCCTTGAGATCCCGGATGTTTATATGCGTCATTAGCCTAAATGTTTATTTGAAGTAGATGACTATGAATGCTCCTTGTTGACTCAACGGCGGAGTCACCCGCATGGATTCGAGTCGCTCCCGTTCGCTCCCGTCAGGGTCCAACGTTTGCAGTTCGATTACCGTGCATTGCACATCTAGTTAAGTGCCAGGGAGTATCAGCCGGTGTGACGTCAGTGTCCGGCCCGTTGTGTAACGACTGTGATTATCCCCTCATTGTGTACAGGATAAACAGATCGAGTCATCTCCCCCTGCGTCCAGTATGTCAGATTGTCTTTTCAACATAGCTAACAATGATGAAAACTCCGACGCGGAGTAAGCTCAACATGAGGATTCCGATCGTCCTTCCCGGAATCTTTCGGCCCTTAACCCTCCTGAAGCCGGCTCCGTGGCGAGGAGGTAACGGACGCAATTGTAATCCTGCATACCCGCGTTCGAAACACAACTGTGGGCAATTTGGCAACAGACCACCTTAGGTTGGTTTTTTTACAAAATGGTATGGTGCCGGTCGTTCAGAAAGCAATGCCAAACTACTGAACATAAACTTGCCGAAAGATTACAACAGCAAAAATGTTGGTGTTGACTGTGACGTCCTGTAATGGATATATAACTAACCTTTAACCTTCCTGACACTCTCTGAGGTCGGGCCCACCCGGGTCTTTCTCCTGCCATACGTTCGTACTGTGTATCGTCCGGTTGTTGTACACAGTGAGCAACTAGGGTTAGAATTAAATTTTAAAAAGTCACAGGTTATGGTCGTCACTAGGAAGAACGAAACACCACAATGTAATATACAAGTAAATGGCAATATTCTTCAACAAGTGAATCGGTACAATTATCTCGGAACAGTCATAACATCTGATGGGAGATGCCTTGAAGAGATTAGAACAAGAATCACCATGGCGAAAGTAGCATTTAGCAAGATGAGAAACATTCTGACCAATTGTCAATTGAAACGAGAAAAAGAGTGTTGAGGGGATACATAGAGCCTGTTCTTTTGCATGGATGTGAAACTTGGACAATGAGCAGTCAAGCTGAAAAACGTCTGATGGCTGCAGAAATGTGGTTTCTGGGGAAAATTCAAAGAATACCATGGACAGACCGAAAAACCAATGACCATGTACTACAGGAGACATATGAAAATCGTAAATTGATTAGAGAAATTAGATGTAGACAGTCAACATTTTTTTGGACATGTTATGAGAAGAAATGGATTTTAGAACTTAGTGACAACTGGCAAGATCGAAGGGAACAGACCGAGAGGAAAATACCTGGATGGCTTGGCCACATGGCATGGACGAGACAGGAACACTGAGCTGATCCCCGACTCTGGTGATCGAGTGAAATGGCGAGTCATGACCGCCCACGCTTTCCGGCATGGCACATGATTGATTGATCGAGACTGCGTTGTCTTCGTGCTTGTCCCACAACTGCCAAATGTGCCTGTCCACCAAGTTCCCTTGGTGAGGACAGCATCGTGCAAGCGGCGCTTCGTGTCAAGCCAGCCTTTTCCTGGCCGTTCGCCTCTGGTGTCGCCTCCACCACGACGGTTCGCATACTAGACAAGGCTGTTGGACTTGTGTAGTGATTGTAATATCGTAGCCGGCTGTGTGGCAAAGGAGTTATGAACACAATTAACAGTCCTGCATACTGTGTTCGAAACACAGCTGCGGGCGATTTGGAAACAGACCACCCTGTGATAGTTTTCATACAGTAGTATGAGTGCTATTCATTTAGGAAGCAGTATCAAACTGCTGAGCGTAAACCTGCCAAGAAATCACCAATCTCGTTCAATTATGACCTATCAGTCGGTCTAGTTTACTCCAGAGGAAAGGTAACATCAGTACACCTGGAACAAGGTACGGTGCAGAAGCAGCCGGATCAGCAAAGCAGTGCTCTAATTGTCCGCCTGTCGGAGCTTCGATCCTAGACAAGGGGCCAACCAAGTCTTAGGGCCTGGTCTGCCCTGCCATGACATTTAATCCTGAGGTTGCATTTCTTTGCGTCAGGATAAGGGTTGTACCCTTCTAATTGTGCTCTTCCGCCTGAAGCTGTTTGCACAATGTGGGGTGTCAGTTTTGGTAAGCGCCGCCCAACATTCGGCGCTAACAGAAAGCAGGTAGTACCGTCCACAATTATACGATAGCGACCTGACGCAAAATCTGTCATAATTATTATCTTCTAATGAATGCAGCTGCTTTGTAGAATAACATAACCATTACTATTACGCCGTAAAATAATACGGAAACCGCACCGAGGTTTCAGTGCGCCCGTCCCATGTATTCCTACGCGGGTCTGTTCAGCTGAGTGGTATTTTCTCAGATAACCTGGTTTGTGTGGCAGCTGGGTTCGTGGATAAATTAATGAGAAATCGCGTTAGACTGAAAATGTTCCTTCTTTTTGTTGTTAATCGCCTTGGAATAAATTGGCGCTGTATAAACTCGTGCGAATAATTTTTAAAAAAGCCTGCTGTGGTTTTGAGATGTGTTAAGAAGGGCCCACATTTCGTAAGCTTGAGTGCACGGTGAAATAGTCGACCAGTCTTACCTTCGCTATAACGAACGGCTTACAAACGCAGTTCGTAAACCCGCATACCGCGTTCGAAACATAGCTGTGGGCGATTTGGCAGCAGACCGCCTTGTGTTAGTTTTCATTCATAAAATCGTATGAGTTCCAGTCGTTCAGAAATCAATCAATGGCAAACTACTGTAGGTAATCAATAAATCAATCAATCAGGTGCCGTTTCCACACTGAAGGTTGGCTGCATTGGATCTCCAACACTGTCTGTCTCTCACCCTGGTACTGTACATTCTCTCAGATTGCTGTTCGTCCATCTCTTGATGTTATCTTCCCACTTGTATCGTTGTTTTCTATTTCTCCCCCATCAACGTTCATTCCCAGTTTTTCTAGAACCTCTGTCTTTTTTTTTTTTTTTTTTTTTTTTTAACTGTCCATGAAATACGTCACATACTTCTGTATATCCACACTCCCAGGGCCTCTATTCGACTTTCTAATTGCTTATTCAATGTCCCGGCGTCCGCACCATGTAAACTGAATGTAAACTTGCCAAGAACCACAAACAGCAAAAAAATGCTGGGGTTGACTGCGGCGTCCTTTAAAGAATACGCAACTAACTTCTGTAACGAAAGGTGAGCTAATGATCGAACCCTTCGCCGACCGTGCGCATGCAGTGTCGGCCGCAACTTAACGGTTCGTTTCTAGAGTGTAACTAGGTCGTAATACCGTACGGCATGTGCGGTCTTGGCGAGATGATTCCTTGCTTGGTATTGTTTCTTCCAGGAGTTGTAGGCATCGCATTTGTCAACAAGACACCAGCGCAATGCCCAGAGGGATGTGTGTATCGATCGTCTCTGTCCACTGGTTAGCTTTCCTGGCGTACAGCCTTTTTAGCTAGCGGAAAAGTACATTCGTGGCTATTTGTCAGCGCTGATACTTTTTTCCCCTGTAGTCTAGTTAGTGTCTACTCTTATTTCTATTCCCCTCATGTGTCTTCTGTAGAGGAGCGGCGCATGGCCGATTGGTTAGATTGTCCGTCTAACGCCTCGTGGTTTTCTGCAGTCTTTTCGAAATACACCTACGGGAGATTTGGAAGAAGACGCCTTGCCTTTGTTTCCATACAAAGGTATTAGTGCCGGTCGTTCCGAAAACAGTGACAAACTACTGAACGTAAACTTGCCAAGAAATCACAAACAACGCCCCCCCCCCCCCCCCAACAAAAATGCTGGGGTTGACTTTGATGTGTAACTTTTTAAAGTCCTCTATTGAATCATATACTCTCTACCAATCCACGACAAGCTGTCCTATTATCGTTTTCTATCTCCCGAAGCTCCCTTCATGGCCTCTCCGTGTAACCACCACTGTCTGTAATAGGCTTATCCGTGTGTTTTCAGATCTCCCTCTTCTCTTCTTGCCCTGTAGGTTTCAGAGAAAGCAGTTTCCATTAATTGTTTTCAGAAGTTTATATTAAACCAGCCTAGGTCAAATAAACATTGCATTGCCTTGCTCGAAATCTCTCCAGGGGAAGCAAAACTTGCACACGTGCATGCCAAAGTCGGACACTCTGACCTTTGAGGTGCAGAACTAGGGGTCACGCACTTTCATGGAAAGAGGAACGAAGTAGAACAGGAAGAATTGAAGTGGTCTGTGGGGGTTTCCCGTGAATGTACTTCTGTTTGTTTCAATAACTTCGGGAGCTTCTATGAATTTAGTTCTCTTTTTCAGCGGGCTCATGCGTTCAATGCCATGAATACTTTGTCTGGTTATTTCAGGGCCCTGGTTGTGAATTTATTTCTCTCTCTATTTAGTTCCCTCTACGTCTTTCCCCATAGGTTGATATTTCTCGGTTGATTCAAATGAAATGAAACAGATGGAAGAATTTCTTCTTCTTCTTCTTCTTCTTCTTCTTCTTCTTCTTCTTCTTCTTCTTCTTCTTCTTCTTCTTCTTCTTCTTCTTCTTCTTCTTCTTCTTCTTCTTCTTCTTCTGCTGCGATCAGCGCTTGCTATGCGTGGTGCATAGCATCCATTGTAGTGAGTAGGTGTCCGCTTTCTAGTCCCGTGCCACTTGGGCCATCATCTTTCGATTTCGATGGCTGATGTTTCTTTTCTGGATTACACCTCCCATAGCATAGGCAGATTGCCTTCCGGGGTTTGTCTGCCTGCCCACATTTTCTGTAAACTTTGTTGACCTAGAGAAGGATTTAACCTGACACTGACCATTGCCCTGACCTGCTCTCCCCCCACTCGGGAACCTGGTTGACCGAAACAGGCGTGCGTGACAGGATCGCGGTCACCCTTCAAGAACTGTGACAGTTGACCCAGTCGTTAGCTGGCTTCGGTTTCATGACAATTTGGCCTTAAGGGTTAGTATGTCAGGTCTCATACTACATAAGGTTGAAGGGGCGTTCTGCATACAAATAGGATATTAGTATCTAGCACGAGTTGCTCTCCGTGGCCAAAGGCTTGCGAACGCGGTTCGCGAGCCGCTTACCAGGCGTTCGAAACGCAGCCGCGACCGATTTATGCGTGTTGTGTAATAACGTATTGGTATGGGAGCCGGTCGTTCAGAAATCAGTGGCAAACTACTGAACCTAAAATTTGCCTAGTATATCAACAGCAGCTGAAAAAAGCTGTTGTTGACTGCAACGTCCTGCAAGGGATATGCAACAAAAATTTTTTTTTTTTAATCTAGCATGTGCCAGGTCAATTTTATAGGACGCATGAAAACTACTATAACGTGCGTAAAGTCTGGTGTTCTGTAACATGCGTAAGGTCTAATTTATAGCATTGTCAAGGTCTATTCAATAGCATTGCCAAGGTCTTATTCTATAGCATTACTAAGGTCTATTCTATAGCATTACTTAGGTCTATTCTATAGCATTACTGTGGTCTATTTTATAGCATTACTAAAGTCTATTCTATAGCATTACTAAAGTCTATTTTATAGCATGACCAAGGTCTGCTTTATAGCATTACTAAGATCTATTCTATCGCATAACGAAGTCTATTCTATAGCATTACTAAGGTGTATTCTACAGCATGACTAAAGTCTATTCTATAGTATTACTAAGGTCTATTCTATAGCATGACTAAAGTCTGTTCAATAGCATTACTTAGATCTATTCTATAGCGTAATTAAGGTCCATTCTAAAGCATTACTCAGGTCTATTCTATAGTGAAGAACAGCATGGATTAGTAGAAGGAAAGGGTGAAAACAGTGCAATATATACATTACGGACACGATTGGAAAGATCAATAGAGACAAAGAAGGACATATATTTGTGCTTCATAGATTATACTAAAACATTTGATAAAGTAAAACAACATGAAATAATAAACATGTTGGAAGATATTAACATTGATGGGAAAGATGTCAGAATAATAAAAAATATTTACTGTAACCAAACAGCAGCAATTAAAATGGGAAATAAAGAAGAAAATTATGAACAAATAAGGCTGGGAGTACGACGGGGATGGTGTTTTGTCACCGGATCTCTTCTCCCTCTATAGCGAAGTAATAATGAGAGAGATCAAAAAGAAGCCAGGAATAATATTCGTAAGTTATAATATAAACAATATATGCTATGTAAATGACACAGTATTGATGGCGGATAATGCAAAATATCTACAACAATTGTTGGACATTGTAGTAACAGAGAGTGCAAAGAGGACTCTCCTTGAATATCAAGATAACAGTAACAATGGTGATATTAAAGAAAAAGGTGACACCCAAATGTGAAATAGAGATAGAAGGGAAAATTCTTCACCAAGTGGATAGTTTTAAATATCTAGGGGCATTTATAACATCAGATGGAAGATGCACAGAAGAGATTAAGAGCAGAATAGGGCAAGCAAAGGCTGCATTTAAGAAAATGAAGAAAATCTTATGCAATAAGTCACTATCATTGAATGTAAGAAAGAGAGTGCTAAGGTGCTATATAGAACCTGTTTTGCTGTATGGTTGTGAATCTTGGAATATAACTGAACAAATTAGGAAGAGATTGGAAGCGGCAGAAATGTGGTTCCTGAGACGAATGTTGTGAATTCCTTGGACTGCCAAAGTAACTATCAACGACTGCCTGAAAGAGACTAATGAAACTAGAACATTTTATACAACAACTAGCTGACCCTGCCCGGCTTCGCCCAGACCCTGGTGGGAAGCATCTCATTTAATTCATATAAGTAGTCATATAAGTTCCCGTTCCCGTTACCGACTATCTGTCTGTCTGTCCCGGCCCGGCATCGCCCAGTCCCTGGTGTGAAGCATCTCATTTAATTTATATAAGTAGTCATATAAGTTCCTGTTCCCGACTGTCTATCGGTCTGTCTATCTGTCTGCCTGACCCTGTCCGGCTTCATTAAATTCATACAACAAAAAAAGTAACTTAAAAGAACGTTCTTCCACACACCATCCATTATTTTTAATGAAAACTCTTTCTAATCACCTGCATGACTACAGTAACTTCTTAAGCAAAAAAAGATGAGTTACAATGTTATGCATTGTGCATCATTTTTATGAAAACTTTGAAAATGCCTTACAGATTGTATCATTATTTATTATAACTCATATGCCGGTACATAACTATGGACAAAGAGTTTATAAATCTTTGAAAACGATGCCACAATATGAGTATAAGTTATACAGAAAAGTTATGCCCCTTGAAATAACTTTTACAGAGTTAGGTCCCCTGAGATATATGAAATTATGATGAAAAATGAAAAATGAAATAATACTGAGTAAGCAGGCGATTTCACACTAACAAAATATCACAGTTGGCAGCTCTGGAATGAAAGGAAGGCGTGTAGAAAATTTCATCTCAATCAGATGGGCCGTTCGCGAACGAATAAAGGACATACATAGATACAGAGATACGGACGCACATCCTAATTTATATATAAGATAAGAAAGATGCACACAGCTTTATGTCATGTGATGAGAGGAGAGGCATTGGAGAACATCGTGACAACTGGAAAGATCGAGGGGAAGATAAGCAGAGGCAGACCAAGAGAAATGATGCTGGGTGGATTGAGACGGTGGCACGGAGGAATATCAACAGCGGAGTTGATCCAGAAAACCGAAGACCGAAATCTGTGGAGAGTCATGAACGCCTACGCCAGCCGGCACGTCACTTGATGATGTTGGTGATTATATAGCATTCCTAAGGTCTATTCTATAGCAGAGAAAGTATGCCAAAGCTTCAAACGTCCAGTAAAGAGAATATATTAGCAATGTTAACCGGATAGGCTAACGCGAGTTTTTTTTTCTTTTTCTCGGCCTGTTAGCTAAGATCAAAGTGTAGTATCTGCACTTGATCTGGCTAGGACCGACAGCAGAGGCGGTAATGACAAGGACACACAGGGACGTGGGACCTGATGGGGCAGCTCTGACCCCCGGGGAATCGCGTCCCTTCTTACGGTAACAGTTGCTAGGGGCAGTGGGGATTCATTGGATAGCTGGACGGACCCTGGGATTCCCAGTTTGTTCACTTCATTGATTGACGCGCTGACCGACACTGGGGTCATCTAATGGCCACATTACCGGGTCAGAGGTCAAAGGTGGCGTGACATCAAGAATGGGTGCCATCAGAGAAAGTCATTGGCAGTGTAGGTATAATTGGGGTCTATTGGAAAACTCCGATACAGCACGATTGAGCATTGAGACTGAAAGGGGGGGGAGATGCTCAATCGTGACGTATTGGGTTGGTATGGGCAGTTAGAACCCAGCTTGAGTAGCGAATGGAGGTGTACATCGAAGCTTGGTTATATTAAGCCAATAAACGTTTTATCAACAAACAAACGACCGGCCTTCGTCTTATATTACACACTGTTATAAGAGGCGAAATGGAGCCGCTCGACCAGGATGCGAACCTGAGAATGAGAAAGATAAAACTATGCAAAGTCGGAGTTGAATAACGTCGTCGCGGAAAGATTCAAGCGGCACGTGAAAAAACAACTATTGAACCTGGTAACAGCCGCACCAAAAGATGGCCAGCAAGTTATAAGACGAGATAGTAATAATATCTGAATACAAAGGCCAAAAGCTCGACCAGGAGTGGTCCTTTGTAAGTCTTTTTTAAGACTTCAGATAAGAAGTTTGTTGTACCAGCCGTTTTGCAGAGGTCACGGTGAAGAAAGTTTGTATGGCCGCCCTTCTGCAGGTTGACTGTTAGCAAGAGCCATCAAAGCCGCTGCCTTACATCATTTTGATTGACCAGGAGTGATCCTGTCCTGAAAGTTTGGGCAAACCAGCAATTTAAGTTCCTCAAAGTTAAAGAGCTAATCAGGAGTAGTCAGGACAGCATGATCGTTGATCGGGCCATAAGTTCTTAAGACACGCCATTATCGTTGGGCCTTGGCTGATCCTGATCCATCCTTGGGCCACGTTAATCCTACGACCCAAACACCTGATCCATCCTTGGGCCTTGTTGATCCTACGACCCAAACACCTGATCCATCCTTGGGCCACGTTAATCCTATGACCCATTCCAAACGACGTTGAAGTACCCACCTGAGAATCAAGGAAGGGACCCAGCCAGGGGTTGAAGATTTTCCGGCAGCCCATGAGATGTGACCCAACCAGGGGTTGAAGAATTTTCTGGCAGCCCATGAGAAGGACGAGAGTACCTGAGGGAGGAGAAATGGTATCTGAACTCCACCACCTGAACTCTGAGACTGAGTTTCACCTAATGCGGGATCTGGTTGCTTGAACTGAACTGAAGGTAACAGAGTAATTTAGAAATAGAATCCCGTGAGGTTCCGAATTCATTTATTAGAGTGGAGTACAGAACATTATCTACAAGGAACCTTCTTCTGATTGCCACCAGTTTGAGTTTTTTTTCGAGGACAGGGTTCATTATTCCTATGCTCAGACAGGACATCGTTGGTGCTTCTTCTGATTAATGTAACATCTTACAATATTATAACCAACTGAATTGTGCTGGTTGGGATTTGGGAAATTATAATTGTGTGATTGGTTGCTTGCTTTGTTTTGCTATTTTTTTTCAGCATGGCGGAACAGGACACCTTAGCACAAGTTCTGACAGGCGTAGGAACAGCAGTAGGCCGACTTAATATGGTGGTCAAACAACAGGGGATGGCAACAGAAATTATGAAATTTAGTGGACAGGCTAAGGACTATAAGAAGTGGGTCACCTCTATAGAAAAATATGCCTATTTGATCTCGGCAACAGATGAAGAGAAAATGAGACTAGCGTATCAGACGGCAACAGAACCGGTCTCACATCATATAAGAAGAAAATTAGAGGCTGGGGTAGATGAGACATGGGAACAATTCAAAGAGGACCTAGCAAGAAAATATGCAGAAATTACGGATCCGCAACATGCATTTTCGGTGTTGAGGCAGGCTAAACAAAATAACGGAGAAACGGTGCAGTTGTTTAGCGATAGGTTGATTAACCTGGCTGAAGAGGCATTCTTAGGACAGAATGTGCGAGGGGAGGAGGTGGAAAGGATGTTGGTAGGGATTTTTGTGGATGGCATCAAATCTGATGGTTTGAAATTTAAACTGATGAGGGATAACCCTGAGAGGTTATCACAAGCGGTGGATATTGCGGTGCAAGAGGAAAATTTGAGACGAAGGTTTAGATTAAGAACAGGACGAGAAGTGGGAAGTAATAGAGACGACAGAATTGAGGAACCCATGGAAATAGGACAAACAAGATTCGGATGGAATAGGAGAGGCGGTATACAAACCTTACAAGGTAGAAATAGGAGCGATTATGTTGAAAGAAGAAATGTGAGATACCCTACAAGTGAGGCAGTAAGAAACACAAATAACACAAACATTGTCTGTTGGGTTTGTGGTCAACGGGGACATGTTTCTCGTTTTTGTAATAACAGGCGTGTCCAGTCGAATACACAGGGTAGATATGATAATAATAGGGTGACTGGGAATGTTGTTGATGGACACAGGAATTTTACAGGTACAAGAACACAGGTAAATCGGCGCCCTACCTATTAGACAGGACCTATGATAGGAGGGTAAATAATAGGGTCCCAAGTATTAGAGAGTATGTTAATAACAAGTATAATAGATCGAACAGAGAATATTTTCAAATGGATGAAGTCAAGAAATTTATAGAAGAAAAAACAGATTATAGCTCGTGTATATTAGAAATAGGGAAGTATAGAGTTCGTACATTAATAGACTCAGGAGCTCAAGTTAGTGTAGTAAAAGAAAGTTTTTTATACAAAATAGTAAGAAATTGTAGAGTATTTAAGTGTAGTAATAATTTACACTCTGTTACTGGACAGAATTTACAAGTAGTTGGACAAACAATGATCAATTTTAAATTAGGAGGGATCAACATAAGACACCTTTTTCATGTAGTGAGGGGTTTAAATAGAAATATGTTGATAGGAAGAGATTTTTTGATAAAGAATGGGATAAGACTTTTTTATGATTTACATAAGTTAAAATTTAGAGACGTATATATAGATATGGAAGAGGATATGCATATAGCAGCACTAGTTAGGGTCAAAATGACAACGACATTAAAACCACAGTCGGTTAATTTAATACAAGCGAAGCTGAAGAGAAACCCATATTATGTGGAAGGAAACACAGTCAGAATCACTGAGTTACAAGAAGAAATAATTGATGAGCCTGGTTTGGAGGTTCCAGATGGAGTAATGAAGTTGGATAAACACTTAACCTTTCCAGTAATGATTATCAACAACACAGGGAGAGAAATCAAGTTATACAGAGGATGTGTGATAGCAAAGTTAGATCATAACATTAGTGAAATATTGGCAACGAATAGAACAGAAGTGTTGGGAACAAGTTATTTGGAAACTTCTAGTGAAAGGAGAAGTGACAGACGCGGATGCGGAAGAAGAGGGAAAATCAGAATGAATGAATTGATCCATCCATTCGGAGAAAATAAAGTACATATACATTCACTAGACAAAATAACAAGGGAACAAGAATTGCTGTCACAGTTAAAAGCTTCGCCAGAAAATAAGGAAGTGTTAGAACAGTTTATAAAGCAAAATCAAGATGTGTTTGCGGTTAGTGATTTGGAATTGGGTAAGACGCGGACGGTTACGATGGAGATAGACACGGGAGATCATCCACCAATTAGTCTAAAACCATACAGAACTCCATTAAGAAACAGAGAAATAATGGAAAAGGCAATAGAGGAGATGCTGAAAGCAGGAATAATAAAAAGGTCGAAGTCAGAATGGTCATCTCCGGTGGTCATCGTGGCCAAGCCTGATGGTTCGAGTCGTTTCTGTTGTGACTACAGGGCGTTGAACAAAATCACCAAGAATGTAGCATACCCACTGCCGGTAATTGATGACATTTTGGGGCTACTTAATGGCTCTACATATTTCACAACGTTGGACGCAAGGTCAGGGTTTTGGTGTATTCCGATGTCAGAGGACGCGCAACGGAAAAGTGCCTTTTGTACCCACATGGGCTCGTACGAATTCTTACGAATGCCTTTTGGAGTCAAGACAGCGCCCTCACACTATATGCTCTTAATAAATGAAGTTCTAGAGGGTATGCAAAGGTTCGCTCTTGCTTATATTGATGATATATTGGTCTATACCAAAGGAGATGTAGAAGATCATTTGAAACATATTAGACTAGTGTTTGACAGGTTAAGAAAGCATGATGTGAAGTTGAAGCTTAGTAAGTGCCAATTTTTAAAAACAGAAACAAAATATTTAGGGTATATTATAAATAGAGAGGGTATAAAACCAGACCAGAACAAAATAAAGATTATTAAAGAGTTACCTGCACCAACAAACGTTAAGGAAGTACGTGCTTTTATAGGAACGTGTGCGTATTATAGACGGTTTATTCCGGCATTTTCAAGGATAGCTGAACCAATTACAAATTTAACAGCCAAGTACGCCAGGTTTAAGTGGGATGATGAGTGTCAAAAAGCCTTCGACTATTTAAAAAACAGCTTAACATTGGTACCACTATTGACGCATCCAGACTTAAACAAACAGTTAATACTATACACAGATGCTTCAGACAGTGCAGTAGGAGCATGTTTAGTACAACCATATGAAGGAAAAGAATCTGGAATACCAGGGGTAAAAAATGAAAGACCTATCTACTTTTTGTCTCATAAGCTTAGTAAATCACAAAAAAAATGGAGTACTATCGAGAAGGAGGCTTACGCGATTCATTACGCTCTTCAAAAACTTAATTACTATTTACATAACGCAAGTTTTGTTATTAGAACTGACCACATGCCTTTAAAGTCTTTTTTAGAAGCTCCAGTGCAGAACAGGAAAATACAGACATGGGCATTGAATCTTCAGGGGTACGACGCGAAAATTGAATACATACCGGGTAAGATAAACACATGCGCTGATCTTTTGTCTAGAATTCCATATACACAGTCATCAGAGGATACAGAAGTGGAGGCAGCCGAACCAGAGATAGACGACAGGAATTGGCAGGTAAATATTCTGGATTCTGCTATAATAAATGGGGGAGAATTTGATAGCTTACCATCAGATCAAGAGTCTGAACATAGAGAAGAAGATCTACAGTTAGCACAATTCAATATGAAAGAAGAGCAGGATTTGGACCCAAGAATCATACAAATAAAGGAAAAGTTACGAGAAACAGAAGATAACAAATATAAAAGGAATTATTTGCTATTACAAGAGGATGGACAGTTATATTATATGTGTGAAAAGAACGAACAACTAAGGAAATATATTCCAAAGCATTTGGAAAATGAACTTTTAAAAGCATATCACGATGAAAATGGACATCTCGGTAGAGACAAACTAGTGAAAGCACTTACAAGTAAATATTATTGGCCAAACTTATTTAAATCTGCATGCAAATATGTAGATATGTGTGAAAAGTGCAGATTAAGGAACATGAAAACAATAAAGTCTCCATTACAGGACACAGATATTCCTCACTTCCCAATGCAAAAGATTAGTTTAGACATATCAGGTCCACACCCCAGAACATTGTCAGGAAATGTATATTTAATTCATATAGTAGACATCTACAGTCTTTGGCCAGAGGTTTATGCAATTCCAGATAAGAGCGCGGATACTGTCATTAATATTTTCTTACAGGAGTTCGTACCAAGGTTTAGTTGCCCACAAAGTATACTTACAGATAATGGTAGAGAATTTGTAAATAAAAAATTCGAAAAGTTATTAAAAGATTTAAACATAAGACATATAAAGACCTCATTTTATAGACCTTCGTCAAATGCGAAAAACGAGCGTCAACATCAGACGTTATACAACATTGTGGCAAAGATTATTGATGAACATGAAAAAGATTGGGATCTATTTTTGGGACCTGCTCTTAGCGCTATTCGTACAAATCAAAATGAGAGCACGGGTTTTTCGCCATTTTATTTAATACACGGGAGAGAACCAATATTACCTATAGATAATTTATTAAAACCTAGACGGAAATATATGGGTGAAGATTTTCAAGAGGTCATAATACAAGAAATGCATAAAGCACATATGAGATTAAGAAATAATATAATAAAAGCTAGGGAAAGACAGAAAAAGTACAAAAATGTAAATACAAAATTACAGGAGTTTAAAGTAGGTGATAGAGTTTATTACAAAAAGCATAGAAGAAACTCTAAGTTTGATTCTCGTTGGATTCCAGGTTATTACGTTTTGGAAAAACTGGGTAATGTATCGTATGTAATAAAGAACCAGGTCACAGCACACATAGCAAGGGCACATGTTGAACACTTAAGAAGAGATGAAAATGAGATAGAAAATAATAATTATAATAATAATTGTTATTCGGATGCAAAATTTTTGGATGAACAAGTTGTTACAATAACTCCAGATCTTGGAAGAGCTACAGTAACCCCAGATCTTAGAAAAGAACCAGAACAAAATCAGTTGCTAGCAAATCCAAGTTACGAAGAACAAGAACAGACAATTCCGAAAAGAATGGAAGAAGAAGGGACAAATGAAACTCATTATGATAGTATGGAAGAAGACACAGGTGCTCCATTTAAAAATACTAGGCAAGCAACAAAAAGAAGAATGGACAGTCAAAGAGATAAAGAAGTAAAAAGACAGAGAAGAATTAGAGATGATTCAACAAGCGGAGACGATATACCTATACTAGAAAGATCCTTAAGAAAGAATGATCGACAAATTAGGTGGGATGTTGAACGGAAGAAATTAGCGGCAGCTAAAGAGAGACATACAGACGAAGAAGAAGAAATGGATGAAAAGTCAGAGTCAAGTAGTAGTATGGAAGAGGCTAGTAGGTTGTACGAAGAAGAAGATGTTGATATAGAGTTAGCACTTATTCAGAGAAACTTAGAGTTGTTGAGGAAATGGAAACGTAAGAGGTAGATAAATCGAAAGTACTGTAGATAACAAGAAGAAGTATACGAAACGGTGGAAAAAGTGGTTTTGAGATATTAGTACAGTGGGTGAATGTATTTGTTTTATTGAGGTTAGAAGTGCCGTGTTTAAAGATAGGGGTTAACAAGTTATAATAATAATAGACAGGATAGATCACAAGTACGTTGATAAGTAGAGGATGGCTACATTGAGTTAATGTTGGATATAGGTTACAGTGCTTACTTAAGAGCTTATTCAGGATACTATGTGCTGTTAAGAGATAATAAATAGATAATTCTGGATTACTGATTTGTTTATCTAGATAGAACAGATATGTTCATAATTGATCTGTAAATAACAGATATATAGATAGGAGGTTTAGTCTTCTCGGTCATATAAATACTGGATATGCGTCATTTATGAGAGCCTAATGCTGGTAGTAATTTTAAGAGAGTTAAAATTGTGTTGAAAACGGTGTTTATGAAATCTAAGTTTTATGAGTTATGAGTCATATAAGAAATGTTTTTATGCTTGAGTTACTACTAGAAAATGAGGGATGTTGTTTGGTTGTTTTATTGAGCCTAAGTTGTAATACCTCATTTTGTTTTCTTGATTTGGTCTTGAAATATGATTGTTATTGTTTGAGTAATTGGTTTAGAGTAGGGTGATTGTGTTCATAGCATTTGAGTTGACAAGAACTATTGGTCCGTAAAAGTGTCCAATAGTGATAGGTAGAATAGGATATTTTATTCTGATTTGATAACATGCATGTTATGTCATTTTAAAATGTGTTTTTTTTTCTTCTAGATTAATTTGGAGGTTGTGTTCATTTTATTTTGATTACATGAATGATTTGGTATATTGAGTTAAATGCTTGTAAAGTTAGTTAAGTAAATTTAAGTTTCAAATGAAGGAGGTTTTGCTAAAGGTTTTTCGTTAAGAAAAGAGTTGATAAAAACAAATTTGTCCAAGGTAAGGGGAAACTATGCATTCATTAACTAGTGGGAAACCATGGTTGGTGAACGTGTATGCACGAATGGATAGACGTATCCAGGGTCTGCACACACGTCACTTTATTTATAAAATAACAGGATGGGTTGTACGGGGGAAAGATATAGGTGCTGTGAAATACCAGCTTTAATTATATTTAAGTTGTTCATAAAATATGAACATGGGCTCATGGTAAAAGGTGAGATAACGGAAGAGGAACGGAATTGTGGTTGGCAATGTCAATGTGAAATATAAAAGGTTCATGAAAACTTATGCCAAATTGTTTTATAACAAACAATAATATATTTCTTAAAGGTGTTTTAAAAAATTATTTTACAAAAAAAATTTTTTTATTGGCAAGGGAGGTAAAGGGTGAATGTCTTAAATGTACATTTACAATATGTCCATGTGGTCATGTCGTGTATTCATTCTTCATGTTCTTTATTTGGTGCGCACCACTTCTTTACTTTTTCTAACTACATTGTTTTTGTACGTCCTGGGGTTTGAAAGAATGAGGAATCGTATAAGATCATAATTTTTGACACAGAATTTATGAGAATGAGGAATTGTATAAGATCATAATTTTTGACACAGAATTTATGAGCTGTTCTTATGATATGTATATTTGATACAGATAACCAGAAAGAACCAGAAATGAAGAATTACGTAGTAGATAACTATGAAATGTTGGGGAAATAAAAAAGGAAAGAAGAAGTATATGGGGAGGTTATAGACAGATCATAGCACTGGGAGAAGAGTAAAAGATGTATGGGCGAAGGTTAAAAGACAAGTAGGGAATAGAGTATGGGGATTAGAAGTAAAGATTTTTCCTTTAAAAGGAAAATTCTTTAAGTAATATGGGGAGGTGTAACAGTGTAGGTATAATTGGGGTCTATTGGAAAACTCCGATACAGCACGATTGAGCATTGAGACTGAAAGGGGGGGGAGATGCTCAATCGTGACGTATTGGGTTGGTATGGGCAGTTAGAACCCAGCTTGAGTAGCGAATGGAGGTGTACATCGAAGCTTGGTTATATTAAGCCAATAAACGTTTTATCAACAAACAAACGACCGGCCTTCGTCTTATATTACACACTGTTATATCGCGTCCCTTCTTACGGTAACAGTTGCTAGGGGCAGTGGGGATTCATTGGATAGCTGGACGGACCCTGGGATTCCCAGTTTGTTCACTTCATTGATTGACGCGCTGACCGACACTGGGGTCATCTAATGGCCACATTACCGGGTCAGAGGTCAAAGGTGGCGTGACATCAAGAATGGGTGCCATCAGAGAAAGTCATTGGCACTCTGGTGTCTCTTCACGATGATTAAATCGTTGGCATTTATCTCGTTAAAGTCACTGGCCAGGAAACGGCTGTCAAGGGCTGAATACGACGTAATGGGTACCAGGAAATGCCTTGGGAAATAAAGGCGACCGGTGTAATATTGACAGCACCCACGAGAGCCTATTGGTATATTTTTGTTTGTTTGTGCTTGATAGCTTTGAACCCAGGCGTAGTAACACTACATTTAGTAGTGCTGGACTGAATTTTCGGTATGGATTAGCTTTACCTATTAACAGTGTCACTCGCCGCCATCAGGCGAACCCACTTCAACTTCACAGGTACTTGTAATTTACGTCCCGAAGTCAAGGAAAATAGGTCAAAATATTAGTTCAGCTGTCCGGTGTAGCGATTGATAGAGAGGGAGTGAAGAGGAAAGAGATAAATGCAGGAGTAGAAGAGATAGATATATACACATATATATACACAGAAAAGGGGGGGGGGGGGGGAGAGAGAGAGAGAGAGAGAGGAACCTGGTAAACTTTGGGATATAGATCCAGGTCTATTGCCTTAACGCAAGAGTACATAATTACTCGTTCAAGATAATATAACTTACGTGTATAAGAGAATAGAACTTACGTGTATAAGAGAATAGAACTTACGTGTATAAGAGAATAGAACTTACATGCACAAGACAATATAAATTACGCGTACAAGGGAATAGGCCTTACCCGTATAAGAGAATAGACTTTAACCGTACAAGAAATTGACCTTACCCTTACATTCAGTGGTTCTCAACCTTTTTTGACCCATTCCCCCCTTCACCATATTTTCAGAACGCCATTCCCCCCTTCCTATCAAAAATTTGGCCCGTTCCCCCCTTCACCGTATTTTCAGAACGTCATTCCCCCACCCCCTTTCATATTTCCTATCTAAAAATCCCCTCACCCCTACACAGTATACGTAAAAGTGGAAGGCAAATTTAATAGCATATACTAAAACAAGTCTAGACATCCACATAAAACATGATTTGTGGGTCTACTTACTTTATAAAATGAATTTTAGAAGGACGAGATATACATAACTGTAAAGTATGAAGGGAAAAACTATGTCAAGTAATCGGTTCTTGTATTAACACGATCTTGAAATGGTCTTCATCCCCCCCCCCCCCCCCCCCTGGAAACCATGAAATTCCCCCCTGGGGGGAGATTCCCCACCGGTTGAGAACCACTGCCTTACAAGGTTTGTATCCTTGTTATACGCATTGCATTATTCGCCATCTTCTCTATTTCAACTGTTAATGTCTGGGATCCTTGTTCTACGCTTTACATTATTCTCCATCTTCAAATTGCCGTATCTGTCTTCGCCCATGTCATCTCCGTGCCAGTGTTCCTACTATAAAGTATCAATTGTAAACATCTTTTCAGCGTTTGTCTCATTCACCAAACGATCATTCCTCTTGCTCTTCCCCCAACTCCTTCATTACGCGTAATCACTTCCACATTAATCATCTAACTTTAGGATTATTCTTTCTACTAGCAGATTAATCTTCCTGGTCGCAGTGCTCATCAGTTGCCCTTTTCTGTCTCGGTGGTCATGTTTCATTCATGTATTCTTTCGCCAGTTTTGGCTGCGCGCGTGCTGTTTTTATTACATGAAGAATTCATAATTACGCTGTTTTTAACCATTGTGAATCCAGAATTGTACTGTTTTTAACCATGAAGAATTCAGAATTGTGCTTGTTTGTTATCGTTTATAGAAGATTAAGTCGTGGTTGTCCATAATTTAACTAACTATTCATTAAATCATATTCGTCATCACGCGCCTAAGGGAGGCTCTGTGGCGAAGTGGTCAAGCCGTTTGACTCGTGCTTCGAAGGTTGTGGGTTCGATTCCGGGCCGCGTCCTTCGGTTTACGAGTTAAATATTTCGGAGACTCCCGTGGGTCGTCGCTAAAAGCTACGGAGTTCGTACTTTGTGCGACGCTTTCCGTGCTACGGAAACCGAGCTGAGCCATACCGGGATAAAACCCGGTGCAATGAAGTCGACCCTGTCGACTTTTAAGCGACTTTATCACACGCCTTGCCAGCTGGCGTAACATTCATGTTTTTTTCCATAGACCCTCAGCCTGGGCTGAATTCTAGAGACCATGTGTTGCCCATGCAGCATGATCCCTCTCTCGGCCTGCCTAGTTTATTTCAGAGGAAAGGTAACACCAATACATCTGGAACAAGACAAGCTGCAGAAGCTGCCGGATTAGCAAAGTAATGATCTAGCTGTCCACCTGTCGGAACGTTGATCGTAGACCAGTTGCCGACCAAGGTTTAGAACCTGGTCTGTAGTATTTAGATTACATTTTCCTCGCACCAGAATAAGACTTGTACCCTCCCAATTTCGCTCCTCCGCTGGAACCGTTGGCACAATGTGGGGTGTAGGATTTGGTGAGCGGTGAGCGCCGTACAACATCTGGCGCTAACAGCAAGCAGGTAGTACCGTCTACTGTTATACGGTAGTTCAGTCATATCTAAGATCTGACAGAATGTGTACATGAAATAGTAATGTTGCAAATGACGGTAAAATAGCCCACCGAAACAGTGGACTTAATTTTAATTTTGCCCACACCGACTCCATTACTGACTGATTCTCCTTTTTCTTCCCCCTCCTTCTTCTTTTCCCCCCCCCCCCGATTCTTCCTCCTCCCTCTGTCCCCCATTGAGGGTCTAGGCCCTCAAGTAACTCACCCCAAACCCTCCATCTTTAGCTATGCCATCCAGTTCCTCCCATATCTTTCCAATATTGTTGATTTCTGTGTCTACCCCTCCTTAAGTTTCTAGGTCTTCTTTACGTCTAGAACTTCTCTCCTCGATACATATACATCTGTTGACATATTTGTTTTATAGATTACGAACAATGTAAACTGCTTTCTCGATTCTGTGTTTCGATACCACCGTTGCACGCGCCAAACCCATTGGCAAAAACGTGAAGCCGTTTCCCATTAAACTGCTATTTTTTGTCAACTTAAGACAAAAGAGTCCTTCAAGATGGAATCTAAAATGCGGCGGACCGCTAAATTGTAAAATTGCCAGAAATCGTGACAAACTGTGAGGGTTTGGCGTTGCTCGGTGCTTGACGTGAGGTCTCCATTGGTGGTTGCTGGCATCATATTGTTGATGGCGCACACGATGACGTCGTTTGTCGATTAAACTAGGCCGCGTTTGCTAATTAAAGCAGGTTTTTGTGTGGCGTATACTCGTTTTGAACTCAAACGTAGTCCATACACGCGCTACTGCTTCTAGTGCACTGGGCTGATTGTTGTGTGTGGATTAGCTTTCCCTATTACCATTGTCCCTCGTCATCAATGCATGCTGGAGTTGACTGCTACGTCCTGTAAATGATATGCACGCGCAAAGAACGATAAATTAACTTTTAGCTCAACTGACGGACATAGGGGTTGAACGCACTTCGACTTCAGGGGTACTTGTAAGTTACATCCCCAAGTCAAGAACGAAAAGTCAACATTTTAGTCCAACTACCCTATGTAGGGGTTGAACGCTCTACCTCGCCAGGGCTGGTGTTATTAATTGAGCCGCGGCGGTGTAGTGGCTAGCAGGCTTGTTTGTCGGTCTGCTGGTGGTGTGTTCAAATGTGTCTTTGGTTTGGGGAGTTTAAAACAAATAAACCCCAGGTGTCCATGCTGTCTTGTCTTCTCGACCATCAAGGGTTCGATCCACAGCTGGTGGAATTCGGATGTCAAAAACATTGACCTGGACTCACAGGCCGACTCAGCCTGAAGTGGGTACCAAGACATGTCTTGGGTAGTAGAAGCGGCCGGCGGGGTACTGATGACATCACCCACAGACAGACTGCCGTGCTGATTGGTCTATAGAATTCTGGGTCTGGCTCCATATGTCTCATGCATCTTAAGGCGCCTGAAAGAGCCATTGACACACTGTATTTATTGACAGTAGTCCAGGATTGACAACCTTCTGTTTACCATTATTCACAACTATCTGTTACCAGGGTTGATAACCTTCTGTTTGCCAGGGTCCACAACTATCTGTTTGCCAGGATTCACAACCATCTGTTTACCAGGATTCACAACCATCTGTTTGCCAGGATTCACAACTATCTGTTTGCCAGGATTCACAACTATCTGTTTGCCAGGGTCCACAACCTTCTGTTTACCATGGTCCACAACCATCTGTTTACCAGGATTCACAACCATCTGTTTGCCAGGGTCCACAACCATCTGTTTACCAGGATTCACAACCATCTGTTTACCAGGATTCACAACCATCTGTTTACCAGGATTCACAACCATCTGTTTACCAGGGTCCACAACTATCTGTTACCAGGATTCACAACCATCTGTTTACCAGGATTCACAACCATCTGTTTACCATTATTCACAACCTTCTGTTTAATCTGCGATTTAAGTGCAATAATTCTTGGTCTAGCTTCCAATGTCAGGGACATTAATGTACAGTATTTTCTGTTTACGACTACACTACACTGTATGCATACAATACCAGTAAACCATGCTCTATATTTACCAGTTAGTTAGTAAGTCGCGGTTCCAACTTCACGGCAGAGGGTCACCCACATAATGATCCGTTTCTGTGCCAGTGAATATCATACAAAGTGCCACTCACTGTCCCATGTGAAAAGTGGAACAGACAGCAGTACAGACACTATATTTACCAGTAAACCGAGCGCTGTATTTACAAGTAAACCGAGGGTTATATTTACCAGTAAACCGAAAGCTGTATTTACCAGTAAACCTCGCGCTATATTTACCATGAAACAGTATGCTATATTTACCTTGGTTCTCTCGTATATCCGGCTCTGTGTCGAAGGGAATTCTTAATCCCACATAGTTTAGCTTAGTTACCGCGTTCGAAACACAGCTGCGTGCGATTTGGCAGCAGACCGCCCTGCGTTCATATTTATCATACAATGGTATGAGTGCCGGTCGTTCAGAAAGCCTTTCCTTTGAAAGCAATGGTATGACAGTATGAGTACCGGTCGTAAAACTGAACGTAAAACTTGCCAAGAAGTCACAAACATCCCCCCCCCCCCCCCCAAAAAAAAATGCTATGATTGACTGCAAAGTCAGGTAAAGGATATGCCACTGACTCTTAACTCTCTCCTATAGAGTTGGCTATTGGTGTCTCTAACATTCCGTCAGCCTGTTGAGATGAAGGCATAACCAGGGTTCTGTGATGTGGTCGGCTCCCTATATGCGAGAACAACATTGACACCCTGGGTAGTTCTACAGTGTTCCTGCGTGCTTTTATCCTTCCCGGTTATTAGTTTAGCAAAACCAGAAAAAGTGATTATGTAATGGTTTCCCCCTTCCTCCCGCATTGTATTTTCCCGACGCCTTCCTCCACAAATGAAATTCCTTCCTCTTTCCTCCGAGAATGGGTCGTTAAAGGTCAAGGACACATGTACACGCTGTAAAGCGCATTGGCCATATGTTGCTGGACCCATGTTTGTATAGATGACGAGTCGGTATTCTTTTCTTTCTTCTTTTTTTCTGTTCTTTTCGGCCTTTGCTTTCTTTTCTCCTCTCTTGATTACTTTCTTCGTTCCTTCCATACATCCTTCCCACCCTTCCGCACTGTTTCTACACCCTTTCTCAAATTTCTTCCTTCCATCCTTTACCCTTCCTTATATCTTTCCTTCTTCCCCTCGTCTTTTCCTCAATGTTTCCCCCCTTTCTTACAAGAACCGAGGAGAGATTAAACCGAGACAACGTGTGAGTTAAGGGGGCGAAAATAGTCAATTCGAAGACAATACTCAGGCATGCGTGTTGGCAGCCATAGTGAAGCAGTGAGTCAGTGACCGGAGTTGGTCTTTTGCTTCTAGGTAAACCTGAAATCTTGGCCTTTTTGCACTTGCACGCTTTGAACTCAAGCGTAGTCCATACACACTATTTCTAGTTGTGCTGGACTGAATTTTGCGTGTGGATTTGCTTTTCCTATTAACAGTGTCCCTCTCCATCAGGCGAACCCACTCCGACTTCAGAGGTTGAAAATGTTGGTCTTCTGTTGTTAGCTGGTGGTGATGGTAGATCTCTCTCTCTCTCTCTCTCTCTCTCTCTCTCTCTCTCTGTCTCTCTCTCTCTCTGTCTCTCTCTCTCTCTGTCTCTCTCTCTCTGTCTATCTCTCTCTCTATCTCTCTCTCTCTATCTCTCTCTCTCTCTCTCTCTCTCTCTCTCTCTCTCTCTCTCTCTCTCTCTCTCTCTCAGTAAGGTGGAAAAAGGAATGCTTCATGTGGAATGGCTCACCTCACCTCAGAGGTCACAGATTGTGAGAATTGTTTGGATTGTTTGCCCTGAACATGCGGGAGTGCAGGGGAATGAACAGGCTGATAGGCTGGCTGGGAATGCACCTCTTGGTGGTAGATTACCTATGGACAAGGGACAGGTGGTCGTGCGCCTGTGGCACCAGGTGGAGAAGGTGGAGGAATAGATTGAAAACCCGTATGTGGAAAGAATGAGATTTGGGGGGGGGGGGGGGTCGGCGGGGGTTCTGGAAGAAACTCAAAAACTGAGAGGGAAGACCAGGAGAACTTTAAATCAGATAGCGATGGGAACGATTAGTAGCGTGACTCTTCGCAGGCCGTTGAACGAGAGGACGGAGCGCGTGTGGGAAAGTTCTGAGTGCAATGATGTCAGTTCTTTGCTCAACTCATCTCTGTCCGTATTCCATAGTTGTGGGTTCATGTTGATGATAGACATGGCTAATGAAGACACAGTTTTTAGAGGTGTCTAGTCATACGTCAAAGTACACTTGTTCCTGGTCATGTGGAGGTGGCAGGTTCGAATCTCGGTCGGTAACTATATGTATGTTGTCTAGTGCATCCTCTAGTTTCTACTTCTTTCTTTCTACTTCTTTGAGCGCCAAACAATACAAGTGTTTATTTTCCGAATTTAAAAAAAAACAACAACGTATTCCTAGCTCTGCTGAGGATTGAACTGGGACCACTATTTTTGACAGGCAGCGCTCCAACCACTGTACCAATGCGACTCCATTCTTGCTTAGCCCTGGCAGTGATGCATTGCCAGTTATCCCTGTATGGAATCCGTTTATGTCAGCCTCGCCTATATCCACGGCGAAAAAGCCCCTCAAATGTTTGCATTACTTCGTATCCCGCCTGCTATATTTATCCAAGGATGGCCTGGAAATATCTCAATCTAGGTCACCTAGCCCGGTTGACATTGAACTCTTAAATAAATCTGTCTGGTCGGGCACGTCTATTTAGGTCGGCCCCGCCTTCTGGAGCACTTTAAATAGAAACTAAGTCGACCCGTCTGAGCAGCGTAGGGGCCCCAATGAATAAATGGACGAGTCAGCAATACAGGCTGCAGACAGACCGGGCAGTTATGTGTGTGTATGTTAGTGCAGTGACGGTATGCGGTAATAAATGCTGGCACGGGTTATCTGGACGGGGGTGATATAATAAACACGTACCTGGGTACGATTTCCTTGCTGCGCGGTTAGGGGAACGAGGCGGGTGGAGGGAGGGAGGGTGCATAAGGGGAATTGCATCATCAAACGTTAGCGAGTAGTTAAAGCCGGAACGATGTATGGTTGCCGTGAGAGAGTGAGTAATAAGAATAGCACGATGCGGGAAAGGTGGTATGTTTTCACACCCTGTTTTTGTTTACATCATCACGAAGCAGGTTCCTTGCGGAACTTCGGTCTTATCATGGGCCGGCGAAGTTATTGTCGATTTTATTGCCAGCTCCACAGCCTTATGTGGTGTTTGTCTGTCAAGAATGATGATGACCATTCATTTCATCCAGTGGGGTTGAAAGTTTGCAGCCGTGAGTTCTAAGATGGCGGGTAAGGCCTGTTTTAGCTCGAAATGTTCTTTGACAATGTGGGAAAAGAATGCTTGACGTTCCGGGAGAAGGATCTCCTGCTGTGGTTTTTCTATTGTCCCCCCCCCCCCTCCCCCACCAGCTCTTGCAGTCCTCTTTGCTTTACAAGTTACTACACCCTTGCATAATGATTACGCCACGAATTTCTGTCTTTGGCAGCAGTTTCCCAAGTGTCGTGATGAATTCCAAAAGCGTTTAGTGAGATCTTCTGGGTGTCTTTAAAGAGTTTTCTCTGGCCGCCTTGGTACCAATACCCCGCCGAGCGGTACAGACCCAGTCTAACTATCCGCCTGCTCGCCCCCCCCCCCCCCACACACACACACCTGCACGTCGGGGGGGGGGGGGTGGATCCAAGGGTCCATTACTTTTACTTAGCCGGCACTGTGGCAAAAGGGATACGAACACAATTCGCAATCCTGCATACTGTCGTGTCCTCCTTTACAGTGTCGTCCCTGGAGTGAAGAGAGCCGACACCCACATTATAATATTTTTTCCCTCTCAATATTCTGGAGAATCCACCAGCTTCCGTCCAACACACTCCATCAGCCTATGGACACCTTTTCCTATCACTCTCTCACTGTCGTACTATGCCCCCTTCTCATACTTCCCCAACGCAACATACTCAACAACTCTTGCTTCTAAAAATTAATAAAGAGTAATTTATTAAAATAAAAGTGTAACGTATATGAGACGTGTATGTGAAGAAAATGTGTGACGTGTTCTATAAAGTGTGTAGACTCTGACTCTCAGACAGCAACCCAGTCAGCTGATCCCAGCAAAGATAGACCACAGCACGTTACGTCAGAACATGTACTTCTCACCCGTTGCCGAAACCATCTTGCCGGATACTGCTTTGCCTCTGTAGACCTCTGGTAATCCAATTTCATGAACATCCGAAATAGACACCGGTGGTATTAACAGTTAATCATGGACCGGTTGCACTCTACACAATGTCCGTTCCTAACGTTCCTTAACAAACTGCACAAGTCTATTGTAGTGTGTACGCAGTTAGTTAGTTAGTTAGTTAGTCGACAGATCATCCTTGTTGCACATCGAACCATTCAGTCCATAAGTGCTAATTTCTAATGTTAATTGTTGCTGTACTAACACTAGGTACTCTTAGCCGGTTCTCGGTTCGTTACTACTGTCTAATGCTGTGTCGTGCATCAGTATGCATCACTCTCTTTGATGAATCAATTTCCTTCTAGCGTAAGTTACGTTCTGTATGCAACTCTAGTGACTCTTGAACTGGTGTTCTTCCCTTTTGGATTTGATTTTTTCCCAAAAACTTGTTGAGTTTCCTTGGATCTGGTAGGGAACCTAGGATAGAAACAACACATCTGGTGATAGTACTAGTCACTGATCCTCTCGGCTGAGTGTAAGCCTATCACCTTGCTTAATGATCTTTAGCTAACTAGAATTAGTCATAGAGCAGATTAGCTACCCACCTAGAGCCGAATCAGGCTATGACAACGAAAAAATCACCAAACAGAATGCGGAACCCCGCCCACCAGGGACACCTACTAGAAGATCCCAATTATCCCTCATTACTCAATTAGTAAAGCTATCAACACTTCACTAATCTATTCTAGCTAACAGAGCCAAGTATCACTTCACTACTCTAGCTAGTTTCCACTAACAGTGCTAATCATCACACTATAGTTTAACAAAGCCACAGTCTATAGTAATTATAACGAATATATTATAATAAGTTATACCTTAAATGGCACTCCTGCAGTCCTATAAATCATATCTACATCTGCCATATAGGCACGTGTAAAATTAAGTCACTAATTAACACACGGTAGATATTATTTCCACTGGCACTGCAGTGCCCTGCACTCTGTCTAGAGCATTATTCAAGTCCACCCTAGTTGATCTCAACTCGAGTTTATATGGCAAACTACCAAAGTTGTCCACGTGACGTTATCCTTTACTCCCCCACACAGGTGGCACAGTGGCAAATCATCCCCTGTCAATAACTATTTTCCTGGCTTAAATCCTGTCAAAGTTGTCAGTAATTGCCTAGATTCTCAAAACAAGCCAGCTAGTTTCTGTAAACTCCCAGCAAAGAGTTTCGATACCAAGCTGCCAATCATCTTGATGTTCCGGAAACCAAGAATTGACAGATGCACTGTTTTCCGTATTAGGTACTTCCGTTTTACATCTGCCCCTGTGATCTCACGGCTTCCATCTGCATTCAAATGTTGACAAACTTGTCACTCTTCTGTTCCGTGGTGACAATCCCAGCAGCCATTTCCGTCTGATGTCCGGCAGTATAGATGACAAACGGAACCATTCCATATCCTTCTCCCTCACCACCAAATGTGTTTATGGGCTGACACGATGTAACCTGTACAACTGTGTTTACTCTGTTAGTACAAATAGATGTCGCTGGTCGATCGTCCGCTTAATCCGAAAATCCTCTGTAATAATCAACCGGATAAACACACGGTTTCATTTTGTGACATAGGCCCCCTCCTAAGAGAGTAGTCCATCTCACTCTTCTCCACCGTGAGTTTAATCCAGATGATTCATTCTTCTTCTTCAGGAGCTGGGTGTCTTGACAAGAAATCCGCTCCAACATTTTCCTTCCCAGGAATGTACTCTACTGTGAAATTATACGGTTGAAGTAACAACGACCACCGCATCAAACGGGCGTTGAGCTTCTGAGAAGTAGCCAAGAACATCAGAGGCTGGTGATCCGACTGGACCCGAAACTTAACTCCATACAAATAGGGCTGGAATTTTTGCACTGCCCATACGAGAGACAAGCACTCTCTCTCGACGGTTGAATAATTCCTCTCCGCCTGTAGAAGTTTCTTACTTGCGTATGCCACAGGTTTTAAAACCGAATCATCGTCTTTTCCTTCCTGTAACAAAGCGGCTCCAATTCCAATCGCACTCGCATCCGTTCTCAACACAAATGGTTTGGAAAGGTCAGGGAGCTGTAATACAGGTTTGCTGACCAAGGCCTCCTTTAACTGACTATAGGCATTCTCACATTCTGGTGTCCAAATGATTTGATCCGGGAATCCCTTTTTCAAGGTTTCCGTCAACGGAGCTCCCAGTTCCGTGAAATGTGGGATAAATTTGTGGTAGAACCCACACAACGAGAGAAAAGATCGCACATCCTTCTTCGTTTTTGGCCTTGGTGCATTTCTGATTTTCTCCAGGTTCTTCTCTTCTGGAACAATGTGTCCTGGAGTGATGGTGTGACCTAGAAATTCCAGAGTCTGGTAACCAATCATGCACTTGGTTGGACGAGCAGTAAGCCCTGCTTCCTTGAGCCTATTAAACACTCTCTCCAAAGATTGTAAGTGGTCATCCAAGCTGTCACTGGAAATCAGAATATCATCCATGAATGAGATGATGGACGGATCCTGTAACGGATCTAGTAAAGTCCTCATCATGCGTGTAAACACACTAGGTGCATTGCTGAGTCCAAAGGGCATGACCTTGAATTCGTAGTGTCCACTGGGTGTACTGAAAGCCAACAGTGGTCGAATCTCCGGTTTGACTGGTATCTGATAGTACCCCCGACTCAGATCCACCTTTGAAAAGTACCGAGCCTTATGGAGCCTAGCAAATAACTGAGTTGGATTCGGCAAAGGTTCCACCTGAAATTGTGTATGACTGTTCAGAAGTCGGTAGTCTATACACAACCGGTGTTCTCCACTTGGTTTGCGTAACAAAACTACCCCTGCATTGTATGGGGATGTGGATGGTGCAATCACGTCATCCTCCAGCAGGTTTTGTATTTCCTCCTCCAGGGCCTTTTCTTTAGAGAATGGCACTGGGTAAACCTTTTGGCGAACAGGCTCCTGTGTGGTCAAAGTCATCTCGAACTCAACCAACCTCGTTCGTCCTGGTTTATCAGTCAGTATCTCCTTATGAGACTTGAGAACCTGGGTTATCCTTTCCCTCTCCTGGGAGGTCAGATCAGGGTTCACTTGCACATCCCTATAGGTTTCCTGGTGTACTAAGGGATATTCCCTGCCCTCGCTGGTTCCCACTTCTGTCTCCACTGCAACTGCCATTGCCATGAGGTGAGCTGCCTTGTCTCCGGGTCTCTCTTCGTATTTCCGCAAGAGATTGATATGGAAAATCTTCGACTTTCCCCGGATCCGGATCTGATAGTTGGTTCTGGATATCACCCTTTCCACGGGAAATGGTCCTTGCCAACCTATCTCCAGTTTGTTGTTTCCCGTTGGGAGTAGCAACAAGACTTTATCTCCCACCTCTAGAGATCTTTCTTTAGACCTACGGTTGTAGTAAGCCGCATGTCTTTTCCTGGCCTTTTTCAAGTTTTGATTTGCCAGAGTCCATCCCTTGTGGAGTTTTTCTTTCAGTTCCTCCACGTATTTATAGGATGAGATCACTTCTTCTGACGTCCCCTCTTCAGTCCAACTCCTCAACATGGCTTCCAACGGTCCTTTGATTGGACGACCAAACAGCAACGTAGCGGGTGGTAGTCCTGTTGAGCCATGAGGAACTTCCCGATAGGCAAAGAGTGCTGCTGGGATATATTCATCCCACCTATCCGGTTTTTCCTGCGCTAATTTCCTGAGCATTGTCATCAACGTGCCGTTGAAACGCTCTACTTGTCCATTGGCTTGAGGGTGGTAAGGGCTGGTATGTATGTGGTTAGAGTGAAACACCCTAAATACCTCCTCCATGAGTTTTCCACAAAACTGAGATCCATTATCCGTCAGAATTTGATCCGGAAAGCCTAATCTGGCAAAGGCCTCCATCAGTGCGTCCGCCACTCTTTTCGAGTCAATCGTGGTCAACGGTATAGCCTCACCCCACATTGTACAGCAATCCACCATTGTGAGTATATACATGTTCCTCTTCCTAGTCCTAGGAAGTGGACCCACGATATCGATGGCTACCCTCTCGAAAGGAGAGTTCATGATGGGCATCTCACCCAACACCACCGGTGCTGTCCAGTGTTTTGGTGCCACCCTCTGGCACTCAGGGCATGACTTCACATACCGACGCACATCATCTGTCATTCCCGGCCAATAGTAGTGGCAGGAAATCCGCTGCATGGTGGCGGCAATACCCATGTGTCCACTAAAGGAGATGGTATGCCCCATATGAAGAATCTGGGACCGGTGAGCTTTCGGGACGACCAACTGACCGTATAGGTTGTCTCCCCTTCCTGCTCTCCTGTAGAGTATCCTATTCTTCATGTAGTACTGCCCCCGTCCTGGTGGATCAGCACTTTTCTGCAGCTTTTTGTAGCAAGGACGTAAAGTATCATCCTCACTCTGGGCAGTTCGTAGCTCCCCCGGCATTGGGTTAGTCACAATTGCGTCTGCCTCTTCCGTTTTCGTCTGAGAGCGAGTCTGCATTGCTCCCATATGGATTGGCTCCCTGGGCATTCCCAGAAAGACATACCGGCAACCTAGGATGACTGGAAAAATGGGATCGGTCAATACAGCGGCCTTGATGGTGCCGGTGACGTACCTTGACCGAATCTTCACATTAGCAATGGGCAACTTCATGACTACAGCACTCTTCTGTGCAGGCTGTATATCCAAGGTTTCACCTGTGAATTGAGAACGTTTCAGGGCAGGAAGAAAAGGAAAAAAAGCTGGGAGCAGCCACCGTGGTGGAGTTTCGAGGTGGAGAAGGCTTGGGTGGATAAGCGTAGTGCTGTAAGGAGATGGCAAAATGCCAAGAAGAACAGAGCTGGTCATCCTAGTCCCTGCTTGCACTTAGAAAGAGAGATGCACACAAAAGTAAGCTATTTCAAAAAACTGGTCACGGTGGTTAAAAGCGAAAAATGGGCAGAGGTGTGTCAAAGAGTAAGCACAGACAAGTCACTGAAATTGTTCTGGCGACTACATAAAAGCATGAGTGGTGTAGTCAAGAATAAGAGCATTTCTGACTTCCAAGGTGCTGACCTCATCTGGCAGAGGACTGACGAGGACAAGGGCAAAGCCCTCTTTGAACGCTATCTTGAGCAGAGCAACCAGACAGACATGGGAGGCCGAAATCTGGCCAAGGAGGTCACCTCAGACAGATGCAAGGCCCAGAACACTCCGGATGAAGACACAGTGACAGTGCAAGAAATCAAGGCTGTGCTTCGACGATCAAAAAACAGTGCTCCAGGTCCTGATGGCATAAGATACGACGACATAAATAGGTGTACCGACAATGAGCTAGAGAAACTAGCAGACATGTACAACAACAGTATAGGGAGTGCTAGCATCAAGGAGGAATGGTTACACAGCTATCTGATTCCCTTGCCGAAGCCTGACAAAGACCACAAGAAAATTCAGGGATATCGAATTATAACCATGCAGAATACAATAGGCAAGCTGCTGGAGAAGGTAATTGCCAGGAAAATATCAAGCCAACTAGAGAGGCAAGGTGTTTTCCCACCTACCCTGGGTGGGTACCGTCCAAAAAGAGAAACCTGGACCAATGCAGCAGTCTTTGCCCATGATGTCTATGAAGGTTTCCACTCAGGCACTGAAACCGTTGCTGCAGCGATTGATCTTGAGGACGCATACAACAGAGTACCACTGGATTTTTTAATGTTTCAGCTTCTTGAACTAAACGTAAGTCCATTCCTCCTTAGTTGGATCGCTGCAGCTCTCTTCCAACGGAAAGTAGTTTTTAGATGTGGCAGTTGGACTTCGGAACCAACAACAATATATCCTGGCCTACCACAGGGATCACCATTATCTCCGGTACTGTTCAACGCCTACACAGTGAGAATCACCAGTGAGCAGATCACTGGACCTGGCAGGACATTGTCATATGCCGATGATGTTTTAGTGTATCGTCAGGGTAAGGATAGAGAGGAGGTTGCTGTGGAGCTACAAACCGAACTCAATCGCATAAGTACTTGGTGTGATGAAGCTGGGGCAATGGTCAACCCAACAAAGGCAACAGTGACTTGGTTCTCGTTGAATAATCATATTGTCAACAATCCAACACCAACTGTAATGCAGTGTTCAGAGACGGTGGAAAGAACGCAGGCAATGAATTACCTGGGGATACGGTTTGATCGAAGCCTTGCTTATAATGTGCACATAGACCAGGTGATAACAAAGGCCAAGCGGGGTTTGGCAGCGATGCGGGTGATGGCGGCAGCAAACTGTGAGCAGCGCCATCTATGTCTTCTGTACGAGGGGCTGGTCATGTCTGTTTTGGAGTATGCAATGGCAATCCTAACTGTCAGCCATAAGCAGATAGAAAGGATGGAAAGGATACAGAATGAAGCTATGCGCATTATTCTTGGATGTACAAGAGATACAGCATGCAGGGCGATGCGCTACCTTCTTGATTTTCCAACCATTGAAGAGAGAATGCAAGTTTGCAGGGCACGCGCCTACCTCAGAATTAACGCAAACACACAGCATCCACTGCATAGTGAAATTAGGAAGGTGAAGGGCAGCAGGTTAAAAAGAGGACGGTCGTGGATGGGTCAAGCCGAGGACATTCTTCAACAGGTGTGTTCACTTGAGGACTTAGAACCTGGCGAGGAGTGGGTGCAAGTGCCAACAGACTTCTGCACATCCTTTTCAGTTTGCATCCAACTAGATAGAAAATGCAGACAAGAAAATCCGGCTGCTGTTGAGGCTGAAGTACAAGTGTTGATTTTCGAGAATTCGCTAGACAGTGACGCGGTCATCTACACAGATGGGTCGGTCATCCGACATGTGAGAAGCTCATGGGCCTTTACAGCTCGGGCCGGAGGGAGAATTGTGAAGGAGGACTCTGGTGCTTTCACTGAAACCACAAGTAGCCTGACCATGGAAGTCATGGCAGTAAGTAAAGCAATAACATGGCTCGAGACACAGGCATTCACTAGGGCTTGTTTCCTTAGCGACTCAATGAACATGATCAAGAGGATAGAGGAGGGGTCGATCCGAAGAGAATGGTTGCTGCCTCTGAAGCGGTCTCGGCTGGCAAAGATTAGTTTCATCTTCGTGCCAGGGCATGCGGGAGTACAAGGAAATGAGCGGGCTGACAAGCTCGCAGGTGAGGCTACTGTTGAGGGCGGACGCGCCATGGACCAGGCTGACATTCTGAATGCTCTACGAGAAGTGAGACTTTTGCAAGAACCAAGTGATGACTGTGAATCTACAACAATGGCCAGACTGCGAGAGCAGCAAATTAAAAGAGGGGTGGCCAAACAAGAACACTACGCAGGAAGCCAAAGAAGATTGATAAACCAACACAGAACTGGCGTCGTTAGCCGCTACACGCTGCGGGATTTGCTGAGGAGGGGATCCGAGCACTTATGGACTGAATGGTCCGATGTGCAACGAGGATGATCTGTCGACTAACTAACTATTGTTCTGGATGTACCAGATCCGCAGAAATCACGGCCTCCCCGTCCAGTCCTGTGTCGTATAAACACTCCACTTGACGACCGTTAACCTCTACCAATTCCACTACAGGTGGTTTTTCCTGGTCTGGAGTCTCTTCCTCGGCCTCGACCTGTTCGGTGGGCTCCACCTTAGGTTTATCTGAGCACACGACGAATTGAGTGTCTCCTGACTTTCCCCTGCAGTCAATAGCATTGTGTGTGTTTGACTTGCATTGGTTGCACCATTTCCCTGTCCTAGATTTTCTATTGCCAGACTTGAGTGAGCTCTCCTGGTGGCGAGCTTCCTTGTTGACCTTGGCATTTTCTGTGACAACCTCCTTGGAAGTCACTTGACATGCTGCGAAGTGAGGGTTCTTAGCCTTCGATTTGCAGTCCCTCGTATTGTGAGAGGGTGACTTACAAATTGAACACCACTTCTCCGACCACGGTCGTTTAGGTGTAGAGCTTGAAGTGCTCTTGCTTCCCTCCTTCTTCTTCTCTGAACTATCCTCTGATTTTTGCACATAAGGTTCCCACTTTTTTGTTCCTGAGTTTTTGGCTTTCTTTTTATCATGTTTCTCTTGACTTTTGGAGTTGGTGGAAAGGTTTTCCCCTGCCTCCCCATGTACTTCGACGAACCGTTCTGCTAATTTAGTCACGAGGTCAATACGTTCCGCTCCTTGTTCTCCCAGGAACGTCCTGAGAGGTTTAGACATTTGCTTCTTCAGCTGGTCGACCACCATGAGCTCTTCCAGACTCTCATAGTCATGTGCGAACCCAGCCAAATCCATCCACTTATGGAGATAAGATTTTAGACGCAAACTGTAGGCGGCAAACAACTCCCCCGGTTCTCGTTTCGCTGCTCGAAATTTTTTCCGGTAGGTATGTGACGTAACCTCGAATCGTTTCAGCAGAGCCGTCTTTAACTCGTCATAATTGTTCTCATGTCCTGGTGGCAGGCGAGTATAAACCTCGTATCCGGTCCCGCGTAAACCCTGGGATAGCTTAAGATTCCATTTGTTACGCTCCAGACCCATAGCAACTGACATAGCCTCGAAGCGTTGAAGGTACTGGTCAATCTTCTCTTTGTCCTCCTCATAGACCGCTAAAGGAAACTTCATAGCATGGTACCCATGTCCACCTACTGGTGTTGATCCTGGGATGGAGGAACCTCCAACTGCTCCCTCAGTTTCTCCATTAGATTGACTCTTCAACTCGAGTTCCCGCATCCGGTACTCGTGCTCCCTCTTCTGTGCTTCCTGTTCAGCTTCTAATTTCCTAGTTGCTTGCTCAGCTTCAAATTTCCTAGCTGCTTGCTCAGCTTCAAATTTCTTAGCTGCTTGCTCAGCTTCCAATTTCTTAGCTGCTTGCTCAGCTTCCAATTTCTTAGCTGATTGCTCAGCTTCCAATTCCATCCTTCTCAATTCCAACTCGGCCTTTCGATCTTCCCTTTCTGCTTGACGATACTCTCTCTCCACTTCCTGTATGTAATCCGTTAGAGCAGAACCCGCCAGTCCCATGTCTTCCCCCTTTGCCCTTAATTCTAACGTGGTAAGTTTAGGGGTGGCCATTATACAGAGAGGTAAGCTAGCAGGTCGAGTACAATATAACTGCAAATTACTATATGAACAAGTACTATAAATCTAGATATTACACACACAGCACATTCACTCAGTGACAAGAGTAGAATCAGGACCACAGACCTATGCAGACGTGTGAAGTGTGAACAGGTAAGATATTTGTCCTAACCCCTATCCACATTCACTCTAGCTGGATTCTCCAAAATGATATCTCCCTCTTATAACTAGGGATCCCGTGTCAAAAGACCCCGTTGTCAGAAGATCCCACTGTCAAAGGTTCCTGTTTGCAGCAGATCTCGCTGTCCAAGGATTCCGTTTACGGGAGATCCCGCTGTCCAAAGATTCCGTTTACGAGAGATCCCGCTGTCCAAAGATTCCGTTTACGAGAGATCCCGCTGTCCAAAGATCCCGTTATCGAGCCCCCAATAATGTCGTGTCCTCCTTTACAGTGTCGTCCCTGGAGTGAAGAGAGCCGACACCCACATTATAATATTTTTTCCCTCTCAATATTCTGGAGAATCCACCAGCTTCCGTCCAACACACTCCATCAGCCTATGGACACCTTTTCCTATTACTCTCTCACTGTCGTACTATGCCCCCTTCTCATACTTCCCCAACGCAACATACTCAACAACTCTTGCTTCTAAAAATTAATAAAGAGTAATTTATTAAAATAAAAGTGTAACGTATATGAGACGTGTATGTGAAGAAAATGTGTGACGTGTTCTATAAAGTGTGTAGACTCTGACTCTCAGACAGCAACCCAGTCAGCTGATCCCAGCAAAGATAGACCACAGCACGTTACGTCAGAACATGTACTTCTCACCCGTTGCCGAAACCATCTTGCCGGATACTGCTTTGCCTCTGTAGACCTCTGGTAATCCAATTTCATGAACATCCGAAATAGACACCGGTGGTATTAACAGTTAATCATGGACCGGTTGCACTCTACACAATGTCCGTTCCTAACGTTCCTTAACAAACTGCACAAGTCTATTGTAGTGTGTACGCAGTTAGTTAGTTAGTTAGTTAGTCGACAGATCATCCTTGTTGCACATCGAACCATTCAGTCCATAAGTGCTAATTTCTAATGTTAATTGTTGCTGTACTAACACTAGGTACTCTTAGCCGGTTCTCGGTTCGTTACTACTGTCTAATGCTGTGTCGTGCATCAGTATGCATCACTCTCTTTGATGAATCAATTTCCTTCTAGCGTAAGTTACGTTCTGTATGCAACTCTAGTGACTCTTGAACTGGTGTTCTTCCCTTTTGGATTTGATTTTTTCCCAAAAACTTGTTGAGTTTCCTTGGATCTGGTAGGGAACCTAGGATAGAAACAACACATCTGGTGATAGTACTAGTCACTGATCCTCTCGGCTGAGTGTAAGCCTATCACCTTGCTTAATGATCTTTAGCTAACTAGAATTAGTCATAGAGCAGATTAGCTACCCACCTAGAGCCGAATCAGGCTATGACAACGAAAAAATCACCAAACAGAATGCGGAACCCCGCCCACCAGGGACACCTACTAGAAGATCCCAATTATCCCTCATTACTCAATTAGTAAAGCTATCAACACTTCACTAATCTATTCTAGCTAACAGAGCCAAGTATCACTTCACTACTCTAGCTAGTTTCCACTAACAGTGCTAATCATCACACTATAGTTTAACAAAGCCACAGTCTATAGTAATTATAACGAATATATTATAATAAGTTATACCTTAAATGGCACTCCTGCAGTCCTATAAATCATATCTACATCTGCCATATAGGCACGTGTAAAATTAAGTCACTAATTAACACACGGTAGATATTATTTCCACTGGCACTGCAGTGCCCTGCACTCTGTCTAGAGCATTATTCAAGTCCACCCTAGTTGATCTCAACTCGAGTTTATATGGCAAACTACCAAAGTTGTCCACGTGACGTTATCCTTTACTCCCCCACACAGGTGGCACAGTGGCAAATCATCCCCTGTCAATAACTATTTTCCTGGCTTAAATCCTGTCAAAGTTGTCAGTAATTGCCTAGATTCTCAAAACAAGCCAGCTAGTTTCTGTAAACTCCCAGCAAAGAGTTTCGATACCAAGCTGCCAATCATCTTGATGTTCCGGAAACCAAGAATTGACAGATGCACTGTTTTCCGTATTAGGTACTTCCGTTTTACATCTGCCCCTGTGATCTCACGGCTTCCATCTGCATTCAAATGTTGACAAACTTGTCACTCTTCTGTTCCGTGGTGACAATCCCAGCAGCCATTTCCGTCTGATGTCCGGCAGTATAGATGACAAACGGAACCATTCCATATCCTTCTCCCTCACCACCAAATGTGTTTATGGGCTGACACGATGTAACCTGTACAACTGTGTTTACTCTGTTAGTACAAATAGATGTCGCTGGTCGATCGTCCGCTTAATCCGAAAATCCTCTGTAATAATCAACCGGATAAACACACGGTTTCATTTTGTGACACATACTGTGTTCGAAACATAGCTGCGAACGGTTTGGTAACAAATTGCTTTGCACTGGTTTTCATATTATGGTATGAGTGCCGGTCGTTCAGAAAGCAGTGACAAACTACTGAACATAGACTTGCCAAGAAATCACAAACAGCCATTAAAAAACGCTGGGGTCGAATGTAAAAATAGGATATGCAAAAGGATATAAACCAACTAACTGATTCTTACTTTACTATGTTCTTTATTTGATTCAGTTGTTGCGTGTCCTAGTCCTGTTTAGTTTAGCCTCAACTCCACAATAAGTGCGGATGTTTCAATTGTTGACGTTTGTTTGTTCCCAGGGCTGTAACGGACCCGAGGGATGGCAAGCGTGTGGCCCTGAAGAAGATGTCCAACGTTTTCCAGAATGTCATCTCTGCTCTCCGGGTCTACAGAGAACTGCGCATGCTGTGCCACTTTCGGCATGAAAATGTAAGGATTGTTTCGTGTCTCCACGCAGTCTACGTGGTTACTGTTTTCGTGTCTCCACGCAGTCTGCGTGGTTACTATTTTTATAAATATTTGTGAAGGGCATAACATATACAGTAGTAGTACCTTATGTTAAATGAACCAAACAAATAAAGTTTTAAATATTGAAACATAGGAGATGCTAATGAATGTTACCTTGGGACTGTTAAAATGACAGCTAAACATTTGTTGCAGAAGTTTCCAACATATGCTGGAAAAGCAAAAGTTGTGCCACTTACCATATGAAAATGTAAGGATTGTTTCGTGTCTTCACGCAGCCAGCATGATTTTGTGAAGATGTGTGTAGAGCACAAAATGCTGAAGTACCACATGTTTGATGAATTACATATTGGAGATGCTGATGACCGTAACCTTAGAATTGGTAGAATAATAGCTAAACATTTGTTGCAGGAGTGTTCATACAAAAGACAACATTGCAGATATAGATACATTTCAAGCGAACGAAAGAACAGGTGGCAAGTGTCCAACGTAGGCAGAACAAACAAACGTATTTTGACCTACATCTGTTCCATTTGAGGGCAAACTGTGTAGATGTCCCCAGGACTAAGTCGACCTCTGCTTTTTTTGTCTGTTGGTGAAGGAAGAAGAGACAGAAGAATTTGTGGAGAAATCTTCTTTATTTTCAACTGTATATACTTCCTTTGTCTTTTGCGGAGGAGTTAGTGAACAAAGAAGAGACAGAAGCATTTATGCAGATTTTTCTTTATTTAAACTGTATACTTGGTTTGTGGGGTGGAGGAATTAGTGAACGAAGTTTCATAATTCCCCAACAGGAGGTCAGCATGGCCGAATGTTGAGAGCGCTCTTTCTTAAACATCCAGTGTGCTGATGCCGAGGTAATGGGTTCAACCTCTACACCAGTCAGTTGGACCAAACTGTTGACTTCACATCCTTGACTTGGGGATGTAAATTACAAGTACCTCTGAAGTCAGGGTGGGTTCGCCTGCTGGCGAGGGACACTAGTAATATGGAAAGCTAATCTACATGCAAAAGTCATCAGACAATTGTCAGCATTTTCTAGGAATTGTCTGGGAAGAAATGGCGATGTGGAAGGTAACTGGCTACTAACGCCTCATATCTCGTGCCCTGGAATATGTGCAGGTCAAGCACTTGTATCGGTTCTAGATGTGGGTGTATGCTTTAAATTCTGTTGATGCTTACTTTGTGGCTCAAGATTACCCAATCTTATAAAATGAGCACCATTGTCAGAACTGTCTGGGAAGAATAGGCAACGTGGAAGAGAACCAGCCACTCAAACCTCACATGTCCTGGCCTGGAATATGCACTGTTTCTGAATGTGGGTGTACGCTTTAAATACTGTTGATGCTTGCTTTGTGGCTCAAGATTACATACACAGCCTTATAAAATGGACACTATTGTCAGAACTGTCTGCGTAGAATAAGCAACGTGGCAGAGAACCAGCCACTCACGCCTCACATGTCACGGTCTGGAATATGTACTGTTTCTGGATGCGGGGGTGTGCTGTACGTGCTGTTGACACTTGCTTTGTTTAATTGATCAGTAGAAGACCCAAGCCCTGCTTGCTCTCACCCCCAGGTGCTGTCGGCTTTGGACATTCTGCAGCCAGCCCATGTGGATTTCCTGCAAGAAATGTATCCTTTTGCCTGTGGAATCTATGCATCACACGGAGCGCTGGTACTTCATGGTTAACTACTTGTTCATTTGCCTGTCTGCTTTATCTGCCTATATGCCTGTCTTCAATGCTACTTGCCTACCTGACTATCTCACTACCTTCTTACCTGCGGACTTGTGGAGTAGCAGGCCGCCTTGTGTTGGTTTTGATACAATAGTATGATTGTCGGTCGTTCAGAAAGCAATGGCAAACTACTGTACGTAAACCTGCCAAACAACAAAAAAATGCTGGAGTTGACTTGTATGTTATGTAAAGGATATGCAGTTAACTAACCTACCTATTTCTCTGTTTGCTTTGCTACTTGCCTATCTACCTGTCTTCCTGTCTACATAATGAACTCCTGTCTTCGTATTTACCAACGTACCTCCGGTGCTTACATACCTACATACTTGTATGTCTGTCTGTCTTGCTATTTGCCTAGCTACAAGCCTATCTACCCACTTACTTACATGTCTGCCTTCTATATACTTGCCCACCTGTCTACCTACTTACCTACTTACTTGGAATTAATGAAGCAGAAGGGGTAGATTAATAAATTATTGGTAACTGGCAAGTTCAGAAAGCGTTAAAAGAATAACCCGAATGCCTTGGTTTAACGCAAGTACTGGGTGGGAGTGACAGAAACAACTTTTGCCCAGAAGGAATCACAGTCCTGACTTTGCTGTTGCCAGATTGACAGTCCTTGGAATATCACGATCTGGTTATCATCTTTGGGAATAAAGATACACATGGTCTGTGTAGGTCTTGGTGACCTTTGCCGGAACTCAACTCAAGTGTGGGAGTCGCTGTGGTGTGTTGGCCTGTCGGCGCGAAGGGCCATGAGTTTGAACCTTCATTAAGGCCAGAATTGTGTTTATTTTTTGTTTAATTGGCCTGGATTCCCAGGCGGGCCCTGCTAACACGGGTGCCAGGAAATTTTGGAAGTAAACGGGGTGGTGTGTCATTGTGACTACATCAGCCGCCGGGTGGCGGTTATCATCAACAAGTGGCTTGTCGACTGCCACGAACGGTTACTCTCTTCCACGTCTTGCGATCTCAATCATCATGTGTCGTTTCATGCGCTGACAGCCTTCTGTGTCTCATCTCATTTCATCTCATCTTGTTTCTTTTGTACCTTGCGGTGTCCTGGTGAAGCATAAACAGCGGGAGAGTGCCCGTTTATGGGCTTCATGTATTGAGATTCCCATGGATTCTGGTTTTTTTTTCCCCTCTGCCCATCGTGATATTTCGATGCGTGGAAACTATTTTTTTTTCTTTGTTCTTTACCTGTTTGCACCTACATGCGTGCTTGAACATGTTGCGCATGCGTAGTGAGTACAAGAACAAGGGGTAGATAATTGAGGGGGGGGTGTAGCACTGGATGTGAAGAATATCTTGGAAAAGGTCAGCGGATGGTTGGGAAAACTGCTATGAAAACGATGTTCTTGCTGTGCTGTTTGTTTCCCTTTGTATACACAAAGAAAAGAACAGACATGTATCAGTAACTACTAAGAAAGCACTTTACAACACAATCTTCCTACCAACTCTGTTACCAATGCCAAACCTGGACAATGACAGCAAAAGAAAAAAGAAAAATCACAACAGAAATGAGATTCCTCAGAAGAATACTGATTGTATCAAGAAGAGATACGATCAGAAATGAAGAACACCACGTAAACGATGGACGTAGGGAATAACAGATTCCATGGGAATATCGATATTATAGGCTCATGCGCGGGCACTCTAACGCTGTTTATACTTCACCTCGACACCGCAGGGTACAAAAGAGGACATGATGAGATGAGGTTAGACACAATCCCTGCCCTAATCCTCGGTCGAGTGCCATGCCAGCTGGCGTAGGCGTTCATGCCTCTCCACAGATCTCGGTCTTTGGTTTTCTGGATCAACTCTGCTGATAATATTCATCCATGCCACCGTATCAATCCATACAGAATCATTTCTCTTGGTCTGTCTGTGCCTCTCTTCTCATCACATGACCAAAGAAAGCTGTGTCTCTTTCTTATTGTTGCATATAATGTCTCTGAAATGTGTTTGTCATGAATTCTTGGGAAGATAATATGGTGGTTTCCCCTTGCTTTCCACATCCACATAGGGGTCTTTTACCTCAGCCCTTGACAGCCATTTCCGACTGTCAGGACAAGTGAGTGCCCTGCTCCGCTCAGCCACAGTTGTCCACTTATCCTGGTGGATACTCGGTCCCCGGTTTAGTTTAGTTTAGTTTATTCGATGGATCAACATCACGGCACACGGGTGTAATTCATAAGTGCCCTGTTCTCCTCCTAACTCAAACCTGAGTTTGGATAAACTCAGCTCGGTGCACGAACTCCGAAGCACCGGCGAGGATCCTGAAATACTTTGGATGGATTTTTAACTCGAAATTTTGCCCGGGCAGCGCTATTAGGCTACTCTTTATCGATTTCCAACTGCCAAAGGATTTTTTTACGTTCGCAACAATACACACGGGCGTCCGATCTCACTAACCAGAGACCAGGGGAAATTTTATTGCTAGATGTAGATGATTACCACGTGAAAATAATCCCTGTCCGGCTTGAACCCGGGACCTCCAGCACTCGAGGTGGACACCATACCTCGAGACCATGCATCCCCCACTCGGTCCCCAGGGCTGTGTTAGCCACACCATGGTGTGTTTCCCCATCCTCTACCACTAGGAGTTGCAGTTGGGATTTTCCCTTACTTAAGTTATGGTCTATGATGGTCAAAACTTTCCAGTACTTTTAGAGGACAATAGCGAGTTAGAGAAAGTAAATAAGTCTAATACATGCATAAAAATACTGTATAACGATTAACATGATGAGATTGTACACATAGTTGCAGTTGTAAACATAGTTAAAGTATGAATAAAATTAGTGGATCTGCGTTAAAGTTGTAGAAATGTAAACAGCATACAATAGCACAAAGTAATACAGCTTTACAGAACACAGTTACTGAAAACACAAGACGTTGCGGCGACTAACCTTCATCTGCAAACAAGTACACAAAACACAACAAATAATCACGGAGGGAACCCTGCAGTGACTACATTAAGGCATAAGGGCTTTAAAATTCCCCAAGACAGGCCGAAAAAGTCACTGTTGTGGAAGCATTTCAAAATTTGAAAAGTTACACGCTGTCAGAATATCTATAGCACACGTGGTTCAAACTAGAGTTTAACATCAAGGAGTGAACTTGAGAAAGTTAAACTGGAGTTAAACATCAAGGGGTGAATTAGAGAAAGGGGTTTGTTTTCAAACTGTACAGGCATAATGAGGGATACAGAAAGCTAGATATCTTTACAGCCGCCTTTTGTTGTGAAGGCGGCAATTGATCTTATCTGTAACGGCAAAACTTCAAGAGTGAATCTGGGGCATAAACCGTTATTACCCTCTTGGTAGGCGGCATAAATGTAGCTTTTATTCTTTGTTGTCGTGCAGGAGTGGCCGCGAGATTAAGATCATAAGATGCGCCGCGGGCGTTCGTAATGAAGCGCAATCTGTCGGTGTATCAGCAACTCCACATATCGTCTTCTTTATACTCCCCTTCTTCTTTCCCCTCCTTCTTCTTCATATTCTTATTCTTCTCTTTCCTCCTTTCCTTTATTTTCTTTTCTTCTTCCTCCTTTTTAAAAAATTGGTTCTTAGTCTTCCTCCTCCTTTTTATTTTTTCTTATTCTACTTCTTCCTCCTCACTCTTTTCTTATTCTACTTCTTTCTCCTCATTCTTCTTCTTCTTCTTCTTCTTCTTCTTCTTCTTCTTCTTCTTCTTCTTCTTCTTCTTCTTCTTCTTCTTCTTCTTCGTAGCATACCTGTCTTCTCAGCCCACGACATTCTAGGAGCGTTTCTACAAGTTCAGAAGGCACTCTATAAAAGTAAATTATATACACACCCATCCATTTTGATTTCCGACAAGAGTAGACAACCCAGCAGCATCTGGATCAAAGGCAACTCTCGCTATAAAACAATCCCTGGTCTGACCGAGGATTTATGATTCCGATGTTATTAAAACTGTGCCCATGTTCAATATAGACCCGCTAGTTCATATGCCGGTACATAACTATGGACAAAGAGTTTATAAATCTTTGAAAACGATGACACAATATGACTATAAGTTATACAGAAAAGTTATGCCCCTTGAAATAACTTTTACAGAGTTAGGTCCCCTGAGATATATGAAATTATGATGAAAAATGAAAAATGAAATAATACTGAGTAAGCAGGCCATTTCACACTAACAAAATATCACAGTTGACAGCTCTGGAATGAAAGGAAGGCGTGTAGAAAATTTCATCTCAATCGGATGGGCCGTTCGCGAACGAATAAAGGACATACATAGATACAGAGATACATAAATACGGACGCACATCCTAATTTATATATAAGATATATATATATATATATATATATATATATATATATATATATATATATATATATATATATATACACACACACACACACACAGGGTGTCCCAAAAAGATGTACTCACTCTTTGACAGACGATTAATAATGTATTCTTGGACAGATGATTAATAATGTAGAAGAGGTAAGGTAGCGTTGAATTTCGTGCGCGTTCACCAGACCTTACGCCGATAGATTTCTTTTTATGGGGATATCTTAAAGATAAGGTTTATACCGCAAAACCAGCGACAATCGAGGATTTGAAATTCGAATACAATGTCTTGCAATTCCAAACGAAGGGTTTAGCAATGTTGGACGTTATCAGCTGTGTTGGAAAATGAAGGAAGGCAGTTTGAACATTTGCGAACATGACGGATTGAGAGAGAACATTCATTTACATGACAATAAATAATGGGTTCTACATCAATTTATTTATTTATTTATTTAACTCCCTAGGATTGTGTGTTTGTCAAGACACATCTACTTACACACAAAATGCATGAGAATTGGAAAGTCAAAGAGTGAGTACATCTTTTTGGGACACCCTGTATATATATATATATATATATATATATATATATATATATATATATATATATATATATATATATATATATCTTCTTCTTCTTCAGCGTTCCGAGCCATTGAGGTTCTTTGCTGCAAATACAATCCGTCTCCATTCGTCTCTCTGGTGGACCTTCTCTTGCCAGTCGTTGATTCCAAGTGCTTGTAGGTCTGTACATGTATTATCTCTCCACCGCCTTCTTGGTCTACCTCGGGGTCTACGGTCATTTATTTCCTGAGTGTAAGCGAGTTTTGTTTATATTTATATATATATATATATATATATATATATATATATATATATATATATATATATATATATATATATATATATACACATATATATCATATAACTGAGTCTCGGGGATGGGAAAACACACGCACCCGCAAGCAAACGTTTCAATCGAAGTTTTTCTCCATGAACCAACAAAGACGAGACAATAAAAAGAATGAACTGTGCAAACCGTTTAAGGCGATCTCGGGTATTGTGAATTTCTGTTGTGAAAACCAGTATTGTATTGTACACTGTAAATAATTTACTATATACATGAATAAGAGGGATTTCTGATAAGAAATTTCCTAGTGAGTTCGCCTTATCAGGTCTGCGCTGTATAAAAAACGAACAACAGAAATTAGTACTTCTCTGAACTTAATGGATCACTATGAACTAAAACAGAAGTTAATTGTATATCTTTTACAAGGCACCACAGTCAACCCCAGCACTTTTTGGCTGTTTGCGATTTCTTGACAATGTTTCGTTCATTAGTTTGCCATTGCTTTCTAAACGACCGGCACTCATACAATTACATGAACACCAACACAAGGCTGTCTGGTGTGCTGACAAATTTCCCGCAGGTATGTTTCGAACGCAGTATGCGGGATTACGAATTGCGTCAGTAAGCCTTTTGCCATAGAGCAGGCTAAAAATGGCATTGAATTGTGTACAAAAGACAGTGTTGATAATGAAGTGGACGACAGAAGAACCAGCTCCATGCTTCCAATGCTTAAGCTGGACTGTAAATCAGTACTTTAAACAGAGAAAAAGAGAAACAGGAACAAAAACAGTAACAACGGAAATGAGATTACCGAGAACAATACTCAATGTATCGAGAAGAGAAAAAATCAGAAATTTTGAAATCAGGACTAAAGTGGTGGTTATAGCAGCGCTAGATTTCATTAGAAAGCAGGAAGTGAAATAGTTCCGCCATATAACTAAGCTACAAACTGACGCACCAAGCAGTGATGTACAGACATAATGGAACCAAAAGAAGAGACCGACCACCACGTAAACCATGGACAGAGGGAATAACAGAATCCATGGGAATTTCGATACATGAAGCCGATAGACGCGCACCCTCCCTTTGTTTATGCTCCACCTCGACACCGCAAGGTACAAGAGGAACAAGATGAGATGAAAGACGAAAAGAACTTCCCTGAGCAGTTGTCCATTTCAGGAGATTGACAACTTAGCAACAAACATTTCCTTCGAAAGTAATGGCAAACTACCGAATGTAAACTTGTTAAGAAATCAGAAACGGCCACACAAAATTTAAAAAAAAAATTGCTGGGGGTTGATTGCATCGTTTTGTAAAGGATATACAAAAACTTTTTTTCTCCCTTTGATGACGTAATATGCAGCCATTGCAAACCTGGTTTCTGATTTCTATTGTCCTACCTCGGTTGTCCGACTCGACGCTGTAGCTTAGAGGCAGTGAACACAATACTCCGACATGCCGCTCCCAGGGTTCTAAACCAACCGCAGGTGATTTGAAAGTAGGCCGCCTTGCGTTGATTTCGGCGTTATGAGCGTCGATCTTTCCGAAAGCACCAGCAAACTACTGAACGTCAACATTGCCTATATATTCACAAACAGCCAAAAATGTTGGGGTTGATTGCCACATGATGTGAATGACATGGAACTAACTTAAACAGTTGTCTAACCGTCGAGGTTAAAAACTGCATTCGTCAGATAAGATAAAGAGACAACAATGGTGTATTGTTAACTTAAACTTAAGATCTTTTCCCCCATTTTTTTTTGTCTCTGTTCCAGCATTCATTTTTTGTGTCTTTGTGTTTCAATTTCTTAGCGAGTTTTCTGCTAAACACAGAAATATTGTGCGGGTTTCTTTCTTTCTTTCTTTCTTTTTCTGTGTGTCTTTAGGTTTTAGGTAATGTCTTTCTGTCCATCTGTCTTTAGGTAATATCTAATGTCTTTCTTTCTTTCTTTCTTTATTTTCTCTCTGCCTGTCTTTACGTAATGTATGTATTCTTTCTTTCTTTTCTGTCTGCCTGTCTTTATGTAATGTCTGATTTCTTTCTTTCTTCTTTTCTTTCTCTCTCACTTTCTCTTTCTTTCTTTCTCTTCCCCCTCCCCCACCTCACCCAACCCACTCCACCTCCACCATACGGCTTTCACCGTGAATTCATTCATTCACATTTCAGCATCGATTTTTTTTTTCTGCCTCTTAAAAACGCACGAATCAAATTATCTTAATGGCTTACGGTGTCATTAGTGATTTTTCCACCTCGCTTTAAATGCCCCGGTAATGACAGGGCCAACCCCTTGTTTCTGCTGTTGTACACAGAACAAAGAAAACTACAGTGGCGATATAGTATACGCAATTTGTGTGAACACCGGGTGGAAGATGGAAGAAATACATGCAAGGTTGTTAGCAAGGCAGACAAGGGGTAAAGAGAGGCAGTACGCAGAAGAGAGAGAGAGAGAGAGAGAGTTGATCAACGGGTGGAAGAAAGACAGGCATGGTTGTTAGCAAACAGTCAGCAAGAGGTAAGGGGGGAGAGAGAGAGAGTTGATCAACGGGTGGAAGAAAGACAGACATGGTTGTTAGCAAGACAGAGCAAGAGGTATAGAGACACAGAATAACACGAGAGAGAGAGAGAGAGAGACGAGTTGAACAGCTGGTGGAATAAAGACATGCAAGGTTGTTAACAAGACAGACAGTAAGAGGTATAGAGAGAGAATAACACGAGAGAGAGAGAGAGAGAGAGAGAGAGAGAGAGAGAGAGAGAGAGCTGAACAGCTGGTGGAATAAAGACATTCAAGGTTGTTAACAAGACAGACAGCAAGAGGTATAGAGAGACAGAATAACGAGAGAGAGAGAGAGAGAGAGAGAGAGAGAGAGAGAGAGAGAGCTAGCTGAACAGCTGGTGGAATAAAAACATGCAAGGTTGTTAGCAAGACAGACTGCAAGAGGTAAAGAGAGACACAATAACGAGAGAGAGAGAGAGCTGAGCAGCTGGTGGAATAAAGACATGCAAGGTTGTTAGCAAGACAGAGCAAGAGGTATAGAGACACAGAATAACACGAGAGAGAGAGAGAGAGAGAGAGAGAGAGAGAGAGAGAGAGAGAGCTGAACAGCTGGTGGAATAAAGACATGCAAGGTTATTAGCAAGACAGAGAGCAAAAGGTATAGAGATACAGAATAACACAGAAAGAGGGAGAGAGAGAGATTTAAGAGTTGAACAGCGGGTGGAAGAAAGACAGGCAGGGTTGTTAGAGACAGACAAGAGGTAAAGAGAAACTGGATAGTGTGAGAGAGAGAGAGAGAGAGAGATGGGCACAAAGGAAGGTGAAGTAATTAAACAAAGTTAGTTGCATATCCTACACAGGACGCCACTGTCGACCCCAGCATATTTTGGCTGTGATGTCATGGTAAGTTTACGTTCAGTAGTTTGCCATTGCTCTCCGAAAGATCGGCATTTATACCATTGTATGGAAACCAACGCAAGGGGCCTGCTTCCCAATCGCCCGCTGCCGTGTTTCGAACGCTGTATGCGAGATTACGAATTGTATGTGTAACCGCTTCGCTACAATGTCAGCAAGTAATGAAAGGGAAACATTAAAGAAACCTCAAGTTGGTTGCATGTACTTGGCAGGACGTCGCAATTAACCCCGGCATTTTCTGGCTGTTTATGATTTGCTAGGCAGTGTAACGTTTAGTAGTTAGCTATTGATTTCTGAATGCCCGACGCTCATATGCAACGCAAGGTGATCTGCTTTCAAATTGCCTTGAGGTGGTTTATAACCTGGAAAGTGCTTTCATTTCCCCTTTGCCACAAAAGCCGGCATTAAATAGAGACATTGAAAATACTAAACATAGAGTGGAGAGAGGGGGGGGGGGGAGAGAGAGAGAGAGAGAGAGCTTTATTTTTAAAAAGATTAGGAATTGGGCACGCAGGATCGCTTGGCATTGAGAGAGAGAGAGAGAGAGAGAGAGAGAGAGAGAGAGAGAGAGAGAGAGAGAGAGATCTGTCACATAAACAGTTAACGACATTACATTTAAAAATACAGGGTGGGAGAGAAGGAATGAGAAAGAAAGCTATTTCATAAACAAATAGTGGAAGACAATGGCTACCTAGATACGCAGTCTGCCCTGAAAGACTATCGCGGGCAGTAAATGTCGGGAAGATATCGGATGTGTCGCTCAAAAATGGACGAAAGAGGAAAGACAGTTGTGCAGGTAGACAGGCAGTCAAGCTGGTAGACCGTGCTGTTTTAAGTTTTTTGGTTTGTGTGTGTGTGTATTTTTTTTTTTTTTTTTTTTGATCGCGCGCTTTGAGCTTGAGCTTACTCCACACTGAAATGAATTTTGCGTTTGGTCCATCTTTCGCTATTGCCAGTGACCCCCGCCATAAGGCGAACCAAACCCAGGTTCTGGGGTACTTGTAATTCACGTCCTCGAGTCATGGACGAGAAGTCAGCATTTTAGTTTAACTGTCCGGTTTTGGGGTTGAAACCGCTACCTCGGCATCAGCACACCGAGACTTTAAGATCGGGTCTATTCGACATCTAGATGTATTGATTATTAATAAAGCTCATCGATTCATTTAATTTCGAGTCCCGCCTGCGGCAACCTTGGCAGGGCCAGATCAGATGATTTCGCGAGCCATATACGGCCCACTGGCCCGGCTCTAGACAATAGTAAAACTGAAAGCTATAGTAATCGTTATAGCTTTGAACTTGGCTTAGAGAGTGTGCCTTGAACTTCTGCATGTGCTGGCGTATGTTCGCGCGTAAAATCCGTATTTAGCACAACCTGAAGTGTTGGGTCGGGTTGACTCTTATACCTGTACAGGACATGGGGAGGAGGGGAAAGAGGCAAGCATTGTTGCACAATCATCTCATGAATTTTTTTTTCGGTTACCTTTCTGTGTTTTCGAGAGAATATATCCGATCTTTGCGAGAAAAGACCCTTGCTTTGTATAGCCTTATCTTGGACATAATATAATAATATTAACATATATTATTTGGACATATTATAATAATATTAACATATATTATATATATATGTATTATTATGTATACATATAATAATAATAACATATGATGGCAGAAGCGAAACTTCTAGAAAAGGAAGGGCTAATATTGTTTTCAACAACATGATATCAGTATCAATTAACATTTATTCCGTGGGTTGCATTTCCTCGAACCAGGATAAAGTCTGTACCCTCCCAATTGCGCTCCTCCATCGGCAGCCGTTGGCACAATGTGGGGTGTCGAGTTTGGTGAGCGCCGCCCAACATTCGGCGCTAACAGAAAGCATAGAAATGGCCAATATGCCTTGACGTCGTTCGACATAACATATATGTCAAGCTTTGGGGATTTCCAGCAGCTCAACCACAATATTCAACATGGCGCAGCATTGCGAGGTGACGTAGCGATATCTGGCATCGTGGGTGGCTTATTTGGGAAAAGTGGTACTGAAATTTCACCTCATTACACCTCGGGTTTACTGTGGACTTTTTGGGGTGAAATAAGAATTGAAACGAAGTTATTTTTGTCGATTGAACCGCAGGTGGACTTGTTGATTTACACCCGGTTGGGCGTTAGTAACGTGTATTGCTGTAGGCTGTTCGTAGCTGGGAGAGATATCGGTGTCGTTAGTCGCTACATGCTGGGGGAGATACTAGTGTCGTTAGTCGCTACATGTTAGCGGAGATATTGGTGTTGTTAGTCGCTACATGCTGGGTGAGATACTAGTGTCGTTAGTCGCTACACGCTGGGGGGGGGGGGGATGGATTCTGGTGTCGTTAGTCGCTACATGCTGGGGGTGATACTGGTGTCGTTAGTCGCTCCATATGGGGGAGATACTGGTGTCGTTAGTCGCTCCATATGGGGGAGATACTGGTGTCGTTAGTCGCTCCATATGGGGGAGATACTGGTGTCGTTAGTCGCTCCATATGGGGGAGATACTGGTGTCGTTAGTCGCTACATGCTGGGGGAGATACTAGTGTCGTTAGTCGCTACACGCTGGGGGAGATACTAGTGTCGTTAGTCGCTACAAGCTGGGGGAGATAACTGGTGTCGTTAGTCGCTACATGCTGGGGGAGATACTAGTGTCGTTAGTCGCTACATGCTGGTGGGGGGGGGGGAGATACTGGTGTCGTTGGTTGCTGCATGCAGGGGGAGATACTGGTGTCGTTAGTCGCTACATGCTGTGAGAGATACTGGTGTCGTTAGTCGCTCCATATGGGGGAGATACTGGTGTCGTTAGTCGCTACATGCTGGGGGAGATACTAGTGTCGTTAGTCGCTACACGCTGGGGGAGATACTAGTGTCGTTAGTCGCTACAAGCTGGGGGAGATAACTGGTGTCGTTAGTCGCTACATGCTGGGGGAGATACTAGTGTCATTAGTCGCTACATGCTGGGGGAGATACTGGTGTCGCTACACGCTGGGGGAGACATTGGTGTCGTTAGTCGCTACATGCTGGGGGAGATACTGGTGTCGCTACACGCTGGGTGAGATATTGGTGTCGTTGGTCGCTACATGCTGGGGGAGATACAGGTGTCGTTAGTCGCTACATGCTGGGGGAGATACTGGTGTCATTAGTCACTACATGCTGGGGAGATACGGGTGTCATTAATCGCTACACGCTGGGGAGAGATATACAGGTGTCGTTAGTCGCTACATGCTGGGGGGGGGGGGGGGGGTGGGGGGTACTGGTATCGCTACACGTTGGGGGAGACATTGGTGTCGTTAGTCGCTGCATGCGATGGGGGGGGGGGGGGGGAGATACTGGTATCGTTAGTCACTACATGCTGGGGAGATACGGGTGTCATTAATCGCTACACGCTGGGGAGAGATATACAGGTGTCGTTAGTCGCTACATGCTGGGGGGGGTGGGGGTGGGGGATACTGGTATCGCTACACGTTGGGGGAGACATTGGTGTCGTTAGTCGCTGCATGCGGTGGGGGGGGAGATACTGGTATCGTTAGTCACTACATGCGGGGGGAGGGGGAGACACGGGTGTCATTAGTCGCTACACGCTGGGGAGAGATATACAGGTGTCGTTAGTCGCTACGCGCTTGGGGAGATATTGGTGTCGTTAGTCGCTGCCTGCAGGGGGAGATACTGTTGTCAATTGTATGTTTTTACCTTGTCTCTAACAAGACAAATGAAAAAAGTAAGCTGTTCAGAGAAATATGATGTTGACAGTCAACATTAGACACGTTATGAGAAGAAATAAACAAGAGAACTTGGTGACAACTGGTGAGATTGAGATGATAAGAACAAGGGGAGTGCAGAGAGGTGAATATCTAGATAGCCTGCAGGGGGAGATACTGTTGTCAATTGTATGTTTTTACCTTGTCTCTAACAAGACAAATGAAAAACGTAAGCTGTTCAGAGAAATATGATGTTGACAGTCAACATTAGACACGTTATGAGAAGAAATAAACAAGAGAACTTGGTGACAACTGGTGAGATTGAGATGATAAGAACAAGGTGAGTGCAGAGAGGTGAATATCTAGATAGCTTGGCTGCGTGGCATGGTCGAGAGGGGAACAAAGGAAGCTGATCCATAATTCTGGTAATCGTGTGAGATGGCGAAACATCACCGCCCACGCTTATCAGGATGGCAAGTATAGATGATGGTGTAGAACCTGTACTTTTGTATAGATGTGAAACATGGACAATGAGCAGACCGACCTGAAAGACGCCTAATGGCAGGGGAGATGTGGTTTCTTAGAAAATTGCAAAGGGTACCATGGGCAGACAGAACGAACGAACGAACAAACTTTATTTTCAGAAAAACAAATGAGCAAGTCATACAAGTAGCAAATGAGCAACGTAAGCTGATTAAAGAAATTAGACGTAGACAGTCGAAATTTCTTTTAGCACGTTATGAGAAGAAATGCATGAGAGAACCTGGTAACAAACGTTATGAGAAGAAATGCACGAGAGAACCTGGTAACAACTGGCAAGATTGATGGGAAAAGATCAAGGGAAAGACAGAGACGTAAATAACTAGATGGGTTGGCCACATGGACGTTGTCGAGACAAGAACACGGAGCTGATCCACGACTCTAGATCAGCCAAGCAACCATCTTTCTACTGAAACCACACAACAGAAACTTAAAATAATTAGGTAAATCTTTCAAGCTGAAATATACAACACACATGTTCACACAGTAACTTGAATTGTCTGCCACGGTAATTTTACACAGAATACCATGCTCATTTCAATGGCAAACTACTGAGCGTAATCTTGCCAAGAAATCAACAATCACTTGAAAGATGCTGATGTTGACAGCGATGTCCTGTAAAGGATATGCGAAAAAAATGGTCTTTTGTTTTCACAAAGTTGGTTTCTGTAGATTAATTGGCGATCCTTTGGTTTTTTGTTGTCGTGTGTTTTATTGTTTTTGTTCACAGACTTCGTAGGTGGTTACTGTGTTTCTTTTGTGAATTGAAGATTACAGTACCCACAATTTCCCTTTACTGGTGCTTTTTTTTTCTGCTAATGTGTGTGTCCACGCTTTCTTTCTTTCTTTCTTTCTTTCTTTCTTTCTTTCTTTCTTTCTTTCTTTCTTTCTTTCTTTCTTTCTTTCTTTCTTTCTTCAGTTGTAGATAGGTCAATGACTGATGCTGTCACCATGCTGTGTAAGCTGTCCAACAAATCTCCCATAAATAATTCATGAATAAAAGACAGCCCTATTCTTCCTCTACCTCCTAACCCCCCACCCTTCCACCTTTCCAGGCCCACTAATGTGCAGGTCGGCCCAGATGACATTTGAGGCCACCTGGCTGTGCACCTCGGCGACTCATTATTTTCACCTGACTGGGCTGCCTGGCGTGTAGTCATTGTGTTTGTGTGTGGGTGGCAGGAGGGGGAGGGGGAAGATAGTTTGATCTTAAGTAGGCAGAGGAACAAACTGGCTATCCCTGTTTCTATTTGTTCTCTTTGTATGTCTGTCTTGTTTTTTTCTCTCTCTTTGTTTCCCGTCTGTTTCTCTTTGACTGTTTCTTGATGCTTGTCTTTCTTTGTCTGTTTCTAACTGTTTGTCTGTCTCTGTTTCTCTCTTGTCTATTACTCTTTGTTCTCTTTGTATGTCTGTCTGTTTTTTGTTTGTTTCTTTGTCTGCTTCTCTCTGTCTGTTTGTTTCTGTCAGTGTCTCTCTATGTGATTATCTCTATCTGTTTATTTCTATCAGTTTCTCTCTGTCTGTTTATTGCTGTTTGCTTCTATCGGGTTCTCTTTGTGATTCTGTCTGTTAATTACTGTTTGCTTCTATCGGGTTCTCTCTGTTGTCTGTTTCTGTCTGTTCTATTTGTATGTCTGTCTGTTTTTCTGTCATGTTTCTCTCCATTTGCTTCTCTCTCTGTTTCTTTCTATCGATTTCTCTCTGTTGTCTGTTTTTGCCTGTTCTATTTGTATGTATGTCTGTTTTTCTGTCAGTTTCTCAATGTCTGTTGCTTGCTGTTTGTTTCTCTCTGTCTGCTTCTGACTGTTTCTCTTTGTCAGTTTCTCCCTGTTTGTATTTGTCTGTCTTTATTTTTCTGTCTGTTTTGGTTTTGCTGTTTTTTTCTCTCTAGCTGTTTATCTCTGTTTAATTTCGACTGTTTCTCTCCCTCTTTCTCTCACCCCTCCCCCCATTTCTGATTGTTTCTCTGTTTATCTCTGTGTCTGCCTTTAACAGAGGATTATGAAATAGGTCAGTTGGATTTAAATGTTAACTTCTCATCCAGATCCAGAAAACCATCATCTAATTTTAAACCACCATAAAGATTTAGCGGAACTTATTAACTAACATTACCCACGACGCTTGACGGCAGAAGTGGAAGATGATGATGATGATGACCAAAAGACCGATGAACATTCAACGGTTCTTTTAACAAACGACTAACTTTTAACCAACATACAGATTTAGCCGTACTTTTAACTAACATTACCAAAAGACATAAACATTCAAGAGTTCTTTTAACTAACAACTAACTTTTAACCAAAAGACAGATTTACCCCAACTGATAAGTGATAACTGATAGCCGTACTTTTAACTAACATTACCAAAAGACCGATAAACATTCAACTGTTCTTTTAACTAACAACTAACTTTTAACCAACAGATTTTAAACTAATATTGCCTACAGACAGATTTAGCGGAAGCTGCCACGCGGAAGGAAATAATGGTCTGTGTAGCATATGTTACAAATAAAAGTGTAAATAAAAATGCATTCAGGAAGTCTTGGTGAATGATCGACACTTCTTGCCTTCTTTGACTCACAGGAAGTGGTGAAAGGACTAAAATGAATGATCGACTACGTCGTCTGGGTTACTATTTGGTGAACAAGGACCAGGGGGGAAAGTCTACAGGAAGATTGCGCGACAATTTTAACAATACAATGAAATTGTAGAGTAGAAGTTTTATTTGTTATTTGTTCCCGAAGCAATTTCCTGCTGTGTGTCTGTCATTACATTCTGTAGGTCTGAATGCTCGAAGGAATAGGTTGTGAAGTCATCGTTTAAGCCAATTAATTAACTGTGTGTGGAATGAAACCATTACTTCACCATCAGCAGCGCATAGGGAGTTTAAGCGTGAGCGCCGTAACATCTTGGCCGTATTGACCGCTTGCTATCAGTACCAGAAAAATTATATAAAAAGTCAAGTAATATATTACACACAGGGTGTATTTTTAATGATTTTGCAGTTTTTTTGGAAAATATTGCCGGTCCAAGTTTTGTATTCACCCTCTGTAAATTTCATGCAACATAATAGGTAAATACAAAACTTTGACCGGCAATATATTCAAAAACCGCACAGTCATTAAAAATACACCCTGTACCTTTTACATGCCTAATTGTAAAGCGTACAAATTAATTGCATATCCTTTACAGTCAATTCCAACATTCTTTTGGGCTGTTTGTGATTCCTGGGCAAGTGTACTTTAAGTAGCTTGCCATTGCTTTCTGAACGTTCGGCACTCATACCATTGTATGGAAACTAGCGCAAGGCGGTCTGCTTCCAAATCGCTCGCACTAAACGTAAACTTGCAAAGAAAAATGCTGGGGTTGAATGTGACATTCTGTAAAAGAATATGCAACTAACTTTTAACTAACTAAACGTTACTTTTGTTAGTTGATGTCTCTGTTTGAAACTATTTTCTTCTTGTCTCTAATGGAGTCTAGTCTCAACAATCTCAGGCCAAGACCTCGAATCCTTTTCTGTAGTTTGTTCTCTCTCTCTCTCTCTCTCTCTCTCTCTCTCTCTCTCTCTCTCTCTCTCTCTCTCTATCTCTCTCTATCTCTCTCTCTCTCTCTCTCTCTCTCTCTCTCTATCTATCTATCTATCTATCTATCTCTCTCATCCTCTCTCACTTTCTCCTATTTCATTCTCTCTCATTCTCTCTTTCTTTCATACTTTCTCTCTCTCATGATCTCTATCTCTCTTTCATTCTCTCTCTCATTCTCTCGCTCACTCACTCTCTCATTCTCTTGCTCACTCTCTCTCATTCTCTCTCTCATTCACTCTCGTTCTCTCACCCGTGCTCTCTCTCTCTTTCTCTCTCTCATTCAATATCTCTATCATTCTGTCTTTCATGCAATCTCTCTCTCATTCTATATCTCTCATTCTCTCTCTCATTCTCTCTCTCTCTCGTTCTCTCATTCTCTCTCTTTCTCTCTTATTCTTTCTTTCTCATTCTCTTATTCTCTCTCTCTCACTCACTCTCTCTCTCTTTCTCACTCACTCTCTCGCTCTTTCTTAAATTTAATTTATTTGATTTCTCATTCTCTCTCAGTGAATTCTGGGAATCCTCAGTGGCCAAGTGGCTAGACACTCGCCTGCCTACCCCGGGGGTCTTGGGTGTGACCCACAGCTGAGTGGATTCACATTTCTTAAATATTGACCTGGGCTACCAGGTCGACCCAGCCTAAAATGGGTACCGAGAATAACATGGGAAGCAAAAGCGACCTCTGGGATACTGACCACATGACCCACCTAGTGCCTTTTGGTCTGTAAAACTATGGGTCTAGCACCCCTTGCCCGATGCTCCTTTCGCTTTGAAGGGATATAAACACAGTAATCGTTTTTATTGAGTTTATTTAAACAGTCTGTAAAGTCGAGATTATCGACTTCATTGCACCGGGTTTTGTCCCATATGGCTCGGTCTCTTTCCGCAGGTCGGCCTGCCGAAAGCGCCGCACAAAACAGGAACTCCGTTGCTTCAGTGACGATCCCCAGGAGTTTCCGAGAAAAATGCACTCGTGAACCGAAAGACGTAGCCCGGAATCGAGCTCACAACCTACGGAGTTCGAGGAAAACGGCTTGACCACTTCGGCTATTGAGTTAATGCTTCTAATTAATTACAAATCGAAGATTTTAATGAGATCATATCCTGTATTTCAATCCACTCAGCGTACCATTGAAAATCGCTTCACGCGCCACGCTTGGTCCGAAAGCCGTAGGTGTCCGACGCTGGCGTAATATTTTCTCTGATCTCTATTTCTTGCCTCTACTTCTGTGAAAGCCTATCAGTGCCTGTAATTTTATTTTTAATGCCCATTACACTAGAATGCCAGGGTCTACCGCGTTGTCAGCCTTACGAATGACTCACGCTGTCCTGAACTACCCACCCTTTGTTCCCTTGTTCTTACAGCGGACGTTAAACCAATGTGATCTATGTCACTCTTTTCTCTTTGTTGGCTGTAGACCACACGGCTGTCGCTGTGTTTTTAGTGATCGTAAATCTGCTTGTACATCTTTGTGTTTGTCCGCCATTCATGTCGGGGCGGGCTGGCGTCCCCGCTCCAGGTTTAGCAAGTGGGACAATAGGGCAGTCTGAGGCCCTGCGTAGACACGGTCTATGTGGTGTGTCTCACACAGAAGATCCGATCCATTGTTTTCTCAACACGATTGGCGGCAGGATTCATTGTGTCTTTTCTTTCTCGCTCTCCACCCACACACAGTATTGTTCGGTACACGTATACATGTAGGCGCATAGACGTGTGCGGCCGCGTGATCGCTCGCACGCGCGCGCGCGCACACACACACACACAGACATCAGGCAGTTAGTTAAATAGAGAAACATAACTAAGTTATCATCGCACCGGGTTTTATCCCATATGGCTCGGTCTCTTTCCGCAGCGCGGAAAGCGTCGCACAAAGCACGAACTCCGTAGCTTTTAGCGACCTCCGAAACATTTAACTCGTAAACCGAAGGGTGCAGCCCGGAATCGAACCCACAACCTTCGGCTTTTTTTAAGCGACATAACTAAGTTCCTTTTAGATGCAAACGATGAAGTTGTGACAAGATACCTGGAAGATCTAACACACTCGCGTACTTTGAGATAACACACAAACGTGAAAACTAACCGTAACCGTCGTCGTCGTCATCATCATCATCACCACAACCGCTACCACCACCACCATCATCTTCTTCATCACCATCGTCTTCTTCTGCGTTCATTATTTTTTTTTTTTTTTTCAGATGTAATTGCGGTGTATTGTAATGCACCCTTGGGCCTAGACCCTTAGGCCAACACATCCGACTTTTGCGTGCGTTTTTGACCAGGTTAGCATTTCTGGGGGGACTCTCACTTTTGTGGTGCCGTCCACATCCCAGCTGGTCAAGTTAGAACGGTCGAATACTTCACGATCAGCCCTCAAGGGAAGGCAGGGGCAGTCCATGGGCATTATCCGCAATCCAGGAAGGCATTCATAGTTGCAGAGCCGACCCATAGGCTCTGGTGCTGGGCTCACCTAGGGAATCGCCACTTCCTGCTCATGGCTTCTTTAATTCCTAACTTCCATGTATTGGGTCTTTCGACTGCCGCTGGTCGCTCCCCGTACAAACCAGGGACTGACAGTCTGCGGACGACATCCACTCATCAAGCTTTCGCTTTGGACTTCCACATAATGGATTGGCCAGCCAAGCGTTCTATTTCATGTTTTTGAGACGTTTTTCCACGTTTGACTACGCTCACTGTATGAGTATATGTACAGACTTTCATCGTAACTATTCCGTGCGACTGGTGCGCTTTCCCCACCTTTAGTACCCGCTCACGAGGTAGGCTACATGTACTGCCTGCTCAGCACCTTACCTCCGTGCATCAGTGAGCGAGTAACGGTCAGGCCCTCTCTTCCTCATATCCCCCAGCTGAGAGCTTTCGAGCAAGTATCTGAACTAAGCATGTAGCGTGCTCAGCGTCTCACCCCCGTTTTGCAGTAGGTGAGTATCGGCCCGGCTCACACATCAAATGGTTAATGGCTTGTTCCATATCCCTCAGCTGGGATCATTAGAGTATGTGTCCTGTGCCAAGAATTAGTGGCTTCGTGCGCCTGAATTGACCTTTCGACTGCTTTCCTCGGTCTACCTGCAGAGCAGCAAGTTGTGTCTCTCTTGGTCTGGTCCATATCTCAAGGCCTGTCCGACATGTAGTTGTGCTTCCGTCGGCAGATCTCTTGTGGTCATTGGGACACGCAAGCCCCTCTACCACCCCAAGGTGGAGACACATCAGAGGGGATCACCATCATTATTATTATCTTCATCATCGTCATCATCATCATCATCATTATCTACATCTCCCCTTTTCATCTCCCAATTGAGCATTATTAGCCCTAAATCAACTCACCCCAAGCCCATTGCAGACTTGTTCATAATTAATGAGATTTTGCGCTAAAACGGCATGAGGTATCCAGTCTCACACCAACTCTCCTTAATCGTCTCTTAAATAGGTTTATCAGTTTACAATCTTACCTTCCTTTACTTCCCCAATGAGTGACTACACACAGGGGCGACAATTCAGTCTATTGACCCTTAACCTTGACCTCAGATTTGTTGTGACGGAACTCATGCAGTCTGACCTACACAAGATCATCGTCTCACCGCAACCGCTCACCTCAGACCATGTCAAGGTCTTCTTGTACCAGATACTCAGAGGTCAGTATGTCGTTGTGGTGATATTGCATTTGTACTAGACATTGATTATACTAGAGCTGTTTTTGCATATCCTATTTACAGGACATCGCTGTCAATACCAGCATTTTACTGCTGTTGTTGATGTCTTGGCAAGGTTTACGTTCAGTACGTTTGCCATTGCTTTCTGAACGACCGACTCTCATACCAACACGTTAAAACCCCAGTGCGACACGATCTGCTGCCAAATCGGTCGCCGCTGTGTTTCTAACTCGTGGTAAGCGGCTCACGATTCGCGTTCAGATTCGCGTTCGCAAGCCTTTAGGCCATGGGGATCGGCATACTATAGCTATTGAGACGAATGTTGCGAATTCCTTGGACTGCCAGAGTAACTAACGGCGAATACCTGACAGAGGTTAATGCAACTAGAACACTATATACAACAATAAGTAAGAGACAAACAGCTTTCTTTAGTCATGTGATGAGAAGAGGGGCATTGGAGAACATCGTGACAACTGGAAAGATCGAGGGGAAGAGAGGCAGACCAAGAGAAATTATGCTGGATGGATTGAGACACTGGCATGGAGGAATATCATCCGCAGAGTTGATCCAGAACACGAAAGACCGAGATCTGTAGAGAGACTGGAACGCCTACGCCAGCTGGCAGGGCACTTGATGATGATGGCTAGACCTTGAGAGGTCATCATTAATGGATTCAGTGCCAAATGTGATAGCCCCAGTTGAACAGAAGGAGGATATATCCCCGACATTGGGTCATCGTGTTATTTGACAGTAATGCAAAAGTGAAGGAGATGATCTTGTGTCAGTGTCAAAAGTCAAGGACGATTTTGCATGTATTGGTGTGTTTTGGGTATCAGATAGTTGACGGATATTGTATAGACCAGTATAGACTTTGTGCATTTGTCTCCCTCTTTTTGTTGATTTCCGTGGTTTATTTATCTCCCTCATTTTATCCAGCTATGTCTCAGTGTCCTCTATTTGTCTCTCTCTCTATTTCCCTTCTCAATTTCTCTCTTTCGTCTCCCCTTCCCCTCCCTCTCTCTCTCTCTCTCTCTCTCTCTCTCTCTCTCTCTCTCTCTCTCTCTCTCTCTCTCTCTTCCTATCTCTGTCCATCTCTCTTTACTACACTCATCTCTTTATCTCTCATTCTCAGATCCCTCTCTCTTTCTCTCATTCATTTGAAAGACACATGGCTGAAAAGGTCACTGTGCTCTGTTTTGAGTGTTCTTCTAAGTGTTCCTCTGACTGTTCTTTTAAATGTCTGTCTGAGTGTTCTTAATGTCTCTTGACTGTTCTTTTGAATATTACTCTGTTCTTCTGAATGTCCCTCTGAGTGTCTTTAGAATGTCCCACTGAGTTCTTATGAATGTCCATTGACTGTTCTTCTGAATGTCCCTCTGAGTGCTCTTCTAAATGTCCCCCTGAGTGTTCTTCTGAATGTCCCTTGACTGGTCTTCTCAGTCTACCTCTGAGTGTTCTTCTGAATGTCCCTTTGAGTTCTTTTTGATATCATTCTGCGTGTTCTTCTGAATGTCCTTCTGAGTTTATCTGAACTTCTGCATGTCACTCTGAGTTCTTCTGCATGTCCCTCTAAGTATTATCTGAATGTCCATCTGAGTGTTCTTCAGTGATTATAAACTTGTTTCTGGTCCAGGATTGAAGTACCTGCAGACAGCTCGGGTGTTGCACCGAGACATCAAGCCAGGGAACCTTCTAGTCAACAGTAACTGCTGCCTGAAGGTTGGTGGTTGTTAGTTGTTGTTGTTAGTTGTTCTTTGTTTTTGTTGTTAGTTGTTGTTAGCTAGTTTTTGTTATTAGTGGTTGTTGTTTGTTTTTGTTAGTATTTTTTGTTGTTAGTTGTTGTTTGTTTTCGTTGTTTGTTTTTGTTGTTAGTTGTGTTTTTTTGCTGGTAGTTGTTTTTGTTGTTGTTGGTAGTTGTTTGTTTTTGTTATTAGTTGTTTAGTTTTGTTGTTTATTTGTTTTTGTGGTTAGTTATTTATTCTTGCTAGTTGTAAGTTATTTTTGTTGTTGTTAGTCAATGATGGTGGTTGTGATGTTGTTGATGATGATGATTGCCAAATACAGTGTTGGGATACCACACTCTGGAATTCTTCTTCCCAAATGCAACTGCTGCCTGAAGGTGGCAGCAAACCGGTGGTTGTTGATGATGATGATGATGATGATGATGATGATGATTAGATATAGGCTGCGTCAAGACATTACATCAGTTGTTTTTGTTATTAATGAAGATGTTGGTGATGTTGTTGATAACAATGTTGATTAGATGCAAGCCCAACTTTATAAAAAATGAATTCAAGATATTAAAGAGTTGTTTTTCTTAATGATGTTGATGTTGTTGTTGTTGATGATGGTGATTAGGTGCAAGTGTTTGGAATCGGTTATTATAAAACTGGGTCGACACCCATATCTGTACTTTCAGTCATGAAGCAGGAATGTTGTGTTAGAATCATCATATTTGTAGTTCTCCAATGTATGTAGGAATAGGTGGCCTGTTTGTTACTCACTGAAGCTAACAACAAGGAAATAGTTGGGGGGGGGGGGGGGGGAATTCTGCCTCTCCTGAGCATTGACACTGCTTGGCAAAGCAATCACAAGACCCACTATGCCAGTGGGTTTCAACCGGTGGGGAATTCTCTTCTCTCTCCCCCCCCCCCCCCCTCCACAGGGGGGAATTTTAGGGTTTCGAGGGGGAGGGGGAATTAAGATTATTTCAAGATTGCGTTAAGAACCAATTACTTGATATTGTTTTTCCCTCCATATTTTACGATTCTGTACTTCTTGCCCTTCTGAAATTCGTTTTACGTTAGTAGACCCACAAATCACATTTTATGTAGACATCGACACCTATTCTAGTATTTGTTATTAAATTTAGCTTCCATTTTTACACACACTGGGGGGGGGGGGAGGAAAGAATTTATGAGGAAATATGAAAGGGGAGAATGACATTCCGAACATCTGGTGAATGGGGTGCATGGGCCAAAACAGGCTGAGAACCACTGCACTGTGTCATATTCTACATCCTTATTTTCTATTCCTTCCCCCTATTCTTGTGTATCCCGCCACTAGATTTGTGACTTCGGCCTTGCCCGCATCATGGAACCAGACGAGAGCGTGTCCATGACCCAGGAAGTGGTCACCCAGTATTACCGCGCACCAGAGATCCTCATGGGCGCCGTGCATTACACGTCCGCTGTGGACATCTGGTCAGTCGGATGTATCTTCGCCGAGTTGCTCAGTCGACGGATCTTGTTCCAGGCCTCTGCCCCTATACAGCAGGTAAGACACTCCTTGAGCTTATTTTTTTTAATTTATCCTTCTATATTCTTTGGGGTTGTTACTGCTTAGACAGCAAATCCTGTGCTCGGGCGTCTTGTCTAGTGTATGTCAGTGCAAATATTGTGCCGGACGACTGCTCAACAACTATGAGTCGCTATAGAACACTGGTTTGCGCACACAAATTTATTGATTATGAAGAGACATGATGAAAATGCATCATCCCCGGAACAATTTAAAAAAAAAAACGGCAGACACATTAATTCCATGTAAAAACAATATTGCCTTCTACAGGTCTGTCGGATGTATGGTAGTTGTTTGGACAACCTCAAAGAGATAAAGGATACTAAGATCCTCTTTCTCAATGTGATCCTGTCCGTTATAATTAATTTAGCTGTTACTGGTTCAGTAGTTTGAGACCATTGAATAGAGTTTCAGAGAACCAAGGAATACCTCGAGGAAAACAATGAAGGTTTTACTGAGTATCCAAAATATCATTAGGTGGTTCCTTGCCTCTCCTCTACCAACTAAATAATTATTAATCTAGGGTGTTTATTAAAACAATTTTACTAGGACAAGAAAAACACTCAATAAATAACATGACCTCATTTTTATGATTTAATAAACATAAACTTGGGCTTTGAACATTGCATTAAAAAAATACAACCTCGTGGAATACAATAAGGACATATACATCTATCTATAACTATCCATCATTGAAGTGCCACCTCTTCTATTTCCGTGTGTAATCTGAAGAAAAAAAAAGAACTGGATGCAATCCTGTTTCTCCATTTCCAGGTTTGTGGATCCCTCTGGCTAATAATCAATGGCTATATGTTATTTTATTCTTTGTGTTGATCTTTTCCAGGTCTGAGCAGAATATTGGCTCTAATTTTCCCCTTTTTAGGTTCAGAATATAACATCTATGTTACCTGTCCTTCATGGATCAAGGAAAATCTTGCAGGTGAATAGCTTTCTGGACTACTCTATCAAGGGCATCACTCAACCAGGTGCTCACTCAACAAGGTGCTACATTCACAAAGTGCTACATTCAACCTAGTTAGGTCTCAATCTAGCTGGATCTAGACATTCCTTGAAATTTCAGCAATCAACATCTAATCACATCCTTAATATGACATTAGAAATGAAATGCTGTAAACTCCTAAGAACACAACAAGTGAAATCAATAAAGAAAATACATAACGGAATTTTGAACATAGGAGAATAAACAGTGGAGGGTAAAGAGTCTTGGTGCTCTCAAATAGTTATCCACAACATAACTGGTTGTTTTCCATCTAATCTTCCATTACAAGGTGTTCAAGGTTTAGACTAGCAGATATACAGTGTCATCTTCTCCCATGCCTGTCCTTCAGGTCTACAGGTTAAGTAATACCTTGATTGATTTGGAATTGACAACTATGTTCACCATCCTCTCCTGTACCTAGTTATCTTCTCTACATCTTCTTCCATTAAAAGAAAAATGTCTCATACATTAAGGAGTTTTAAAATCATTTCCTATTGCAATGAATAGTTGCTTATAAGCAATATAAATGCATCATGATATCAATTCTTGTATAGTATTCAGGTGAATTCTTTTCTAATCAAAAGTTTTAAGGTGTGTATATTACCCCCTCTTCACCATGTCTGTACTATGCTTTTACCTTATTTATCATCATCTTCATCATTGTTATTGCAATCATCATTATCATTATATCATTATCATTATTATCATTACATCATTATCATCCTCATCATTATCATAACAATCATCATCTTCATTATAATCATCGTCATTGCTATTACATTCATCATCCTCATTATCCTTACAATCATCAGGAAACTAGACCTTATGTTGTGACAGGGGTGAGATGAAATACAAAGTGGGGTCTTGCTTAAGATACAAAACCAGATGCTTGTAGTATGCATGATATGGGTTGTGTCGTGCTTAGGGCACAAAACCAGATGATGGTACCATGAATGATATTTAATACAAAATTGTGTCATGCGTCGGAGTGCACTAAATTATTACTCAGTGTATGGGGTATGCTGAACATGTTCTCTTTGATAGACATGACATTACACATCAAAGTTGCCTTCTATCATGAGATTGACTGTTAGCTTATACTCTTTCTTAGCATGTCACTTCACTTCATTCACTCCTTTCTTCATTCGTCAGACATAATATTCATATGTGCATGGATGATCATTTCATTCATTCATCAAACATAATATTCATATGTGCATGGATGATCATTTCACTCATTCATCAGACACAATCATATATCTGTATGGATGACAATCAAGCATATGTATGTGCTTTACACATGATACATTCACAGATTCAACAACAATGACATTATAATGGAATCTCACTCATTCTCATCCTTCATCAGATATAGTAAATATTTATATGGGCATAGATGATAAGTAAGCATACTGATGTGCTTTTACAAATGATACATTCACATCTGTTTAACCATAATGAAATCACACATGACTCACCACAGGCATGCTCTCTTCAATGACATAGACTTATGTGATCATTAGGCATATTTATGAGATTCACAAAGGATGATTCCTCATGTTTAGCAATAATGAAATTACACATGGATCCCCACATGCTCTCATCATTTACATAGATTTCTGTGATATACTCAATCCACATTCATTTATCATGAATCATAACCACACTTGCATGGTGGTTGGTTAAGCATTATTATGTGCCTCACAGATGATAAATCCACACGTTTAACAACACTGAAATACATTTGACTCACCACATGGGTGCTTTAACTCACCACACAAAATTATGATACCTATAGAAATCTATTTGGCTCTCATGAGCTCAAGGAAAAAACCTCTTTGACTTCTCAAGTGCTCATGTAATAAAAAATCTACTTGACTATTACACATTACACTAATTTGTCTTACCAATGTTTGCACATTTAAAATAGATTCTTCTTAGTGAACTAAGTATTCTTAGCTTCCTAAATCTTAAGTTAATTACTCCTAAATCACTGTTGATTTAGTTTAACTTCTTAAGAAATAAAATGTACAACCTAAGTCTAATATTAACACATTAAATAAGTTGTTTACCTGGGAGAAAAATAAAACTCACTGTGGTTTTTCCTAATGTACAGTTTATCCATGACTATGTTAACTGAATATAATATTTAGTCTTTACTAAATTAGTTTAAGACTAACCACATGGTTTATACAACACATTGACTCACCGGCTTCTTGAAAAGGCTCACAGACTACTTAAATTAAAATAAATATTGTGTTTACCTCCATTCTCTTCTGAATGACTTCCCACATGACCGGAGTTCGGGGTCCAAGTCTAAGATTTTCCTCCAAGTTCTCTGGCTGCTTATAGCATGTATTTTATTTCTTCTCACACTTTGATTTTCTTTCAGTGATGAGGTTGTAAAATTTTGCCATGCCGTCAGACAGTGGTCCTTTCCCCCTCGTGTTGGGCTGGTGAACAAACAGGCCGGTTTTCGCTTTGCGTGTGGTATTTATGTTCGCTATTCCCAGTTAGAGTGTTTGGTTGAATCACCGACAATGATTTATTGTAAATTTTGGATTGTAGAAGTATGGAACAAACCAGCACTGTTGCGGTGCTAATGTTGAATGTTATTACGAGGAATATCCACAGCGATGTTGCCAGCTTGTGATAATGTATCACAAGGCCTTCTAAAATTTACTTGTTACTCCCCAGTGTCCGATATTGGGCCAAACTTGCCCACCTTCAATAATGCAACCAACGTAAGTTTTCCCTAACTTCGCCAAACTTCCAGTTCTCCCGGCTAAGTTCCCTAACTTAGCCCCAGGCTGATTGTTCGACTGAATTCCCCTTTCCCATCACAATCCTCTTCTCTCTCGGGATCACCCATGAAAATCTATTTTCCCTTTGATCCCAATGTCCAATTCCTATGAAAATACCTTTCTAGCTTTCCCTTTGTTCTATCCCTTCTCTAGCACGTTCTTCTTTGTCCCCTGGTGACTCAGACTGACCTCTACGTGACATAGCATTCCAATGTGTTGGGTCTCCATTGTCTTGGGTCTCCATTGTCTTGGGACTTTCAACCTCTCTGGTCCCACATCCGCTCCACTCTCATCTTCACACCTGTGACCCTGTATTGTTAATCTCAGATTCTTAACCCCAACATCCGCCCGATCTTGGCGTTTAACATGCATGTTACATACTGCCAATCTTCTTCTAGTCCATGCCCTGTAGTGTTGATGATCAAGTTTGTCCACAGCCTTCAGTTTCTCGTGCTTCCAATCATTTCTGATACCGACATTCCTCTATGCCAGTGGTTCTAAACCAGTGGGGAATTCCCCCATGAGGGGGGGGGGGTCTTAGGGTTTCGAAAGGGGGGGGGGGTTAAGATTATTTCAAGATCGCGTTAATACAAGAACCGATTACTTGATATTGTTTTTCCCCTCCATACTTTACGGTTCTGTACTTCACGCCCTTCTGAACTTCGTTTTATAACGTAAGTAGATGTCATGCACTCAGAATGGACAAGACAAGACTCTCCAACCAAGCCCTCTTAATGGTCACCAGTAAGGAAAAGAAAACGGAAAGACCCTGCGTAGAACCATCATCAGAGAAGGTTCATTCAACGGCCAAATGAACATCCAGAATCTACAACAGGTAGCAGCGAACCGCCGGACATGGAGAGCTATGCGCCGCCTTAGGATCAAGAGGAAAGACTAACTAACTAACGTCTAGACTTGTTCTAGTGTGTGCTATTAAATTTATCTTCCATTTTTACGTATACTGTGTAGGGGAAATCTGTAGGGAGAAAATACGAAAAATGAGGGTGGGGGATGACGTTATGAACATATGGTGAAGGTGTGCATGGGCCAAAAAAGGTGGGAACCACTGCTCTATACCATGATATCGAACTGTCCAGCATCTTCTCTCTTGGTCTCCCCATGCCCCCGCCTTCCCGTTGTAACGACATACTCCAGCTTTCCTCTTCTCATGACATGCCCAAAGAATGTGGACTGTCTTCTTCTGATGCGCGTAACAAGTTCTCTTAGCTTCTTTCAAGACACATCCATTGCTCATCATATCTGTCCTTGTCTCATCACCACAGCTTTCAAATAACTCCTTACTGTTGTGCTAATTGTCCGTAATTCGCTTGCATGCATAAGGACTGGCTCGATATAGTTTTTTAAGAACTTTTTCCTCTCTCTTCAATTGACAAAGATACATTTGCAGAGAATATGGGAGCCAGTAACAGATGTATATAAGTGGACAAACATGTCTAATTGTATGAAGCACCGCCTATCAAACCACCGAATGCTATTGGTCGGACAGTGTTCTGTCTTGTGTGATTCTATTTATAATAACGGTCGATGGAACTGTTTTATATGTGGCGCCATTCCCCTTCCCAGTAGACGAGTCTCTGCGCTGTCCTTCGTGATTGCTGGCCCGCTGGTTTCTTTTTATTTTTGGCGTCTGATGTTTGCATGCGACAGCGGATTAAGTGGTCTCCCTTTCTGCAGTGGTTTAACGCTCTTTCATTGAATGAGATTGACTGCATCTTTCTCTTTCACACATAGTCTGGCTCTTTCTCTCACCCACTCTCCCTGTCCTCTCTCTGCTTTCTTTATCTCTCATTGTACCTCTTATTTCAATCTTTCTCTGCTTTCGCACGTTCTCTTTCTTTTCTGGCATTTATGTCAGTCTCTCTCTTCTCTCTTTCTCTCTCTCTTCTTTTAGTCTCTCTTACCTTCTCTCACATTCTGGATATTCTTCCAATCCCTATCTGCTCGCTCACTTTCTCTAATTCTCTCTCTTCTTTCACTCACTCTTCTTCTACACACACTCTCTCTTTCTCGCTCTCAGACTCTCTCATTCTCGCTCTTCTTTCAATCTTTCTCTTCTCCTTCTCTCATTTTACCGTCTCTACCTCCCTTTCTCTCTCTCTCTCTCTCTCTCTCTCTCTCTCTCTCTCTCTCTCTCTCTCTCTCATCACTCTCTTCTTTCATTTTCTAACTCTCTGCTTTCTTTCTCTCTCATTCTCTTTCTTCTTTCACCCACTCTTCTTTTAATCCCTCTATTCTCTCAGTCTTTCTTTTTAGTCTCGCTCTCTGCCTGCCTGTCTGCCTGCCTGTATTGCTTTGTGTGGAAACAAACGGCGCGGTTTGTGACCAGCCAGCTTAGTTTGTGCCTCATGTCTCATCATTTGTTATTTGCGTGGCGGTTTACTTTCTATGCCTGTTAATTGACGTTCTCATCATTCTTTGTTGAAAAGTTAGTTGCACATCCTTTACAGGACGTCGCAGCCAACCCCAGTATGTTTTTTGCTGTTTGTGATCGCTTTGGAAGTTTACGTTCAGTGGTCTGCTATTGCTTTCTGAACGACGGGCATCCATATCATGTAAAAAAAAAACAACGCAGGGCGGTCTGTTGCCAAATCGTCCGCTGCTGTGTTTCGAACGCGGTATGCGGGATTACGAACTACATCCGTAACACCTTCGCCACGGAGCAAGGCGTTATTTCCTTCGTAAGGTGTGTGTGTGTGTGCAGTGGCGAAGCTAGTTGGGGATTGCAGGAAGGAGCAACCTCCCCCGTGCCCTATTTTTGAAATGTGGCCCCGCGCTCATGTGTGTGATACAAGTCATCATGGGCTTCATTTTATGTGTGGAGTTCAGCATGGCCGAATGGATAAGAGCGCTCGTTCTTAAATATCCGGTGTGCTGATGCTGAGGTAACGGGTCAAACCCCTACACCGGTCAGTTGGACTAAAATTTTGGCTTCTCTACTTGACTTAGGGGACGTAAATAACAAGTACCCCTGAAGTCGCCTGATGGCAAGGGACACTGGTAATAGGGAAAGCTAATCCACACGCAAAAATAAGTCCAGCGTTCTAGAATTACGAGGGTAAGTTAATAAGTAAGTCACAAATGGCTGTCTAAACCACGTTTTCACTTCAGATTGAACCTCGGCGTCATTCGTGAAATGTCTCCTGCCAAGGTGGGTTGTCAGTGTTTATGCTGACAAATGTTTGTCCCGTAAAGCGGTGCATAGCTGGGTATAAAAAGTTACGAGGGTGAGTTAATAAGTAAGTCACACAGTTCAGTGGGATGGCCGGTAAATGAAAACAAAGCACGCAGGTGTATGCAGCCGGTTTGGGAGGAATGATAAAACGATGGGATAAGTGCATCAATGTTGGTGGAAATTATGTTGAGAAATAAAGGGACAATGTATGTATAAAAATAAACTGTTTCAAGTTATCACGGTAGTTATTTTTCTACAACCATTTGTGACTTACTTATTAACGTACTCTCGTAGTAACACGTGTAAGGACCATGCTTGAGTTCAAAGCAAGTCAAAACGCCCCCCCCCCCCCCCAATAAAATTTATTGTTCTTATTTCAGTTTTTGCTCTTTGCTCCACTTATTTCTCTATAGCCTTCACCCTCGTTATGTCTCAGCGTTTTATTCCATTCGTTCCGCGCGACTAGCTTTGACTGGGGGAAAATCTTTGAGCTCGCGCACACGTCCCGTCTTCAAAACCCGGGAAGGCACAGATGAACAAATCCCCTTGTCTGCTTACAGGCCAACACGAAAGGCATCACCATAAGGTTACCAGAAAGAAGCTCACTCAAACACAGAATTAAAGCAGGGGTTGACAAAGCCGGGCATCGCCGTTGCCCACATTATGGCTTCCTGTCGGCCATTCCCTTGTGTAGACTTTCATTGACAAAACCCAGCCTAGTGTAAACTCACAAAGAGGAGTCTGGGAACGGGTTTTTTCAATTCCAGAATTAATTTTGTGTCGATTTCTTTCCAGTGAGTCGATTCTGCATTCATTTTACAGTTTCTGGATTTGTACTGCATGTTTGTTAATTCCAGAATCGATGTGTGACCTCTAATTTCTGTTTGATGGTGGTTTAATTAGATACATTAATTTATGGGTATCGATTAGCACTCATTGAGTATTAACAATGAACAGTTTCTTATGCACGCCAGAGGGGTACTGAAATATTCTTTTATGTAGAGCCTGTTGTGAGTCAAGGGACGCCAGTGCGCAGGTTAAGAAATGAGGTTAGCATGAACGAATGGATAGGAGCACACGTTCTTTACCATCCGGTATGCTGATGCCGAGTTAGTAGGTTCAACTCCTACACCGGCCGGTTGAACTGGAATGGTGACTTCCCTTCTTTGACATGGGGACGTAAATTGCTAGTAGCTCTGAAGTCAGAGTATGCTCGCCTGATGGCAAGGGACATTGGTAATGGGGAAAGCTAACCCGCGCGCAAAAATTAGTCCAGTGTACCAGCGGCAATAGCACATGTATGGACTACGCTTGAGTTCAAAGCGAGCTAGCGCAAATTTTTTTAAAAATGCAACAGATTAGGAAGCTCGTGGAAGCAACGGAGATCTGGCTCCTGAGACGAGGCTGCGAATACTCTGGACTTCCAGAGTAACTAACAACGATTGCCTGGAAGATGCTAATAAAAGGAGAACATTATAAACAACCACAAGAAAGAGACAAACTTCTTTGGTCATGTGATGAAAAGAAAGGCAATGGAGATCATCATGGTATGGTCGGGACAAGAACACAGATCAGATTCAAGACTGGTAACGGTGTACTATGGCGAACCAAGATCGCCCACGCCTGCCGGCATGGCACTTGATGATGCTTGGCGAACACACGCGCAGCCAAAATATGAATAAAAAAAGGAGTGTCTAGTTGTTCCTGCAGCGAGGCGCCGTCGTCATTTGGAGGCGACAGGTTCGATCCCGGTTGGTAACTATTATAGCTTTCAAATTTTATGTTGTCTAGTGCGTCTTCTAATCTCTGTTTCCTTCTTCTACTTCTGTGAGTGCCACATAATACTATGTAGTATGTGTGTCCATTTATGTAATCGTCTTAGTGGCCTCAACGGTTCTCCCCATTTATTTCTTGTGTTTACAAAATATGAATAAAATGAGTGGAACTGCGGTAAGGCTGTGGACATATAAACAACATAAAATAACACAAAGTAATGCAGCTTTTTTTTTTTTAAATTGTGTTGCGTATCCCTTACGGGACGTTGCAGTCAACACCAGCATTTTCAGCTGCTGTTGATGTACTAGGCAAGTGTTACGTTCAGTAGTTTGCCATTGCTTTCTGAACGACCGGCCTCTATACCTTTTTCGAAAAAACCAGCACCGCCGTGTTTCGAACCCGGGTATACGGGCTCACAAACCGCGTTCGCAAGCCCTTCAGAAACTATATACACAAAACACATGTAATCACGGAGAAGACACTCCAATGACTACATTAAGGCATTAGAACGGGACGAAAAGAAAGAAATGATGAAAAAAAATGAGAACAATAAAGAGAAAATGAAAATTTAAAAACAAAATTGTCTCAGAATCCGAGGCTGTGATACTAACGTGAATCTTCGATTTCGATTATACTATTACCCCTACCCCGTTCAACCTCTAAGAGGAGTTATATTAGGGTTCATCCCTGGCTCAGATTAATAATCCTGTGACTGAGTCAGCCACAAATAGCTGATCACAGAGGATGTTAATTTGAAGGTGATTTATGTCTAAAGAGGGTAATGGCTTGAATGAATCTTCACCTTGCTACTCTTATTAAGACAGTCGTGGGCGTCTGTGGTGTCATGGGGACAGGGCCAGGAGATGGTAACGGTTCAGTGAAGATCCAAGGTAAATGAGTGGGAGCCGAACATTTCGACAGCAGTCTGTTTCAAGGATCAAGAAATGCAAAGTAATAAAACGTAATGAGAAACAGCAGTTTTCCGATCAGACTGCGCTGGGTGGGAACAACGGCCGTGATTCTTGACCTGGAGACGGACTCGCCTCCTGAGACTGTAAGGTAGGTCAAGGGGCTGAAACATTGGGCGTGAGGAACTACTTCTGATGATCGTAGTTGCTCCGCGGCAGAGTTTTTACCATGTGCTCCGCGGCGGAGTTTTTAACCGTGTGCTCCGCCGGGTTATTCTATACCTCCGAAACATGAGCAGATAGAGATTTAGGGTTTATGTTTAATGACTTCGTTTTTCCCCCCATTTTATTATATTTTGTGTGTGTGTTTGTGGAAAATATTGCCGTTCCAAGTTTTGTATTCACCCGCTGTGGAGTTCATGCAACATACATCAATCAATCATGTGCCATGCCGGAAAGCGTGGGCGGTCATGACTCGCCATTTCACTAGATCACCAGCGTCGTGGATCAACTCAGTATTCCTGTCTCGTCCATGCCATGTGGCCAAGCCATCCAGGTATTTTCCTGTCGGTCTTCCTCTTGGTCTGTTCCCTTCGATCTTACCAGTTGTCACAAAGTTCTCCAATCCATTTCTTCTCATAACATGTCCAAAAAAGTTTGACTGTCTACGTCTAATTTCTCTAATCAATTTACGATTTTCATTTGTCTTCTGTAGTACTTGGTCATTGGTTTTTCTGTCTCCATGGTATTCTTGGCATTTTCCTCAACATAAAAGGTAAATACAAAAGTTGGAACGGCAATATTTTATAAAAACCCCACAGTCATTCAAATACACCCTGTACTTATTTTATGTGGCTGGCTCGATTCCGGAATCGTTTGGCCACAAAAAGATCCCATTTAGGGTGGGTATGTGAGCCCATTATATGCAGCAACATCACCATCATTTCAATTTAAACCAGGTGCCGCCTCTACAATGAAGGTTGACTGCGATGGATCTCCAACACTGTCTGTCTCTGGCCTTGATTGTACATTCTGTTCGTCTATCTCTTGATGTTATCTTCTCACGTGTAGCTCTTATAAATGGTATATGCTTTCGTGTATCTCAAACATATACGGTTTTAGAATAAGCAATTGGAATGGCACGACATTAACAGAAATAGGGCATCTAGATATGTTATCTGTTGGGGTATCATCCTTGCACTCCGGACAAGTCCATAGGTGCTCCGCCAACATATGTCCTCAGCGTCCGGCGGCTAATGCTAATAGTGCTAGTTCTTTGTTGGTAGACCAGGCAGCTTCATTCTGGCGATGTTCCTCTCGTGCCTGGACGTGCTAATTCTTACCCCATAGTCTCTCATTCTGGACAACGAAGTGGATTCACTGGCGTCAGAGGGCATTAATAACATCGGCACGATCCATGAGCTAGCTATCTGCAGGGGATGCAGTTCACTTGACTCAACTCCCGCATCTAGATAATGTAGTAGAAGATATTAAACAAATGAAGCATTATTATGCAATATGCAAATATAATTTTGCCAAGTATGGCCATAAAGTAATGAGTTGCGCGCCTCATAAAAATGTTATTTTGTTTCGGGGTGAAAATAAAAATAAACGTTAATATATAACGCCATAAAGTTTATTAGTTGTTTCATGGATAAACAAAGCGTTGTCTCTCCCCTCGTCTCTCCCCCACACTCACCTCTTTGTTAGAAAAAAGAAACTCGAGCAAACTCCATTACAAGATTTACACAATCTCCCGTCTGTTTGTTTGAGCAGGTCGGCTGTCTCGCGCGCGGCCTCGTGCAGATAACAGGCAAACGCCAGCTCGTGCAAAACCAACGAGCGGGCTTGACGTAGTGGTGGAGGGGTGGCGGAGTGCCTAGGGGTGGGTTGGATTGTGGGGATGACGTCTGTTCTGTCAGTACCTTGTGTATCCTGTTTCCTTCTCTTTCGCCCACCCTCCCTCCAATCAAAATAGGGGAAAATGTCAATCTTTGTGTTAAGGTTAAATCTTAGAGAAATGTCGTAGACAATTCAGACGGATTCGCTCAGCCGCGTGCAATTAATAAATCGACAAACACGCATTAAAAGGGTGTAAAATAGAGGATCGACTTCATTACACCGGGTGTTATCCCATATGGCTCGATCTCTTTCCGCAGGGTGGCCTGCCGAAAGCATTGCACAAAGCACGAACTCCATAGCTCCAGCGACGACCCCCAGGAGTCCGAGAAAATTACGCTCGTGAACCGGACGGTGGGGCCCGGAATCGAACCGACAACCTTCGGAGCACGGGGTAGGTGGCGTGACCACATCACTACGGAGGACCACAAAAAGGTAAGGCACGGACAGCCAGGTTCTTGCTAGCTGTGTACAGTTTGCTGATGACAGAGAGCAACGGAAGACCTGGCCCTCTATCGCACACAGACACCCCACACAAGACAGCCGGGTTCTTGCTAGCTGTGTACAGTTTGCTGATGGCAGAGAGCGTCGGATGACCTGGCCCTCAATCACAAAGAGGTTTAGAGAGAAAACATTTTAATACCAACTGAGGGAAAGGGCAAACCACCGTTGGAAAATATACTACTGGCAAATTGCCGTCTGGACACAGAATAGTTTGTTACATTGTGTTTTAAATAAGGAATAATAATACAACCCTTTTGCTGTAGCGAATGTGACTGATTAGACCAATTCGCCGGGTAAATGTTAGGTTGCATGTGAACACATGGTCATTTCCACCATGACGCGCCATATGACGTCTCACACGCTCAGTGTGTTACTACTTATATGCAATAATTTTCTTCTTTGTCTTTATTTCATGTTTCATCTTTGCCCTCCATGCAACACGATCAGCGGCGACTTGCTCCCAAGGTGCAATATCAGTGCCCGTATCAATCATGTCCCGCTTACACACATCTTTGTTAAGTTAATTCGCATATCTTGTACAGGACGTACTCCAGCAATTTTTTTGGCTGTTTGTCATTCCTGGACAAGTTAGTTAGTTAGTTAGTCGATGGATCAACATCACGGCACATGGGTGTAACCCATAAGTGCTCCGTTCTTCTCCTAACTCAAACCTGAGTTTGGAGAAACTCAGCTCAGTGCACGAACTCCGTAGCACGGCGAGGATCCTGAAATACTTTGGGTAGATTTTTAACTGGAAATTTTGCCCAGGCAGCGCCGTTAGGCTACTCTTTTTCGATTTCCAACTGCCAAGGGATTTCTTATGTGCGCAACAATACACACGGGCATCCGATCTCACTACCCAGAGACCAGGGGAAATTTTGTTACTAGAAGTCCACGTGAAAAAAGATCCCGGTCCATACCGGGGCTTGAACCCGGGACCTCTAGCACTCGAGGCGGATACCTCGAGACCACGCGCGTGCACACACGCGCACGCACACACACACACACACACACATACACATATACATATATACATACCTGCATACATAATTAATCATTTACACAAACTCACAGTTATGCACCCACTCAATAACACATAAACATGCGCGCGCGCACACACACACACACACACAGAATCACGATGAAAAGTGACAATGAGTTATCACCTGCCATCTATAACCTAACCTTAACTCACCTAAACTGACCTAACACTAAACTAACCTAACTGATCTAAATTGACCTTGACCTAAACTAATCTAAACTTACATATACTGACTTAAATTGGCTTACACTAACTTAACTGACCTACTCTAACTGTCGTGTCCTCCTTTAAAGTGTCGTCCCTGGAGTGAAGAGAGTCGACACCCACATTATAATATTTTGTTCCTCTCACTATTCTGGAGAATCCACCAGCTTCCGTCCAACACACTCCACCAGCCTATGGACACCTTTTCCTATCACTCTCTCACTGTCGTACTATGCCCCCCTTCTCATACTTCCCCAACGCAACATACTCAACAACTCTTGCTTCTAAAAATTAATAAAGAGTAATTTATTAAAATAAAAGTGTAACGTATATGAGACGTGTATGTGAAGAAAATGTGTGACGTGTTCTATAAAGTGTGTAGACTCTGACTCTCAGACAGCAACCCAGTCAGCTGATCCCAGCAAAGATAGACCACAGCACGTTACGTCAGAACATGTACTTCTCACCCGTTGCCGAAACCATCTTGCCGGATACTGCTTTGCCTCTGTAGACCTCTGGTAATCCAATTTCATGAACATCCGAAATAGACACCGGTGGTATTAACAGTTAATCATGGACCGGTTGCACTCTACACAATGTCCGTTCCTAACGTTCCTTAACAAACTGCACAAGTCTTTTGTAGTGTGTACGCAGTTAGTTAGTTAGTTAGTTAGTCGACAGATCATCCTCGTTGCACATCGAACCATTCAGTCCATAAGTGCTAATTACTAATGTTAATTGTTGCTGTACTAACACTAGGTACTCTTAGCCGGTTCTCGGTTCGTTACTACGGTCTAATGCTGTGTGGTGCATCAGTATGCATCACTCTCTTTGATGAATCAATTTCCTTCTAGCGTAAGTTACGTTTCTGTATGCAACTTTATTGACTCTTGAACTGGTGTTCTTCAGAATGGGTTTTTTAATTCTTTCCCAAAACTTGTATAGTTTCCTTGGATCTGGTAGGGAACCTAGGATAGAAACAACACATCTGGTGATAGTACTAGTCACTGATCCTTTCGGCTGAGTGTAAGCCTATCACCTTGCTTAATGATCTTTAGCTAACTAGAATTAGTCATAGAGCAGATTAGCTACCCACCTAGAGCCGAATCAGGCTATGACAACGAAAAAATCACCAAACAGAATGCGGAACCCCGCCCACCAGGGACACCTACGGGAAGATCCCAATTATCCCGCATTACTCAATTCTCAACTAGTAAAGCTTATCAACACTTCACTAATCTATTCTTAACTAGCAGAGTTAATATCACTATTCTACTCTAACTAGTTTCCACTAACAGTGCTAATCATCACACTATCGTTTTAACAAGGCTACTGCCTAAAGTAATTATAACGAATATATTATAATAGGTTATACCTTAAATGGCACTACTGCAGTCCTATCAATCATATCTACATCTGCCATTATAGGCACGTGCAAAATTAAGTCACTAATTAACACACGGTAGATATTATTTCCACTAAGCACTGCAGTGCCCTGGCACTCTGACTAGAGCATTTTTCAAGTCCCCCTAGTTGGCCCCAACTCGGGTTTATATGGCAAACTACCAAAGTTGGCCACGTGACGTTATCCTTTATGCCCCCACACAGGTGGCACAGTGGCAGATCATCCCTTGTCAGGAAACTATTTTCCTGGCTTAAGTCCTGTCAAAGTTGTCAGTAATAGTTTAGATTCTCAAAACAAGCCAGCGAGATTCTGTCGAGTTACAACAAAGAGTTGCAAATAACCCCGTCAATCCTCTCGATGTGCCGGAAACCAAGAATTGACAGATGCACTGTTTTCTCCCTAGTCGGGCACTTCCGACCTGTTGATAAACTGTCAATCTTCTGTTCCGTGGTGACAATCCCAGCAGCCATTTCCGTCTGATGTCCGGCAGTATAGATGACAAACGGAACCATTCCATATCCTAAGCCGACAATCATATGTGATTCTAACTGTTAATGAACTGCCAACTCGATGTATCCATTCCTTCTCACTCACCACCAAATGTGTTTATGGGCTGACACGATGTAACCTGTGCAGCTGTGTTTACTCTGTTAGTAAAAATAGTTGTCGCTGGCAGATCGTCCGCTTAATCCGAAAATCCTCTATAATAATCAACCTGTTAAACACACGGTTTTATTTTGTGACACTAACCTCACTGACCTACACTAACCTCACTGACCTACACTAATCTAACTGACCTACACTAACCTCACTGACCTACACTAACCTCACTGACCTACACTAACCTCACTGACCTACACTAACCTCACTGACCTACACTAACCTCACTGACCTACACTAACCTCACTGTCCTACACTAATCTAACTGACCTACACTAACCTCACTGACCTACACTAATCTCACTGACCTACACTAACCTCACTGACCTACACTAACCTCACTGACCTACACTAACCTCACCGACCTACACTAACCTCACTGACCTACACTAACCTCACTGACCTACACTAACCTCATTGACCTAGACTAACCTAACTGACCTACACTAACCTAACTGACCTACACTAACCTAACTGACTTACACTAACCTAACTGACCTATACCAACCTAACTGACCTATACCAACCTAACTGACCTATACTAACCTAACTGACCTACGCTATCATAAATGACATAAACTGAAATAAAGTATCTAGCGTTGTGGCTAGTCACTCGGCTGCCGTCCCAACGGTCAAGGGTTCGATCTTCATTGGGTGGATTCGAATTTTTAGAATTGTCTGGGCTGTCAAGTCGACCCAGCCTTCACTAGGTACCAGGAAACGTCATGAGAAGTAAACGTGAGCGGTGCAGTATAGACCGCATCAGCCACCCAGGGCCGGTTGGGCTATTCAAATACGGGTGTAGCAACATATGCCCCAACGCGCCTTAAATCACGTAAACAGTGTCCTTTTCTTACTTGTCCAACCTCTTGGGCAGCAACTCCTCTCATGTTCACCGTAACA
>OY992876.1:396728141-396885372 GCA_963921405.1 Cepaea hortensis
CGTCTGGCCCTGTTCTCCCCCTCCCTCTTCGCGTCTGACCCTGTTCTCCCCCTCCCTCTTTGCGTCTGCCCTGGATTAGTTTAGTATCAGGTAGGTTACTATGAAGCTCCAATCCTGTGGCAATTTGATGCATCCGTTTATTGTTCTGTTTTGTTCACTTCAAGGAGCTTCTTAAGCTTTGGTTATAATTATGGTGGTTCATAGTGGGTTTAAATTTCCCTGGTCCTTTGTGCACTAGAGGACAAGACATCACTCAAAATGATAGACCAGTCACACCTACCCCAGGTAGGAGTCTCTTGGCAAAGTGGTTACGTTGCCTGCCTCCCACTTCGAAGCTTGTGGGTTCCAATCAGGACTACATAATTTGGTTTGCAATTTCCTCAGACTCCTAGGGGTCGTTGCTGGAACTACAGAGTTTGAGCTTTGTGCAACGCATTCAGCAGGCTGCCCTTCGGAAACAGACCGTGCCATATGGGTTCAAACCCGGTGTGATGAAGTAGATCCTCTTGCCTGTTAAACTCGCCTTCTTTTAACGCCAGTTTGCAGTTTATAGGATTCTCATCTACCCGGGGAGGTGGCCATGCTGGCATATAGTAGTTAGCACTCTTGTCTGTCAAGACTGTGATCCATGTTCAATTCCCAGTAAAGACGGACAGCCAGTGGTGATGGTGGATTCCTGTTTATCCATCAAGAATGATGATGACCAATTATTTCATCCAGTGGGGTTTAAGGTTTGCAGCCGTGAGTTCTAAGATGGCTGGTAAGGCCTATTTTGTCTCAAATTGTTCTTTGACAATGACTTGTGCGATTAATTGGATTAAAGTGAGAAAGAGTTGCGCAATTCGTTGACTACACTCTCTCGCCTGAGTCCATCTGCATCCAGTGGTAAGACAAGTCAAGACGACTGGAGATGAATACAAGTGCAGTGGATGGTCAGGGCGCTTTATGTGCCTTGCTGTGCTCATTACGTTCCACAACTCTTTGCAGGCAAACACTGCCTTACCTGTGGAATCATAAATGATGTTTTCTGCACAGTCTGTGAAATCCTGTCTTCACATGCTAGGTAGGCATACCCTAGTTCACCGATTGGTTTGATGCCAAATTGGTTACCCTCGCCTGGTTTTGCCGGCGTGTCACAGCCGTTGTCCGAGGGCATGGAAGTGTGGCCTCTGTTGCATTCTGACAGCTACTAGGAGCTGCAGGCGTGAGATGGATGTCAGACCTGAACCAGTGGGAAATGGGCCCTGAAAAGGGCATGACAGCCATCCTTACCAAAGGTACTACCAACTGGGGTAGACCCAAACTCTTAAAAATGGGTTGTAAATGTTGCATGTCCTGCAGGATCAATGCCAACCCCAGGTTGATTTTATAGGTAATATTACATTCAGTAGTTTGCCATTGCTTTCTGAACGAGAAGTCGACGTTGAAGTCCAACTGACTAGTAGCACTGGACTGGACTTTCTGTGTGGGTTAGCTTTCCCTATTACCTGTGTCCCTCGCCGTCATGCGAACTTACTCTGACTTCAGAGGCACTTGTAATTTTCGCAGAGAAGTCAAGATTTGAGTTCAACTGACCGGTGTAAGGGTTCAACCCGCTACCTCAGCATCAACACACCGGATGTTTAAGAACTAGTGCTCGTATCCATTCGGCCATGCTGACGTCAGTAGACATGGAGGTTTAGAAGGATTTACCTTCTCCTCTTCTGTTGTCTGGTTTGTTCTCTCTGTTTTCACACACACACACAACCATTTTGTGTTCACAGCTGGATAAAATCACAGAGATCTTGGGCACTCCATCTTACGAAGACATGCCCACAGCTTGCCAGGGCGCCAGGGACTACATCCGGTCACGACCTCACAAGCCAGCGGCACTTAACCAGTTCTACTCATTGTCGGAGCAGGCCACCCACGAAGCTGTGCATCTACTATGTAGGATGCTAGTATTAAACCCAGTAAGTGCATCTACTATATAGAATGCTAGCATTAAACCCAGTAAGTGCATCTACTATATAGAATGCTAGCATTAAACCCAGTAAGTGCATCTACTATATAGAATGGTAGTATTACACCCAGTAAGTGCATCAACTATGTAGGATGCTAGTATTAAACCCAGTAAGTGCATCTACTATGTAGGATGCTAGTATTAAACCCAGTAAGTGCATCTACTATGTAGAATGCTAGTATTAAACCCAGTAAGTGCATCTACTGTGTAGGATGCTAGTATTAAACCCAGTAAGTGCATCTACTATGTAGGATGCTAGTATTAAACCCAGTAAGTGCATCTACTGTGTAGGATGCTAGTATTAAACCCAGTAAGTGCATCTACTATGTAGGATGCTAGTATTAAACCCAGTAAGTGCATCTACTATGTAGGATGCTAGTATTAAACCCAGTAAGTGCATTTACTATGTAGAATGCTAGTATTAAACCCAGTAAGTTCTCCAATAAAAGAAATATAATGAGGAAAAATTGGAGGTGGTGGAGAATTTTGAATATCTTGGATTATTAATTGCCAACAATAGTGACGCATTGAAAGAAATTAAAAGACAATTATCTATTTCTGTTCAAAATCTAAAAGAACTGAATAAATTGTGTCTTGGGACAGATAGACTTACAAAAATTAGATTTTTAAGAGTATGCCTGGGAAGAGAGGAAGAGGAAGGTCAAAGTTGGGTGCAGGATGTGACAGATGATCTCCAGATGAGTGTATCGGAGCGGGACATCTTGCATACAACCAAGAAGTTTTCCGGAAGGTTGTTACGTCAGCGAGGTTCTGCAAAGGACATGCTACTGAATGAATGAAGTTCTCCTTGTGAAACTCTATTTGTTCTTTGTCTGTTGGTGGGATGCCTGGTCTTGGGTAGACATGGATCATGACATCCCAATCCTCTCTGTCATGTCATGTCATGTTTTAATGAAGTTCATGCTGCTGATATTATTATTTGTTGGACAGCTCTTTATGCTTTCCTCATACAATATTCTACGTTGTCCTCAGTATTTTTTGCTCAGTATTACCCTGCGGTAGTCCAGTCTGTGAGTGAGGAAGGGAGGGAGTTAGTTATCTGTTGTGGCGTCATCCTTGTGTTCAGCTTAGTCATTTCTGTATACAAAACACTAGTCATTTCTGTATTTAAAAAAAACTGTTCAGCTTAGTAATTTCTGTATACAAAACACTAGAAATGTCTGCATACAAAACACTAGAAATGTCTGTATACAAAACACTAGTCATTTCTGTATAAAAACACTAGAAATGTCTGTCTACAAAACACTAGAAATGTCTTAGTCATTTCTGTATACAAAACACCAGTCATTTCTGTATACAAAACACCAGTCATTCCTGTATACAAAACACCAGTCATTTCTGTATACAAAACACCAGTCATTTCTGTATACAAAACACCAGTCATTCCTGTATACAAAACACCAGTCATTCCTGTATACAAAACACCAGTCATTTCTGTATACAAAACACCATTCATTTCTGTATACAAAACACCAGTCATTTCTGTATACAAAACACCAGTCATTTCTGTATTCAAAACACCAGTCATTTCTGTATACAAAACACTAGAAACGTCTGTATACAAAACACCAGTCATTTCTGTATACAAAACACCAGTCATTTCTGTATACAAAACACCAGTCATTTCTGTATACAAAACACCAGTCATTTCTGTATACAAAACAATAGTAATGTCTGTATACAAAACACTAGTAATTTCTTTATACAAAACACTAGAAATGTCTGTATTCAAAATACTAGGAATGTCTGTATACAAAACACTAGGAATATCTGTATACAAAACACTAGAAATGTCTGTATACAAAACACCAGTCATTTCTAAATACAAAACGAGTAATTTCTATATACAAAACACTGTGTTCCACCCAGTCAACTCAACAGACATGCACATCTTTCTTCCCCAGAACAAAAGAATCACAGCGGCCGATGCCCTGACACATCCCTACCTGGACGAGGGTCGACTGAGGTTCCACTCGTGCATGTGCACCTGCTGCACGCCCGGCACGCAAGGCAGGAACTTCTGTGCCGATCTGGAGCCCGAGTGCACAATCCCATTTGATTTCCTGTTTGAGAAGTCTTTAACCTCAGTGTCCAGGTTGAAAGGTAGTAGAAACATTTCTTCTGGTTATGTATTTTAACTGATTCTAGCACCTTGCGGTGTCGAGGTGAAGTATAAACAGCGGGTGAGTGCCCGTTTATGGGTTTCATGTATCAGGATTCCCATGGACTTTTAAAATTCCTCTGTCCATCGTTTGCGTGGTTGGCCTTTTCTTCTGCTTCCATCTGGTCTGTACATCATTGCTTTTTGTGGTATACTGTTAGTTGGTAATCTACTTGTATGGCCAAACCATTTGACTTGCTGCCTTCTAATAAAATCTAACGCTGATAAAACCCCCACTTTAGTTCCGACTTCGTCATTTCTGATCTTATCTCTTTTTGAAACATTGAGTATTCTTCTCAGGATTCTCATTTCTGTTGTGATTTTCTCTTCTCTTTTTTTCTGTCATTGTCCAGGTTTGGTATTGGTAGCATAGAGTTGGTAGGAAGATTGTGTTGTAAAGTGCTTTCTTAGTAGTTATTGATACATGTTTGTTCTTTAGTATTGGTTCCATTTGTCCAATGAGCTGGTTTGCTTTGTTGCATCTATTTTCGATCTCGTCTTCTGATTTGCCATTTGATGATATTATACTTCCTGAGTACTTGTTTTAGAAGCCTTTAACCTCAGTGTCCAGACTGAAAGGTATAAGTGTATTTTTAATGACTGTGCAGTGTTTGAAAATATTGCTGGTCCAAGTTTTGTATTCACCCTCTGTAAAGTTCATGCAACATAAGAGGTAAAAACAAAACTTGGACCGGCAGTATTTTCAAACACTTCACAGTCATTAAAAATACACCCTGTATTTTAACTGATTCAGTGCCGAAGGATAATATATCACCAGATATAACCTCCCAATTGGACAGAAGGACGATATATTACCATACCATAGTCATCGTGTTGTTTGTTTCATTTTGCAGTATCTTCCGCAATTTTAATTCTCAGAGAGTTGACATTTACATTGTAATACTTAATTTTCCTTTGCTTATTTGCTCATTAAATTTGCCAGTTGTCAAATAAGTTTCAAGTTTATTTCTCCTCCTGGCTGTGGTGTTATTAGAAGGGGTTATGGGTGGAGTTTGTAATCTCACAAACCACGGTCGAAACAGCTGCGGGCGATTTGGCATGAGTACCAGTCATTCAGAAATCAATGGCAAACTACTGAACGTAAACTTGCCAAGAATACACAAACAGCAAAAGAATGCTGCGGTTTACTGCGACATTCTGTAAAGGATATGCAAGTAACTTCAAATTAATTATATTATACAAATAACAGTAAGGTCACAGGTGACAAATCCCGAGCCGTTGCAGAAGGCACATTGTTCAAGTGCTACATAGAGCCTGTACTTTTGTATGGATGTGAAGCATGGACAATGAGCAGACAAGCTGAGAAACATCTAATGGCTGTGGAGATGTGGTTTCTGAGGAAAATGCAAAAAGAACCATGGAAAGACAGAAAAACCAATGAGCAAGTCCTACAAGAGGCAGATGAAAACTGTAAACTGATTGGAGAAATTAGGCGTAGACAGTCAAGATTTTTTGGGCATGTTATGTGAAGAAATAAACTAGAGAACTTGGTGACAACTTGCAAGATTGAGAGGAAAAGAAAAAGAGGAAGGGAGAGAAGTAAATACCTGGGTGGCTTGGCCACATGGCAAGGTCGAGACAAGAACACAGAGCTGGTCCACGACACTGGTGATCATGTAAGATGGGTATTTGGCTGCCCACGATTATCGGCATGGCACATGATGATGATGATAAAGGCATATTGTAATTAATTAATTTGTTCTGAAGCAGTCTCGCCATGGGTCTGTGATGTGATAGCTCCATCACATTTCTTTAGCCTGAGAGCAAAGAGGAATAGGTGATAAGTCTTTCCTTCACTTTGACCAGCGATGAACCCAGGCATCAAACCTTCTTCCAACGATGCTCAAGACATTACCTGGTCAGCTCCCTATCAACTCTGCCAAACCACCAGTCGGGCATATTGTCGTTGACCCATATTTTTATAGGCAAGTCGACACTCCAGGTGGGGTCTGGTCAGTGCTGGTCAATATCTGGTCAATGTCTGGCCAATATCGTGCCGGCCACTTTCTCTTCCCCAGACTTTTCCTGGTACTCATTTTATGCTGGGCTGAGCATGGGGCCTCAGATCAGTGTTTACAATTCCGCCCTGTTGCATATTCGAACCCAGACAAGAAGCTTGCAAAGAGTTAATATCAAATGCTTGTCTCCACAGAAAAGCTGTACAAGTTTATCCTTGAACACCAGCAGTATTAACAGAGTTAATATCAAACGCTTGTCTCGACAGACAAGAAGCATGCAAAGAGTTCATATCAAATACTTGTCTCCACAGACAAGAAGCATGCAAAGAGTTAATATCAAATGCTTGTCTCCACAGACAAGACACAAGCAAAGAGTTAACTTCAAACTCTTGTCTCCACAGAAAAGCTGTACACGTTTATCGTTGAACACCAGCAGCGCAGCTCAAGCAGATTACCGCTGTGTCTGAATCCACACGCGGCTGCAATCGCCAAAATTCAAAGGTAAGAATTGCTTGCTCCTTGTGAGAAAAGTCTCAATTCAATTTTATATTTTGTGGTAGATTTTGCCGATAACTGATCTCCCTTGGTGCTTGCTTGCTTGTGTTCGTTGGCTTGAGCTCCAACGCGAAGTCCTGTATGTCGGATGAAGGCATCCTGTTGTCCAACATCAGTGTGATGTCATACAGGACCTGAGGTTTGCGTGAGTATCCGTTGTCCCATGCCTGGCTTATTGGTGTGCAGACTGGTGGTTCCTCGCCGTACAGGCAGACACTCTCCGACTTCGGAGGAATCGGCGATCCTACTGACTTTAGCCAGGACCCCAAATAAACCTCTTGCTCAGGACTCTCGACGAGGACGCGTCAGTAGGTCTTGGCCAGTATATAACCTGGCCCTGGTGCCTTGGAAACACCTCTGCGACCCATCTCCCTTGGTGAAACCACACTTCACTAGGTGGAATCATACACCTTGTTAGGTAGTTAAAAGTTAGTTGCATATCCTTTACAGGACATAGCAATCAACTCCAGCATTTTTTGGTGGTTTCTGATTCCCGGGCAAGTTTACGTTCAGTAGTTTGCCCTTTGATGTCTGAACGACCGGCACTCACACCATTGTATAGAAACGAGCGCAAGGCGGTCTTCCTCCAAATTGCCCGCAGCTCTGTTTCAAACACGGTATGCGAGATTACGGATTGCATTCGTAACCCATTCGCCACGAAGCCGGCTAGGTACTATGGGCAGTAGATGACAGTTATTTGACAAGCTTCCGGTGTAATGGCGACGCGATGACTCGTTGTCTTGGGGGAGAAGCTGTTCAGTGTTTTTCTGTGGATTCCTTATGGAAATTCCCGTGAAATTCGTGTGGATAGTGTTTTTCCTTTGGATTATGTGATGTTATTTCGTGTTCGTTAATTGGAAGTGTTCAAAAGAAGCCACGGAAGGCAGGTGGTGGATGAAATTATGAGGGCAGCCGACAGATATTTGTTGGTTATGGTCTCGAGTTTCGCGACGGCAAGCTTTCTCTCTTTCGAGAGACAATGATTGCCGTCATCCGGCCAGTATGGTCACTGCCATAGAGGAAAGCAACGGCAAACTACCTCTTTGAAATTGCCTAGTTTATTATGATTCGCTTAAAGACTGATCATCGCAAGACAAGGACAGAGACATTAAAATTAGGAACATGAAACGTTAGGACGTTAAACAACGACGGAACATTAGAGAACATAACACAAGAAATTCAAAGAGAAAAAATTAATATATTAGGTATGTGCGAAACGAGATGGACAGGAGCAGGCATCAAGATACATAAAGATTTTAAGATTATTTATTCTGGAGGTGAGGATCGACATAGGGGAGTGGCAATAATTTTGGACCGGAAAACATCAACGTCTGTTCAGGGATATTGGGCCGTGTCGGACAGAGTACTACTAGTTAAATTGAGTGGCAGACCTTTTAACATAAATGTTATTCAAGTATATGCCCCAACAGGAGAGTCCAGTGAAGATAGTGTAGAGGAATTTTATAATGACATAGAGTCTGCCTTAAAGAAATGTAAAAATTCAGAAATAAACATTATAATAGGGGACTTCAATGCAAAAGTAGGAAATCAAGGGGATAGATACACAGTAGGAAACTATGGTTTAGGAGAGAGAAATGAAAGAGGATACAGACTAGTAGAGTGGGCAAAAGAACAGGAAATGATTGTAGGAAACACCTGGTTCAAGCAACACCCTAGAAGATTATGGACCTGGAGGAGTCCTGATAGCAGGATTAGAAACCAGATTGATTACATTCTCATTAGCAGAAGATTTAGAAACGCCCTAACAGTAGCAAAAACAGTTCCCAGTGCTGATTGTTATAGTGACCACAGATTACTCACAGGAACATTGAGGATAAAGTTGAAGAAAGTCAAGTATACAACAGGGAACACTAAATATGATTTGTGTACATTGAGTAATGACAAGGAAATACAAAACAAATTCAACATAGAAGTACAGAACAGATTTGAAATATTGTCTGATCTAGAGATCCTATTCCAGGATGTGGATGATCAATGGGAAATGTTAAAGAATTCAATCAATATGGCTGCAGAAACAACTATTCCAAAATTAAAGAAGGTGGGTCGTAAGAAATGGATGACTGAGGAAATTTTACACTTAATGGAAACAAGAAGACTCAACAAAAATAATCCTGCCAAATATGAAAAAATTCACAGACAAGTCAGAATATTATGTAGGAAGGCAAAAGAATCATGGCTTGAGGAAAAGTGCTTAGAAATTGAAAAACAACACAACAGTCAAAATACCAAATTAGTGCACAAAAGGATTCAGGAACTTACTAATAAAAGAACAAGTACATCAACAGGCTGTCTAAGAACTAAAGATGGCAAAATCATAATAGAAAAAGATCAGATTCTACATGTATGGACAGATTATGTGAAAGACCTGTATAATGATAACAGAGAGGAACAGTATGCTATTAGATTTAATAATGAAGGACCAGCAATTTTAAAGATGGAGGTTCAAAATGTTCTTAAGCATATGAAAGCTGGCAAGGCCCCCGGTGCAGATAACATCACAACAGAAATGATTAAAGCTTTAGAAGAATTTGGACTAGAGCAAGTCACTAGACTGCTGAACACATTATATGATACTGGAGATATACCTTCTGAATTATGTAATTCTGTATTTATTGCAATCCCAAAGAAATCAGGAACCTTAGAATGTGATCAACATAGAACAATTAGTATAATGAGTCACATCACAAAGATTTTGTTACGAATTATCATGCAAAGAGTGAGGAAGAAAATACAACCTGAAATAGGGGAAGAACAATGTGGTTTTGTAGAAGGAAAGGGTACAGTAAATGCTGTGTATATGCTGCGAACAGTTATTGAACGTGCTTTAGAAGTAAACAAGGATATACATCTTTGCTTTATTGACTACACAAAGGCTTTTGATAGAGTAAGACATGTCAACATTGTGGATATGCTGGCAGATCTACAAATTGATGGGAAAGACATTAGACTTATAAAAAACATATATTGGAAACAACAAGCTGCCATAAGAAGTTAGTTAGTTAGTTAGTTATCAGTTGGGGTATCTTCGTTGCACTCCGGACATGTCCATAGGTGCTCAGATCCTCCCCCCAGCATATGCATCAGCGTCCGGTGGCTAATAGTGCCAGTTCTGTGTTGGTTGACGAGGCGCTTTGTTTTCCCGATGTACCTCTCGCGTCTGGCTGTGCCGATTCTTACTCCCAGGTCTTTCATCCTGGAAAGCGATGTGGAATCACTGGCGTCAAAATCCTCTGTTCTCGCCATATCTTTAAGGGCGTTAATAACATCGGCACGATCCATGGGCTGGCCATCTACAGGGGGTGCAGAGCCAGCCAATTTATCAGCTCGTTCATTTCCCTCGACTCCCGCATGTCCCGGGACGAAGATGAAGGTGACTTTGCGGACAACAGACTTCCGCAGCGACTCAGTCCACTGTCTACGTACAGATCCAGCTTCGACCTTCTGAATCATGCTCATTGAATCACTTAGTACACACACGTTGGTATAATGCTGTGATTCCAGCCATATGAAAGCCTGTGTAACTGCCATCACCTCCATCGTCATGCTGCTCGTGGTCATGGAGTGGGCACCACTGGATTCTTGAACGGTTCGGCCCGCTGAGCGGGCTGTAAATGCCCACGCACTTCTCTGCTGCTTTACAACAGATCCATCTGTATAGATGAGTACTTCGGGACTATCTGAGTGATCATAGATGAGCGCGTTAACCTCTGCATTGACAGCGGCAGGGTTCTGCTCTCTGCACCGTCTGTCGAGTGTGATAATGCAGGAGAAGGTACACTTAAAAGCTGGAGGCACCGGCACCCATTCCTTGCCGGGGTTGATACTGGTAAGACTGCAGACCTGTCCGACGACATCTTCCGCCCGACCCATCCATGATTTGCCCCTCTTTAGCCTGTCACCCTTTTCTCTGAATACAGCGTCATGCAGAGGGTGCTGCTCATCTGCACTTATTTTTAAGTATGCACGAGCTCTCCAGATCTTGATCCTGTGTTCCATTGTCGGGAAGTCAAGGAGGTATCTCATTGCTACACAGCTGGTGTCTCTCGTGCAGCCCAAAATGATGCGCATGGCTTCGTTTTGTACCTTTTCAAGTCTTCCAATCTGTGTAGGGCTGACAGTGAGGATGGCCAGGGCATACTCGATGCGTGAAAGCACAAGTCCTTGGAACAGAAGTAATAGCAGTCTTTGCTCGATATTGGCACTCGCCATGACTCTCATTGCTGCCAAACCTTTTCGAGCCTTCGTTATGACATAATCGACATGATCTCTGAAGGACAGGCTACGATCAAGCCTCACGCCAAGATATGTCATTGACTGGGTTCTACTCAGAATGCTCCCATCCATTCTTACTGCCGGCAGGTCTGTTTTCACAATATGGTTGTTTAGTGAGAACCATGTAACCGTTGCCTTTGCAGGGTTGACAAGGGCATCGGCATCAGCACACCATGAGGAAATTCGATCTAGTTCGCCCTGCATATAGTTGGCAACCGCCTGTCTATCTCGACCCTGTCGATACACGAGGATGTCGTCAACGAATGATAGAGTCCTACCCCTCCCATCCAACTGTTGTTCAGTGATCGGCACCGTGTACACGTTGAATAGTACTGGTGACAGTGGTGAACCCTGCGGCAATCCTGGACATATCGTTATCGGCTCAGAAGACCAACTCCCGCATCTTAGCACCACCTTCCTTTGGAGTAGAACTGCAGCTATCCATCGTACAAGGTGAGGGTGCACTTTCAGTCTGAGGAGGGTTTGCATCAAGTGCTCGAAGGATACTCTGTTATATGCGTCCTCTAAGTCTATGGCGGCCGCACATGTCTCTTCTCTGACCTGAAATCCTTCGTAAACGTCTTGAGCAAAGACCGCCGCATTCAGCCATGACTCTTTGTTGCGTCTGTATCCTCCAAGTGTGGGCGGGAAGCAGCCGAGCTGTTCCAAGTCCCAAGCAAGTCTGTGTGCTACAATTTTCTCCAGTAGCTTGCCAACAGTATTCTGCATCGTAATGATTCTGTAGCCGCTTATCTTGGAGTGGTCTTTGTTCGGTTTTGGCAGCGGCAGCAGGTAGCTGTGTAGCCATTCTTCTTTGACCTGACCCCTCTGGATACTGGTGTTGAATTCTCTGGCCAGTTCTTCCATGTCATCATCTGATATCACCATTAGGTCATCATATCGGATGCCGTCTGGGCCTGGGGCGGTGTTAGGTGATTTCTTGAGCATCGCACGCAATATGTCAACTGTGATCGTCCATTCTTCGTCTGTCCCGACCCCCTCGCACAACTGAGAGAGTGTTGTTGTGGTCCTCTGTCTGGCGGGCTCGTCTTTCTGGTCAGTCTGTTCTATGTAGCGTGCAAGAAGGGCCTTACCTTTATCCGCATCCGACTTTTTCCATGCGAGGTCTGTGCCTTGAAAGTCTGGAATACCCCTACGTTGTGCAGCACCGTTCATGCTCTTGTGGAGGCGCCAGAATGTCGTAAGAGATTGCTCGGAGCACACCTTCCTGCAGAACTCGTCCCATTTGTCGGCCTTGGCCTGTTTGGCGCAGGATTTGAATAAAGTCGTCGTCCTAACGACCTCAGTCTTCAGGTTCGCCAATTCAACCTGTGGCATGTTAGCCTTTCTGGCCTTTTGCCAGTCTTTGACAGCCTGCCTCTTTCCCAGCCACACCTTCTCGACCTCTCCATTCCACCATGGTGGCTGCAGCCATCTTTCTTGTCTCCTACGGGAGGAAGTTAGTTTCCTTCTTCTGATCTTGCTTATGGCGTCTTGACCAGTGGTGTCGTACGGGAAGGCATTGGTCTTGTTTCTTTGACTCATGGCCCCGTCTTTCTTGATCAGGATGACACAAGGGTAGTGGTCACTATCGTGGTATCCCAGTGTGCCCCACCGGCACCTTGGTGCGATGGTGGGCGACACCAGAGCCAAGTCAATGATGCTGTCAGAGTCGCCATAAGAATTGATAATGAAGTAGGGCAATACCAACCTATTAAGAGAGGTGTTAGGCAGGGATGTGTAATGTCTCCAGATCTTTTTTCCTTATACAGTGAAAATATTTTCAGAAATGTAGAAGACCTAAATGGAATCAGCATTGGAGGACGAAACATAAATAACATTAGATATGCAGATGATACAGTATTGATTGCAGACAATGCACAGGATCTGCAACAATTAGTAGACGCTGTGGTTGTACACAGTGAGCAGCTGGGGTTGGAATTAAATTGTAGGAAGACACAGGTTATGGTCGTCACTAGGAAGAACGAAGTACCACAATGTAATATACAAGTAAATGGGAATATTCTTCAGCAAGTGAATCGGTTCAATTATCTCGGAACAGTCATAACATCTGATGGCAGATGCCTTGAAGAGATTAGAACAAGAATCGCCATTGCGAAGGTAGCCTTTAGCAAGATGAAAAACATTCTGACCAATAAAATGATGTCAATTGAAACGAGAAAAAGAGTGTTGAGGGGATACATAGAGCCTGTTCTTTTGTATGGATGTGAAACTTGGACAATGTGCAGTCAAGCTGAAAAACATCTGATGGCTGCAGAAATGTGGTTTCTGAGGAAAATGCAAAGAATACCATGGACAGATAGAAAAACCAATGACCAAGTACTACAAGAGACAAATGAAAATCGTAGATTGATTAGAGAAATTAGACGTAGACAGTCAAAATTTTTTGGACATGTTATGAGAAGAAATGGACTGGAGAACTTGGTGACAGCTGGCAAGATCGAGGGGAACAGACCAAGAGGAAGACCGAGAGGAAAATACCTGGATGGCTTGGCCACATGGCATAGACGAGACAGGAACACTGAGCTGATCCACGACTCTGGTGATCGAGTGAAATGGCGAATCATGACCGCCCACGCTTTCCGGCATGGCACATGATTGATTGATTGTTAATGCCTGTTTTCTCAATGTGTATTTTATTTTCATAGTTGATTTCCCAGTTTTGTCTGCTATTTATATTGTGTTGTGTGTGTTTTTGGTACTAAATAATTTGATGCTTGCATGTTGACCTATCTCATCTGATTATTTGCTCACTTTCTCCTTTCGCCCAGTAGACCTGTAGCTGAATTAGTGGACCTGTAGATGAATGAGTGGACCTGCAGCTGAATGAGTAGGCCTGTAGCTGAATGAGCGGACCTGTGAAGCTGAATGAGTGGACCTGTGAAGCTGAATGAGTGGACCTGTGAAGCTGGATGAGTGGACCTGTAGCTGAATGAGTGGACCTGTGAAGCTAAATGAGTGGACCTAGAGCTAAATGAGTGGGCATGTAGCTAAATGAGTGGACCTGCGAAGCTTAATGAGTGGGCCTGCGAAGCTGAATGAGTGGACATGTGAAGCTGAATGAGTGCATCTGTGAAGCTGAATGAGTGGACCTGCGAAGCTGAATGAGTGGACCTACGAAGCTGAATGAGTGGACCTACGAAGCTGAATGAGTGGACCTGTGAAGATGAATGAGTGGACCTGTGAAGCTAAATGAGTGGACCTGCAAAGCTAAATGAGTGAACCCGCGAAGCTGAATGAGTAAACCTGTAACTGAATGAATGGACCTGTAGCTGAATGAGTGGACCTGTAGCTGAATGAGTGGACCTGTGAAGCTAAATGAGTGGATCTGTGAAGCTAAATGAAAGGAGTGTGTGTTTGTGAGAGAGAGAGGGAGTGTGTATGTGTGTGTGAGAAAGAGGGACATAATAATTCATAATAAAGTCATTGATTTCAAGTAAAGTTTTTAAATTACCAACCTCATGTTATGTTAGATTGAAAGTTATAACTTTCTTGCTGGAAAATACATGTTAATATAGTATGTATATAATTTGTTTCCTTTCTTTTTGTTTTGTTGTGCGATGACTGTCTAGACATCCGTAGTCAACATTTTTATAGTAAAAATGTTATAGTAAGCAAAGTTTAATTATGGATATTACAGTTTATGTTTGATAGAATATAATTTAATTTTACTAATAATTTGTCTGCGTTGTTTAAAGCAGACTTTTGAAATCTGTTAGCAAGTCAAGTTAAAGATTATAAAGATAATGTTGCAGCCCATTATAAAGAAAGCTGCTGAAGTCATTTATTAGCAAATCAGATTAGAGATGATAAAGATAAAACTTGTGCCCATTATAGAGAAAGCTATTGAAATAATTTATTAGCAAGTCAGATTAGAGATGATAAAGATAAAACTTGTGCCCTTTATTGAGAAAGCTATTGAAATCATTTATTAGCAAGCCAGATTAGAAATGATCACAATAAAACTTGTACCCATTATGGAGAAAGCTATTGAAATTGGTTGTTTACAAGTCAGATTAGAGATAATAAAGATAACACTCATGCTCATTTTAAGCTGTTGCGATCCGAACCAGTTAATAGATCAGATTTTGAAATCAGTTGATAATAAATGAGATTTTGATACCAATTGATAATAAATCAGATTTTGAAATCAATTGATCGTAAACAAGTCACCTTAGAGATAATAAAGATAACACTCCTGCCCATTATAGAGTAAGTTCTTCAAAACATTTAGTAAATTTAGAGATGATAAAGAAAGCCCTTTCTAATGTAAGCATATGACATTTATCAACAATTTGGATGAGAGATTATGAAGTAATTTTCTTTGTCTGGTGTTAATTTGAGTAGTACATTTACTGCAAAAGGTAACGACGTGTAGTGGCAACTGTAATTGATAATTTATTCAAGAGAACTTAGGATAGGGTTACCTATCCTCATGGGTAACAAGATATCTCCTATATATTATACTTACAGTGTTGTGAAGGGAGATAAATCATGGCAGACGCATTCTCAGCACTCCATGGGCCATGCCAGTCGCAGCCAACGACCCACTTTGCCACCTTATGCTGCTGTGTGATTGGCCAACGTATGTCTGTCTGTGTGTTGTAGTTATTTCTTCACTTGTAAATATGGGATGCCTACGTTACGGATGGATGTTTGGCAGAGCAGTGTTCTGAGTCGGCTGATAATGCTGTGATGTTCCTGTTTGTATGGGTCATATGTTTGTTGTCCGTTTGTGTTTGTCATGACTGGTCTGAATCTGTAAACATGTCGTCTTCTTCATTCTCCTCATCCTTTTCTTCTTCACCTCCTCCTCTTCTGTTTCTTCTTCCTCCTCCTTCTTACTCCTCTTCTTCTTGCTCCTCTTCCCCCTGTTCCCTCCTCTTCTACTTCCTCCTCCTTTTCTTCTTCATCCTCCTTTTCTTCTTCTTCATCCTTCTCCTCTTCTTCTTCCTCCCCTTTTCTTCTTCCTCCTCCTACTCCTCATCTTCTTCTTCTTCCTCCTCCTCTTCTGCTCCCTGCTCCTCTTCTTCTTCCTCCTCCTCCTCCTCCTCCTCCACCTCCTCCCCTTCTTCTTCCTCCTCCTCCACCTCCTCCTCTTCTTCTTCCTCCTACTCTTCTTCTTCTTCTTCTTCTTCATCTTCTTCTTCTTCTTCTTCTTCTTCTTCTTCTTCTTCTTCGTCTTCTTCTTCTTCTTCTTCCTCCTCCTCCTCTATGTGATGAGATAGTTAGTGTCATGCCAACCTTTCTTACCTGTCTCTTATAACGTGCATGGGATGTGACAGAGTGACTATTCCTTATTTCTGTTGAGGGCCCTGGCAACATGCGGCCACTAAAAACAGCAGTACCATGTGTCTGTGTATGTTTTGTTTGTCTGGCCAGTTGGTTATATTGTAAGGACAAGCACTCTTATCCATTAGACCATGCTGACCTCGGTAGAGAACTTCAATGGCAAAATCCAGCCAGTCATGAACAAGTTTACAAAGTGTTTGGTGTGAGTTGGTTGAGAACCTAAAAATCCAGCCAATCATGAACAAGTTTACAAAGTGTTTGGTGTGAGTTGGTTGAGAACCTAAAAATCCAGCCAATCATGAACAAGTTTACAAAGTGTTTGGTGTGAGTTGGTTGAGAACCTAAAAATCCAGCCAGTCATGAACAAGTTTACAAAGTGTTTGGTGTGAGTTGGTTGAGAACCTAAAAATCCAGCCAATCATGAACAAGTTTACAAAGTGTTTGGTGTGAGTTGGTTGAGAACCTAAAAATCCAGCCAATCATGAACAAGTTTACAAAGTGTTTGGTGTGAGTTGGTTGAGAACCTAAAAATCCAGCCAATCATGAACAAGTTTACAAAGTGTTTGGTGTGAGTTGGTTGAGAACCTAAAAATCCAGCCAGTCATGAACAAGTTTACAAAGACACAAACAGTAGATTGCATGATTTATTGCCTGGCATACTTCGCTGCATCTCGTCAGGTACATGCTACAAAAATCACACAACATAAACTAAAGTAATTAGATATATCCTTCAAGCTGATATATACATCACATATTTTCACACAGTAATTTCAATTGTGTATGAATATGTGTGCTGTACATTTCAGCTTAACCCTTTTAGTCATTAGTTTAGTGTATGTTGTGTGGTTTCTGTAGTATGTACCTGACGAGATGCAGCAAAATATACCAGGCAATAAATCATGCAATCTATTGTTCGTGTCTTCGTTATTCAAATTCACTACAGGAAAACATTGTTTAGAAATTCACAAAGGGCTTGGTGCGAGTTGGTTGAGAACCTATTCTCCATTGGGAGAGCAAACGTAGAAGAAGAAATAGAAGTACAGGGTGTATTTTTAATGACTGCAGTGTTGGAAAATATTGCTGGTCCAAGTTTTGTATTTACCTGTTATTTTGCATAAACTTTACAGAAGGTGAATACAAAACTTGGACCGGCAATATTTTCAAAAACTGCACAGTCATTAAAAATACACCCTATATGTGGGAAGTACTATCACCTCAAACTGATTCAACATTACGAACGGATGAGGCTCAGTGTTGGGATCAAACTGTCAGCAAAACATATCTTGAATATTTCACTCCATTTCCCCCGTGTGTTACTGAGGCTTCTAAGGGAAGCAAATTATAGTAACATTGTACCTTATCATGATGTCACAAGAAGCGACTAAGAAAGGTTTTACTTACCCCATCACGTGTAAGAATTCAGAGGTTGCTGGCTCTGTGGCAAGGGCTTATGGATGCAATTTGTAATCCTGCATGCCGTGTTTGAATCACAACTGCGGGTGATTTGGCAGCAGACCGAATTGTGTTGGTTTTCATACAGTGGTATGAGTGCCGGTTGTTTAGAAAACAGTGACAAACTACTGAATGTAAACATGCCAAGAAATCACAAACAGGAAAACTTCAGCCACAAAATTCATTCAACCATGAACAATACATATATTGGGTGTTTTTAAAGACTCACTACAATTTGTATGTAGAATAAATTTGCGAAATGAAGTACATGATATCATTAAAACATTTGCTTTACAGTCCATTGGAAAGCAATATGCAGCGACTGGCTGTCGTCTGCTGGACTAATTCTTTGCACTCCAAACAGAATGGTGTTATCAAAGGAAGAAAGAATTTTTTTCAAATTAGTTCTACTTGCAAAGTGTAGTGAGACTTTACAAACACCCTGTAGAACGGCTTGGCATATGATAGTTTTATCTCCCAATGGGTTTTACTCTATTCTGTGGTGATTAAATAAAACCTGTGCATTACTATTTGTTTGAGTTCTCATGCATTTCTTTTTCTTTTTGATTTTCAGTGCAAGAGCAGTGTTAGGTGTTAAGCTTCCACCTTCACCGCATCAATGGACATGAAATTATAGCCACTAGATCTACCGTCACATCAGTGGACATGAAATTATAGCTAGATCTGTCCTCACATCAGGGGACATGCAATTATAGCTAGATCTGCCTTCTCATCGGGGAACATGCAGCTGGATCTACCTTCACATCAGTGGGCATGAAATTATAGCTAGATCTACTCTCACAGCAGTGGACATGAAATTATAGCAGCTAGATCTACCTTCACATCAGTGGGCATGAAATTATAGCAGCTAGATCTATCTTCACATCAGTGGACATGAAATTATAGCAGCTAGATCTATCTTCACATCAGTGGACATGAAATTATAACAGCTAGATCAACCTTCACATCAGTGGACATGAAATTATAGCTAGATCAACCTTCACATCAGTGGACATGAAATTATAACAGCTAGATCAACCTTCACATCAGTGGACATGAAATTATAACAGCTAGATCTACTCTCACAGCAGTGGACATGAAATTATAGCTAGATCTATCTTCACGTCAGTGGACATGAAATTATAGCTAGATCAACCTTCACATCAGTGGACATGAAATTATAACAGCTAGATCTACTCTCACAGCAGTGGACATGAAATTATAACAGCTAGATCTACTCTCACAGCAGTGGACATGAAATTATAACAGCTAGATCTATCTTCACGTCAGTGGACATGAAATTATATCTACATCTATCCTCACAGCAGTGGGCGTGAAATTATATCTACATCTATCCTCACAGCAGTGGGCGTGAAATTATATCTACATCTATCCTCACAGCAGTGGGCATGAAATTATACCTACATCTATCCTCACAGCAGTGGACATGAAATTATATCTAGATCTATCCTCACATCAGTGGGCATGAAATTATCAGTAGATTCTAACTGTTAGTGGGCATGAAAATTGTGGTTAAGTTTTTCTTTCACATTAGTGGATGTAAACTATAGCAGTTAGATTCCAAATTGACTCTATATCTGTGGACAAAACTATGATAGATAAATTATTATGGACACAAAATTACTTTAGATGGATTATTTCTGCACATCAGTGAACATCCAACTACACCAGCTGAAATTCCACCTTCCTGTGAACATCCAACTACACCAGCTTAAATTCCACCTTCCTGTGAACATGCAACTACAGCAGCTAGATTCCAGCTGACAGCTTGTAATCACTGAACAAGTCAATGAAATCAACAGATTGCTTTTTAGTGCAAAATAACACACAGCTGCTTTTCTCAAATAATAAAAATATGGTACAATCTGACTTCAATGAATACTCATATATTTCATGTTGAACATGAGAAAGACAGGAAACCATAGAATGGCCAGTTTTTAGCAACAGCTTGAACCGAACTAAGATCAAAGGCAGCCATATTTGTCTGTTTCCAATAGCTGGACCAATCTATGCCTCACATTTGTTGTTTTAATAGTCCTTTACATACTTATCATCCTCATTTGTAACTGTTGACATATATTGAATACTTTTAGATTATTATCAGTGTCCTTGTTGTTGTTTGGATTTATACAATTGCAAGCTCTGGTATAAATGATATGGGTTAAACTGCAGTAAAACTGACAATGTGAACAATTAAACATAGGACAGTGTTACAAAATACAATTTAGTTTTAAAACAAATAGAGGTGGTGCGGTGACACACCTTCATCAGGAGGCAAGAAGAAGAGAATGTAACAACACACTAACAACGGAAATGGCACTGCAGTGACTACATTAAGGCATACTTTGTGGAATGTGAAATAAAAATGAGCAGAATAAAATAAAATATGTGGTACTTGCCTTAAAAGCTGACAACATGAAACAGTGTCATTACACCTTTTATTTTGGTGTTATGTTCTGATTGCATATAGTATGGCCTAATGGGAGATCGGCGTGGCTAAGAGTTTAACATGTTTAAATTCTTTCTCCTGGTTGTGGCTTAGTGACATAATTTCTCATGCCGGTCAGTCAGACTTGCATGTTGACGTCTCGTCCTTGACTGGGGGAGGTAAATTACAAGTACTTCAGAAGTCAAGGGGGTTTGTCCGAAGGCGAGGAGACTGGTAATAGGGAAAGCTATCCATCATACAAACATCAGTCCAGTGCACTCACTAGTAGTAGCAACCTCTGGTGTGGTAGTAGCGCATGTGTGGACTATGTTTGAGTTCAAAGCGAGTAAATGCAAAATAAAAATATGTAGTTTGCAGTGTCATTTCCATTGTTGGTGTTTCATTTTATTTTCTTGTTGTTTGCTGGCTCTAGTATATGTATATGATGGCAACAATTTGTCTTTTTCCCCCCTGCCTAGTCAAAGCCGTTGATTTCTTAAGAATGATACCACATTAAACTCTTGAACTTCCAAGCTACTGTTACAATAAATCAGTACATGTTCTCCAGATGATGATGGACATGCAGTACAAAGTACTGGACATGCAGTACAAAGTAAAAGACCCATTTACACACCTTAAAATACATTGGGCATATGGTGCTAAACTCGTATCTTTATAGACCAATCATAGTCGGATGAAATGTATTGGGTTAAAGTAACAAATGTACTGGACTATAACAGGTCAGGGTCATGGCACAGCAGGACTGGGTTTGTTTTAATAGCTGGTACAGAAGCTGTGGGCTTGTTGGCTAGGACAGAAGTGATCTAGGTAACGTAAAGTGAAAGTAAAGTAGTAATGAAGAAAATTGTCTAGTGTCATTTTTATGAAGCTGGGTCAATACTCCAGCTGTACTAGTCAGAGAAAATAACCTTGCCTTGGGTTGAACCCAGATCATTGTCTTGGCAGGTGAGCATGTTACCCATCATGCCACTGTGCCTCCAATTGCGCAATTATAAAATATACATTATAGCTCCAATTGTGTAACTATAAAGTTTACGTTGTGGCTCCAATTGTGTAACTATAAAATTTACATTTGTTTTTGGAGCTCTCATGCATAGTCATACATGCTACTTCTAGTAGCACAGGAATGAATTTTGGGTGAGCATTAGCTTTCCTTATTACCAGTGTCCCTCTCTGTCAGGCGAACCCACTCCAACTTCACAGGTACTTGTAATTTACATCCCCAAGTCAAAGATGTGAAGCCAACATTTTAGTCCAACTGACCGGTGTAGGGGGGCCAACTCCCTACCTCAGCATCAGCATACCAGGTGTTTAAGAAAGAGCGCTCTCACCTATTCGGCCATGCAGACCTCCCAGTATGTACATTAGTCAGATGTTGGCTGGCACACAACTGAAACGCTAGTAGCTCACAACAGTAGACTTCTTCTTGTTGTTTTTTGTTGTTTGGTTACTACACCACAGTTTATGCTTGTCTGCCAACCCAGTGATCTTGGTATCGGGTCCACACCATGACAAAGGAAGAACAAGAATTCTTGAACAGAACTGAAACAATATTAGAATAACTGACCACGAAAAAGATTTTAAAAAGTATAAATTTATTAAAACTAAATTAACTGTTATAAGTAAACTGATGAATAATTATTTTCTTTTTTGTCCTATTACAACTAAACTTTATAGTAATATTCTTTTTGTCCTGTTACAACTAAACTTTATAGTAGATATATTCTTTTTGTCCTATTGAAACTAAACTTTATAGTAGATATATTCTTTTTGTCCTATTACAACTAAACTTTATAGTAGTTACATACTTTTTGTCCAGATGATTAATCATCCCATGGCACTTAATCAGTTAGATAACATTTTAAAATCCAGTCCAAGATTATTTTATTAAATTAAACAACAAAATGGTTACTGCTGCTGAGTTTTTTCCATTAAAAATGTGCAGCCAGAAATTGCAACAAAACAAAAAACCAATATCAAATGTTTTAAATCCACTATTGTTTGTTGTGACCCTAAGAAAGATAAACTGTATGTATCATGCATTTATTGCTGTAAATATTTGAAGAGCTGTGTTTTATTTTGTGAAGACATTCTTGAATATCATTGTCATGTGTTTAAAGTGTGGTTATGGCTTTATGTTTATTTTTTTGGTTTGTTTGTTTTACCAGCGTGTGCTTGAATACATTGTATTTGTGTAAACTGTATATCTTTGCTGTTGTTCTGATTTCTCTCTTGTAAATTTCTGCTCTACAAACATGAATGAGTTCATGATGTTTTTCGATGTTTATTCTTGATGGGGCGTTGCGAGTTTTGTAAGCATGCCAGTTTGTAGAAAGGACACAGTTTGTAGGAAACACCACAATATAAAGATGACACCATATTGTAGGAAATTCCAGTTTGTAAAGATGACACCATAATGTAGGAAATCCCATTTTGCAAAGATGACGCGACATTGTAAGAGTTCTCTGTCGTAAAGATGGTACCTTATTGAAGGTGTTCTCTGTTTGTAAAGATGACACCACATTGTAGGAAATTATAGTTTGTAAAGATGATACCATATTGTAGGAAATTATAGTTTGTAAAGATGACATGGCATTGTCCCTTTTGTAAAGATGACACTATATTGAATGAGATTCCAGTTTGTAAAGAAGACACCATATTGAAGGATATCCCAGTTTGTAAAGATGACACCATATTGAAGGAGATCCCAATTTGTAAAGATTACTCCATATTGAAGGAGATCCCAGTGTGTAAAGAAAACACCACATTGAAGGGGATACCAGTTTATAAAGATGACACCACATTGAAGGAGATACCAGTTTTTTAAAGATGGCATGACATTGAAGGAGATCCCAGTCGTAAAGAAGACACCACATTTTAGGAGAACCCTGTTTAAAAAGATGGCCTGTAGAAATTATAGGGATCTAACAATAGTAACATTCAGAATGAGATTTGTAAAAATTAGTTGTTTGTGGTTATAGAATATTACACATTCAGCATTTTATCTTGCAAGACCAATACAACTAGCTTGAAACTAGGTTTAGGAAAGGAAATAGTTACCCTCACCTCATAACTTTGTGACCTGGTTTACTGAAATCATAGTATTTGTAACTACTGAAAGATGTATGCAATGGGCTTTTTTTTTTAAAGCTCAGTATTTATCTTGCCAAAGCTAACAAGGATATTTAAAGTATTCTTAAAGACTTCTGAATAAAAATACAACTTTTTGTTGAAGAGTTAAAAGCTAGTATGGCTTCATAACATGTGAAAATCTCAAGCAAACAATTTAATTTGCTCTCAGAAGAATAAGTGGAAGTGTAACAAAAAAGAACTTAACAGTTGTGTTGCAGAGTTCCAAACTAATATGGCCGCACAGAAAAAATAACTTTTTCCTGAAGAGTTACACAAACTATGCTGTATGCAAATATAATACAAGCTTATATGTAAAATAATGTTGTATATGTTTACTTGTTTGAAGGGGGATCAGAATTAACATTGAACAGAATGTGTACATCAAAAAGATTAATTCCTGTACAGTTGCAATACTTTTCGTTGAATGTAAAGAATCCATAATTTCGTTTCGCTCGTTAATATGGTGCATTGCTGTGTTGTATTTCTTCATTGTACATTTTGTTTTGGTTTATTTTCTTTTTGAAAATACCTCAGTTTTCTTTGAGTCTTGTTACATTATTAATAGAATAAGCCTTCATTGTAATATTATCTCTAGAATGAATATCAGTTTTAACATTTTTACAAAGTGTGCCATTTGCAAATCAAAGTAAATAATTATCTTGTGAGAGTAGGGATGTGTATGTTGTGTGGTTTTTAGACGGGTTTTTATATATAGTGCTCAAGATTAAGGCTTTCCAAACTATGGCATATGGTCAACATCAGGCCCCCTGACATCAGCCTGTCGAATGTTTTGTTAATGTTATACATATTTAGAAACAAACATTATCATGCAAAAGGAGGTCGACAGGATTAAAGTGTTCATGCTCAAACTTCCAGTGCATTGATGGTGGGGTAGTGCATTCAGACCACACACTGGTAAGTTGGACTAAAATGTTGACATTTCGTCCTTGACCAGAAGATGTAAATTACAAGTACCCCAAACATCAAAGTGGGTTCACCTTTGCCACAGAGACTCTCCCATCATTTTTATGCAAATGAAGCCTGACCTACTGCCCCATTTACTGGCAAAGAAAACAATGTCCTGAACCAGGAACCGGATTTGGGTCTGTGATATGATAGGACCATTGTATTTTGTAGGCGTGAATACACGGAAGAATAGGTCTTTCCCACACTCCGCACTGAATGCAGGGTGGAATAGGTCTTTCCCTCACTTAGCACTGAATGCAGGGTGGAATAGGTCTTTCCCTCACTTAGCACTGAATACACAAAGGAATAGGTCTTTCCCTCACTTAGCACTGAATGCAGAGTGGAATAGGTCTTTCCCACACTTAGCATTGAATGCAGGGTTGAATAGGTCTTTCCCACACTCAGCACTGAATGCACAGAGGAATAGGTCTTTCCCTCACTTAGCAGTGGATTCACGGAGGAATAGATCTTTCCCTCACTTAGCACTGAATGCAGAGAGGAATAGGTTTTTCCCCCACTTAGCACTGAATGCAGAGAGGAATAGGTCTTTCCCACACTTATCACTGAAAGCACGGAGGAATAGGTTTTTCCCCCTACTTAGCACTGAATGCACAGAAGAATAGGTCTTTCCCACACTTATCACTGAAAGCACAGACGAATAGGTCTTTCCCCCTACTTAGCACTGAATGCACAGAAGAATAGGTCTTTCCCACACTTATCACTGAAAGCACAGAGGAATAGGTCTTTCCCACACTTATTACTGACTGCAGGGAGGAATAGGTCTTTCCCTCACTTATCACTGAATGCAGGGAGGCATAGGTCTTTCCCTCACCTAGCACAGAATACAAGGAGGAATAGGTCTTTCCTTCACTCAGCACTGAATGCACGGAGTAATAGGTCTTTCCAACACTTAGCCCTGAATGCACAGAGGAATAGGTCTTTCCCTCACCTAGCACAGAATACAAGGAGGAATAGGTCTTTCCCTAACTAAGCACTGAATGCACGGAGTAATAGGTCTTTCCCTCACTTAGCAGTGAATGCACGGAGGAATAGATCTTTCCCTCACTTAGCAGTGAATGCAGAAAGGAATAAGTTTTTCCCCCACTTAGCACTGAATGCACAGAGGAATAGGTCTTTCCCCCACTTATCACTGAAAGCACAGAGGAATGTCTTTCCCCAACTTAGCACTGAATGCACAGAGGAATATGTCTTTCCCACACTTATCTCTGAATGCAGGGAGGAATAGGTCTTTCCCTCACTTATCTCTGAATGCAGGGGAGGAATAGGTCTTTCCCTCACTTATCTCTGAATGCAGGGGAGGAATAGGTCTTTCCCTCACTTATCACCGAATGCAGGGAGGAATAGGTCTTTCCTTCACTCAGCACTGAATTCAGGGTGGAATAGGTCTTTCCCTCCCTTAGCACTGAATGCAGGGTGCAATAGGCCTTTCCTCACTTAGCACTGAATGCAGGGTGCAATAGGTCTTTCCCTCACTTAGCACTGAATTCAGGGTGGAATAGGTCTTTCCCTCACTTAGCACTGAATTCAGGGTGGAATAGGTCTTTCCCTCACTTAGCACTGAATGCAGGGTGGAATAGGTCTTTCCCTCGCTTAGCACTGAATGCAAGATGGAATAGGTCTTTCCCTCATTTAGCAGTGAATGCATGGAGGAATAGGTCTTTCCCTCACTTAGCACTGAATGCAGGGTGGAATAGGTCTTTCCCTCACTTAGCACTGAATGCAGGGTGGAATAGGTCTTTCCCTCACTTAGCACTGAATGTAGGGAGGAATAGGTCTTTCCCTCACTTAGCACTGAATGTAGGGAGGAATAGGTCTTTCCCTCACTTAGCACTGAATGTAGGGAGGGATAGGTCTTTCCCTCACTTAGCACTGAATGCAGGGTGGAATAGGTCTTTCCTTCACTCAGCACTGAATGCACAGAGTAATAGGTCTTTCCCACACTTAGCACTGAATGCACGGAGTAATAGGTCTTTCCCTCACTTAGCACTGAATGCAGGGTGGAATAGGTCTTTCCCTCACTTAGCACTGAATGCAGGGTGGAATAGGTCTTTCCCTCACTTAGCACTGAATGTAGGGAGGAATAGGTCTTTCCCTCACTTAGCACTGAATGTAGGGAGGAATAGGTCTTTCCCTCACTTAGCACTGAATGTAGGGAGGAATAGGTCTTTCCCACACTTAGCACTGAATGCACGGAGTAATAGGTCTTTCCCTCACTTAGCAAAACGGCGAACCCAGGCATCAAACTCCCATCGGACTGCGCCCATGACATAATCAGCGTAGCTTCTTATCAATTATGATAATGCAACCATTCCTGTTTGCTGACAGCAGTAAAATATTGGGATGTAAAATTCAAGGAAGATCTGGATGCACAAGGATTGAAAACTAAACAATATTCAGTATTACACAAGTTCTTTAAAAGAAAATAACAGAAAATAGAAGAGACTACAGAATGTTTCCCATTCAGTCACCATGTATTTTTTAAAGGAAATGAAGAACTTACTACATTTTAAATGCTAGATAGTGTGCATTTACTCATGAAGATGTGGGGAACATAGTTGGCCACCTCACCTTATAGTCAGGACTTTTTATACGTGAAGTCCAGAGTATTTCCATACATCCCTTTTCTGCAATGGAATGGTTTAAACAGCAATCATGTTTCTCGCACTTTGTTTCAAAAATTAATTTATTAACACTATGACCTCATTTAAAAACCTTATTTATGTATTTATTTGTTGCAATGATTTATTTTCCTTTTTGTGTCAGCTTATGCATGTCTGCTATGGTTTTTTTATTTATGTTTTTTAAAGGTTCACATTTTAAAAGAATGCAATTGGCCAAACGGTGTATACATCAAAGTGGCAACTCTTAGGGAAAATAACGTTGGAGAAACTATTGTCATCATGAATTTGGCTGATGTACTGGTAAAATGTGGCAGAATATTGATACTTTCAGTTAGAAAAATATTGGTTGGCCATTTTGAGGTGAACCGCAAAGAGTTGCCAGAATAAGTTGCTATCAATGATAAATTTTGAAATTACAAATCTAGCCAAAACAGAATCTCTGTAGCAGACATGTAGAGAAGATGGGTGTATGTAGATCTTTCATTTTGTGAAATACTATGATACAAAAAACAAAGTCTTAAAAGTCGAGAGGATCAACTTCATTGCCCTGGGTTTTATCCCGTATGGCTTGGTCTCTTTCAGCAGGATGACCTACCAAAAGCATTCCACAAAGCACGCACTCCGTGACTCCAGCAATGGTACCTCTACATGAAATACTATAACAGTTAGCCCACACTGAGTGTTGATGTTTCCAACGTGGTAACGCTACATGAAATACTATAACAGTTAGCCTACACTGCTTGTTGATGCTTCCATCATGGTACCTTACATTAAATACTGTGATAGCCTACACTGAGTGTTGATGTTTCCAATGTGGTAATGCTACATTAAATACTATGATAGTTAGCCTACACTGAGAGTTGATGCTTCCATCATATTACCTCTACATTAAATACTATGATAGTTAGCCTACATTGAGACTTGATGCTTCCATCATATTACCTCTACATTAAATACTATGACAGTTAGCCTACATTGAGAGTTGATGCTTCCATCATATTACCTCTACATTAAATACTATGATAGTTAGCCTACATTGAGAGTTGATGCTTCCATCATATTACCTCTACATTAAATACTATGACAGTTAGCCTACATTGAGACTTGATGCTTCCATCATATTACCTCTACATTAAATACTATGACAGTTAGCCTACATTGAGAGTTGATGCTTCCATCATATTACCTCTACATTAAATACTATGATAGTTAGCCTACATTGAGACTTGATGCTTCCATCATATTACCTCTACATTAAATACTATGACAGTTAGCCTACATTGAGAGTTGATGCTTCCATCATATTACCTCTACATTAAATACTATGATAGTTAGCCTACATTGAGAGTTGATGCTTCCATCATATTACCTCTACATTAAATACTATGACAGTTAGCCTACATTGAGACTTGATGCTTCCATCATATTACCTCTACATTAAATACTATGACAGTTAGCCTACATTGAGAGTTGATGCTTCCATCATATTACCTCTACATTAAATACTATGACAGTTAGCCTACATTGAGACTTGATGCTTCCATCATATTACCTCTACATTAAATACTATGACAGTTAGCCTACATTGAGAGTTGATGCTTCCATCATATTACCTCTACATTAAATACTATGACAGTTAGCCTACACTGAGTGTTAATGTTTCCATCATAGTACCTCTACATTAAATACTATGACAGTTAGTCCACACTGAGTGTTGATGTTTCCAACGTGGTAACGCTACATTAAATACTATGACAGCTAGCCTACACTGAGTGTTGATGCTTCAATCATCATAACCCTGCATTAAATACTCTGATGGTTAGCTTATACTGAGTGTTGATGTTTCCATAATGGTGTGCCTACATGAAAAACTATAATGGTTATCTTACACTGAGTATAAGTGTTTCCAAATTGGTAACCCTACTTCCCACAGTTGGTCTGTGGGTGAATTAGGTTGTTGTTTTTTTTTTCAAATCATTATTCAGACACAATTGCAAATAAAAGCACACATTAGGCAACAGGGAAGAGAGAACTATTTTGCCACACGAGAAATTTGAACTTGAAAATGCAAGTGGCATTCTTGTGTGCCTATAGGTTTTATTTTAGTGTGAGATTTCTGGCATGCTGTTTGATATCCACTTCTTCTTCTGGTGAGTCGTCGTCAGTATGTTAGTTTTTAACATGTTTCATTCACATTTTTATGAAAAATATCACACGAACAGTGGTACAAGTGGTTAGATTTAAATGGAGTGGCTTCAAGGTACAATGCTGACCAAGTATGATTCAGAATGAGTATGTTTCAGACTGTGTATGGTTCACGATGTGGATTTGTACACAATAAATTAGGCTATTCAGTCCATAGACCGGTATCGTGTTTTTTAAACAGTGCATACCATCATAAATCTAGTCTACCCATAAACTTATTCTTGGAAAATGAATGTGGTGGTTTTCCCTTGGATTCCACATCAAAGTAAGAGATTTTCATGCTATGAATATTACATTGCGGGTAGTGTTTAATTTTTTTTTTTTTTCGGCAGCAGCTTTTATTGTCAATTTAAAAAACAAAATTTCCAACCAGTGAGGGATCTTTGACGTGCACATGGGGCTCTCCCTGTATCTCCACCCTTATCCAAGGGAAGGAATTTGATTCATTATAATATAATATAGAGTAACAATTCTTCGGGTTTATGTTATAAAATTGTCCATAACTGTACAATCCTTCCAAAGTGGCTGTTGACATTTTGTTGGTCCAGTTGGTTGTCGTTTCAGCCTGCCTGCAGTATGCAGTATTTTATAAATGATTGATCTCAGAAAAAAAAAAAGACCCATGTCGACAGTATTCATTAGTTAAACAAGGCATGGCATTTATGTTTGTTTTGTTTATGTATAAAGTCGAGGTCAGCTTTTAAATGTTTATTTCTTCGGCATTATCTGCCCTTTTTCCTTGTAACTAGCATTCATTGTTTCCCTGTAAAGACATATGTTGATTAATATTTACTAATTATCTTATTTGACTTGCTTTTTATTTTTTCGGATCATTTAACTATTTTTATTAGTATGTTTTTGTTAGAAGAAAATATTTATGGTTATAATGTTTCCACACCTTGAGGTGTAGTATGGTGCTAGCCCCATTTTGTTATAGATCAATTGGCACTCGGTAGGTGATGCATTTATGGTTATGCTTCCTGAAATTCCCATAAGTCATCATTGCCAATCATTGATTATTATCTATGCAGACAACAACTTACATAGTTCATCCGCCATCTTGTTTTTGAACTCATGAGACTAAGATCAGCTCATTGTCATAGTATCACATTCAGTCAGATCAATTTATAGAAACCTTTTTGTTGAATTGAGCATATAGATTTGTGAATAATTTCAATATGGTGCTGTTATGATTCATATTATCAGTGATTACAATTGGCATTGATAATTGTGTCGTACATTTCTGTCTTATTACCTCTGTGTTTTGTGTGGTGTATGTGTGAGTTGTTGAGGAGTGTTTTTGCCTGTATAGCACCATATGCTTTTGGTTGTGAGTTAGTCAATGAAACAATTGCTTGAGTTATGAGGTTTGTTTCTTGATGAATTAGTCACTGAAATAATAGCAAGAGTTGTAAGCTTGTTTGTTAAGTTAGTATTTTGTTAAATGTTTAATGAGTTGGTCGCTGGAATAGTAGAAAGAGTTGTAAGTTTGTTGATGAGTTAGTCAGTGAAACAATAACAAGAGTTGTTAGTTTTTTGTTTTTTATGAGTAGGTCACTGAAATATTAAGAATAGTCATGAGTTGAGGTTTTTTTTTTTTTATGAGCCATTGACATAATAGCAAGAGTTGTAAGTTTGTAGATGAGTTTGTCACTGGCACAATAGGAATAGTTGTAAGTTTGTAGATGAGTTCTTCACTGACACAATAGCAAGAGTTGTAAGTTTGTTGATAAGTTTGTCACTGACACAATAGCAAGAGTTGTAAGTTTGTTGAGTTTGTAACTGAAACAATTGCATGAGTTGTAAGTTTGTTGAGTTTGTCACTGAAACAACTGCATGAGTTGTAAGTTTGAAGATGAGTTTGTCATTGACAGAGTAGCAAGAGTTGTAAGTTTGTAGATGAGTTCTTCACTGACACAATAGCAAGAGTTGTAAGTTTGAAGATGAGTTTGTCACTGGCATAATAGGACGAGTTGTAAGTTTGTAGATAAGCTCTTCACTGACACAATAGCAAGAGTTGTAAGCTTGTTGATGAGTTTGTCACTGACACATATTAGCAAGAGTTGTAAGTTTGTTGAGTTTGTCACTGAAACAATTGCATGAGTTGTAAGTTTGAAGATGAGTTTGTGACTGACACGGTAGCAAAAGTTGTAAGTTTGTTGATGAGTTTGTCACTGACACGGTTGCAAAAATTTTAAGTTTGTTGATGAGTTCGTCACTGACACAATAGCAAAAGTTGTAAGTTTGTTGATGAGTTAGTCACTGAAACAATAGCAAGAGTTGTAAGTTTATTGATGAGTTAGTCACTGAAGTAAGACTGAGAGTCATTGTTTTTTTGCTAATGAGCCAGTCACTGAGATAATCCTAGGAGTAGAGTGTTTTAAATATATTAGCAACATAATGGTAATAGATGTTGGTGTAACTGTTAGGACGTTATATCGACAATGGCATGTGCGCGGTCAGACTCCCATTTACCATGGGAGGGAAGATTGTTTTGTTTCTTGCTCTCTATGTGTGGATAGTTTTTAATTTTGTGCAGCGTTTTCATTCTTTTATATTTTTATTGTCCATTTTGTTCCCTGAATGGAATGTGTGTGTTTCTTGGTTGTTTCCTGTTTGTTTCCTGGTTGCTTCTTGTTTAATTCCTGATTGTTTCTTGGTTTGTTTCGTATTTGTTTCCTGGTTGTTTCTTGTTTTGTTTTCTGATTGTTAATTGGTTGTTTCTTGTTTGTTTCCTGATTGTTTCTTGTTTGTTTCCTGGTTGTTTCTTGTTTGTTTCCTGGTTGTTTCTTATTTTCTTATTGTTTTTTGGTTGTTTCTTGTTTGTGTCCTGGTTGTCTCTTGTTTGTTTCCTGGTTGTTTTTCTGTTGTTTCTTGTTTGTTTCCTTGTTGTTTCCTGGTTGTTTCTTGTCTGTTTCCTGGTTGATTCTTGGTTGTTTCTTAATTGTTTCTTGTTTGTTTCTGAGCTTTGTAACAGATAATGGGATGGCAGTGGTGAGTTAGGGCGAGAGACAGACGGTGTTGGAGATCCGTTGCAGCCAACCTTCATTGTGGAGACGGCACCTGACTAATTGATTGATTTAGTGGTGAGTTAGGGTATGAGTGAGTGTACATGGTATGCAATCATTCTAGGTCTGTATTTACGAGGGTAAGTCAGTAAGCAAGCCACAAACTAGTTTGTACAAAAATAACAATATCAGATGTGAACTTGAAAACCATTTATTAGTGTACTTACATCTCTCCTTATTTCTCGGCGTCATAAATTGATGCATTTATGCCATTGTTTTATCAGTTTCCCAATACCTGCACCATAGAAGTCATTGAGCAGTTGCCTTAGCCACGTTCGCACCCCATGTTCAACCTCTTCGTCATAGAAAATAGGTTGTGTACTCCTCATGACAAATGCTTGCTGTCAAAGACAGGCAGCGTTTCCTTGCCAGTAAGTCCTCTGGGCCAAATAATTAAACAAACTCACAACTGCACACTGTTCTTCGCTAGTGCAGTCTTCGACTAAGGCTGACATTTTCAGCACCAGATGTGCTTAAAACATTGTACGTTAAGTTAGCTCATTAAAAAAAACCTTAACAAACATGACTTTTCTTAATATTACAGGGCATCATAGCATCCCTGGCATTTTTTGGCTGTTTGTAATTTACCAAGCAAGCTTATGTTCAGTAGTTTGCCCTTGCTTTCAGAACGACCAGCACTCATACCATTTTTATGAAAACCAGGTGGTCTGTTGCCAAATCTCCTGCATTTGTGTGTCAAACGTGGCGTGCAGGATTACCAGTTGTGTCTGTAATCCCTTCGCTGCAGAGCCGGCAGGTTTAGAGAGCAAAGAGTAATGACTACGTTCTGAAGCTTAAACTCATCATGTACACTTAAAGGCATATTTGGACCATATAGCATGGTCCATGTGAGTATAGGTTGGTCATCATCATCATGTGCCATGCCGATAAGCCTAGGTGGTCATGTTTTGCCATCTCACACAATCACCACAGTTGTGGATCATCTCAGTATTCTTGAATAGGTAGATAGAAAGAATAATTACATTTCTACTCAGGAAATATTGTTTTGCTTGTAATATCTATTACCTTTGTTTGTCTGTAAGGGGGGTGTTTTTTGTGTCAAACTGGTGTTTCCACCTTCGGGGTATTGTCTAGTTTACAAGTCGCATTCATGTTTGTTCATTTTGTAAGAGGAAATTGGTTATGCTGTGCATGTTTACATCGAAAATGCAGTTTTGTTTGCTGTTTGTTGTTATATTCAACTTCAGGACAATATTTTGGCCAGCACATCCAACTGCAGAACAATGTTGTTTTTTTTGTGCCCACATGTTCATCTTAACCCTGAAACTAACTAACTAATGAACTATTTAACCTTAGAACTACAAGGATTTTTTTAGTAACACTGGTTACCAATGGGGTCCATACAGACCCCACCACTTAATATAGTTTAAACAGTTTTTAATGCACATATAAATGCAAATTTAAGAAAGTATAGAAAGTGAAAGTTGACATGTGGGTCCATTTGGTCCCCATGGTAGTTCTAGGGTTAAGATAACGTTTGTTTATGTCGACATATTCAGCTCAGAATAATGTTTTGTTTTATTCTTTTTGTTTTGCCTAACACATCCAACTGCAAGACAATTTTTGTTTTTTGGTTGTTAGCTTAGAATAAAGTATTTGTTTGTTGTTGTTTTGACCAACACATTCAGTATTGTTTCAATATTGTTAGAACTGGGTTTGTTTTCTTTCTTTGACCTCCTGTCTCTTGACCTTCAGTCTCATGGCCTGACAGAACTTTTCACATTCCTGGCCATTGGCTTGTCTACAGTCATATTCTTTAAGCAGAACAGCCAGGTGCCTGACCAATCAGAATGCCAATCTCTCTGACATGGAGTCAACTCTTCTCAACTGTTGTATGCCAAAGGATTTATATCAATCAGAGATGTGTGCATTTGTAAAACCTGGCTTGCATCAAGCATCAGCTAGGAGAAATACCATTTATGTCTGCTTCTTGTCTCTTTTTATCTCCCAATGAAACAGGCCCTTAACCGTCTCATACCAAGTCATTTTTTACATTTCTGAAAATGTATTCATGAATGGTTGAATTTTGCGGTTAAAGTTTTAAAAAAATAAACAGTCAGTTAGTTAGTCGCGGTTCAAACTTCACGGCAAAGTGTCGCCCTACTATGCTCCATTCCTGTGCCAATTTTTTTTTTTTTAAAGTCAGTCAGTCGTGATTCCAATTTCACATTAAAGGGTCACTCCATTATGCTTCGTTCCTGTGCCAGGTTTTTTTTAAACAGTCAGTCAGTCACGGTTCCAACTTCATGGCAAAGGGTCGCTCCAATGTGCTCTGTTCTTGTGTCAGGTATATTTTTTTTCAACAGTCAGTCAGTCAGTCGCGGTTCCAACTTCATGGCAAAGGGTTGTCCCCATTATGCTCCATTCCTGTGCCAGGTTTTTTTTTAACAGTCGGTCAGTCAGTCGTGGTTCCAACTGCACGGCAAAGGGTCGCCCCATTATGCGCCGTTCCCGTGCCAGGTTTTCTTGAACTAGGATGAGATAACCATCCTTGGTCCCTTCTTGTAGCAGGCTTAGTGAATTACAGAGTAACTTTCTTTCCATATGGGCTTCGTTATTGTAGAGATGACACAGTCTTAGTGTCCCAACCGTAACAAATTTAGCACTAATGAAGTTACATTGCAACTTTTTTCTGTTGTCTGTTAGGCCTCGACGTGGCCAATAAGATAAGAACACTTGCACTTAAACTTCCCGTGCGATAGTGGAGAGGTAGGGAGTTCATTCCCTACAGCGGCAATAAGCTGGACTTAAATGATTACTTCTTGTTCAAAAGCAGTGGCAAGCTACTAAATGAAAATTTGCTTTGAAAATTAACATACGGTTGATTGCAGTGTCCTGCAAGGGACTTGCGCCATTTGTCATTGTTGTTGCCTGTTGTGTGTTTATGTTGGGAACCAAAATCAACAATTGTTTATTGAGAATATTCTTAATGCCTCATGCTTATCGTGTGTGCTGTTTCCATTGGCCTGAAAAATATATCAAAATTGGTCACCTTGCACGGTTATCAAGTAAAATGAAACTAAATCATTTGATGTAGAGAGTCAGTAACACCTAAACCAAGTAATAAACACATTTAGCCAATCAAAAAGTAGGAGACCATTTTGATGAAACCATGTACAGTGTAATGATTACACCGAGTCATGTAATGTAATAATTACACCAAAGGTTAGCCAAATATCATGATTATGTAGTAGTGTCAAATGAAGTAACAAGACTTGATCTGTACTAAAACTTTATACTTTATTCTCAAGATGACAAGCCGTGTCTTCTCAGCTGGACTATCGGATGTTGACTGCCCTTCACAACAACAATACGTCACGATTGAGCATCTCTCTCCGCTTTCACTCATAATGCTCAATCGTGCTGTATCTCTAATTCCCCACTAGATCCTAATTATAACCCAAACTACACATACTGTTACACCTCCCCATGTTTATTAAAGAATTTTCCTTATAAAGGAAAAATCTTTACTCCTAATCCCCTTACTCTATTCCCTCTTTTTCCTCTAATCTTCCATAGTTCTTCTAATCCTCCCCAAACCAACTCCAATTTAATTTAACATTCTATTTCTTTAACTCTTTCCCCAGCTATAGAATCAACCCACTTCTTCTTCCATTTTACCTCTATACCTCGTACCATGTACTGTAACCCCTTTTTTTTAACTTACCATTTCTACTCTTCTTTCATTTCCCCAAACTATATAGCAATCCACTATATACTCCTTGGCTCCTCAAGTTCCTATATAAAATATGCATATTATAAACAAAATGGCTCGTAAAATCGTATTTGTACAACTGGCATTAGGAAATCACTCGCATTTCTCAATACAAGACAACCCGAACAACGAGAACAACGTATTTAGGAGAAGTAAAGCAGGGGTGCACCCAGTAAAAGGAATAAATAGTCAAGATAAGCACAAAGAAACGCATATTCCACACAACCACATTTACCTCCTTTGCCAATAAAAAAAATTTGTACAATCAAATTTTTTCTTATAAATACGTCATACAAAAACAGATCTTTGTTTTCTATAAACCAAGTTGATATAATGTTTTACAAGCTTTATATATACAACCCTATATGAAATAGAACTTTTTACGTAAGTTTCAAGCCTTATATCTTCAACATTTAAAATTTCCAACCACAATCTTGTCCAAATTGCGTTATCTCAGCTTTTAGCATGAGATCCTGTTCAATTTTTATGAACACCTTTAATATAATTAAAGCTGGTTTTTCACAGCACCTATTTCTTGCCCCCTTCATGTCCCATGATCTGCCCTTTATCCCCCTATGTATTTCTTCTATATGCTGCTATTCACAGTTTTTCCCTTAAACTTCTATCTAGTTATACTCTACTTATATATTCGAAGCTTTTCAAACAACCTAACCTTCCCAACAGCCTATGTCTCCATACCCTCTCTCAATAATTTTATAATTCCTTTCTGAACGAAAGGGCTGTATTTGAAAAGTTAACTAATATTCTAACCAAACTTAAAACCAATTCATTAACCACATCACTTAATCTATCAATCCAACTGTTTACGCAAAACTAAATCAAAACAAGGCGTCACAATTATCCAATTAAAACACATTTTCAAAATTAATATGGCATGCATTTTATCAACCCAAAAGCAAATATTATATCATTATTAGACACTTTTACGGTCCAATAGTGTTTTACTCAAAGCACTATAAACTCAACGATCCTAACTTACTTAAACTAACTTTTTATAAAACCAAACCAAGCATGAAATAAAACATAATACATATACATATAGCATTGAAACATAGTCTCAATAAAATAATCAATTAACAACCATCATTGCCCAGTTACACGAAAATAAAACTCCGAGTGAATAAACAAAGATTTTCTAAGTAAACTTTCTTAAAATTATTACGTATAGTGGCCCCAACAACCATACTAATAATGTACCACATCTCTATTTACTCAGGCCATTCCATTTATATATTTCCTAACTCCATTCTCATTTTCCTACCTCATCATAGCCAATTGCTAACCAGAGACATACTTCCCAGTATATCAATAATACCAAAAACTCCCCACCAAATTCTCTATAAAACTTCCTACAACTCTCTGTAAGCGAACCGCTTTTAAATTTAAATTGTTCATTAAAATTATGATTGACAAAACTGAAGATATTTCCCTTATCCCCTATTTCACATTCTCACAGAAAAGATATGTTAGATTGAGTTAGTGCGCACTTAGGAAAATAAGAAAAAGAAAGGAAAAGGTAAGAAGTAATCACACTTCTCTTTCCATACATACTTTATGAATAAAGTTTCAAAATTTATCTTCAGTTTCCGTCAATAATAATTGTTATTATCAAAAAAAAATATTGATTCAACACTACTAGCTTTTCTTTTTTTTTTTTTTTTTTTTTTTTTTTTCATTCCTCTCGTCAATTTCAAGTTTACCATTCCAAGTAAACCCATCAATTCAATGCTACATATGTGTATCTGTTACTTACAGACCAATATCCAAATCTTATAAGCATATCTGCCGATATCAATGATAACAAACAGTACAAACCTTAATTCCTCCTTTTTCTAGCCAAACTCCAAACACATCATACTATCCGGAAAATCCTCTTAATTAATCACTGTAAACTACAGTACAAGTCCTCTTATCTATACTAATGTAGTATTCACCATCCACTCACCTATTTACTTGTGGCCCTACCTGCCAATTATTTCTCTTCAACTTGTCCAAGCTACTATAAAAATCAACCACCAATTCCACCCCATAGAGAAATAACCAAATATATACATATACTTCATTTTCAATTCTAACACTTATAAATTGCTATCTGCAATATTCTCTACTTATCTACTTCCTACGGTTCCACTTCTTCAATATCTCCAAATTTCTTTGAACCAATGCTAATTCTACATCAATGTCTTCTTCTTCGTACAATCCATTTGTTTCCTCCATACTACTACTACTTGACTCTGACTTTTCATCCATTTCTTCTTCTTCGTCTGTATGTCTCTCTTTAGCTGCCGCTAATCTCTTTTGTTCAATATCCCATCTAATTTGTCGATCACTATTCCTCAAGGATCTTTCTAGTAACGGCATATCCTCCCCGCTCGTTGAATAATCCCTAATTCTCCTCTGTCTTTTCACTTCTCTATCTCTTTGTCTATCCATTCTCCTTTTCGTTGCCTGTCTAGTGTTCCTAAACGGAGCACTTATTTCCTCCTCCATACTATCATAATGAGTCTCATTCAACTTTTCTTCTTCTATTGTTTTCGGTATCGTCTGTTCTTGAGTATCATCAAAGCCTGGAGTTGCTAATAAGCGATTTTGTGCTGGATCTCTTCTAACGCCTGGGGTTACTGTAGCACCTCTAACGAGTTGTTCATCTAAAAACCTTGTGTCTGAATAATAATTATTATTATTATTATACTCTATCTCTTCTTCATCTCTCCTTAAGTGTTCCACGTGTGCCCTTGCTACATGTCCCGTGACCTGGTTCTTAATTTTATACGATACTTTACCTAGTTTTTCCAAAATATAATACCCTGGAATCCAACGATTATCAAACTTAGAGTTTCTCCTATGCTTCTTGTAATAGACCCTATCACCAACCTTAAATTCCTGCAAGTTTGTATTTATATTCTTGTACTTTTTCTGCCTTTCCCTAGCTTTAATTATATTATTCCTTAGTCCTACGTGTGCTTTATGCATTTCCTGTATTATAACCTCTTGAAAGTCTTCACCCATATATTTCCGTCTAGGTTTTAATAGATTGTCTATAGGTAGTATCGGTTCTCTCCCGTATATTAAATAATATGGTGAAAAACCCGTGCTTTCATTTTGATTAGTACGAATGGCGTTAAGGGCAGGTCCTAAAAACAAATCCCAATCTCTTTCATGTTAAATTTTTCTAAGTGTAGATCATCTTCCCTATGTTCAGACTCTTGTTCCGATGGTAGACTATCAAATTCTTCTCTATTTATTATAGCAGAATCTAAAATATTTACTTGCCAATTTCGATCGTCAATCTCTGGTTCTCCTTCATCTTCTGTGTCACCTGACGACTGTGGATAGGGAATCCTAGACAGTAAATCAGCGCATGTGTTAATCTTACCTGGAATGTACTCAATTTTCGTATTATATCCCTGTAAGTTCAATGCCCAGGTTTGTATTTTCCTGTTCTGCACTGGGGCTTCTAAAAAAGACTTTAAAGGCATATGGTCAGTTCTAATAACAAAATTTGCGTTATGTAAGTAGTAATTTAGTTTTTGAAGAGCGTAATGTATTGCGTAAGCCTCCTTCTCAATAGTCGTCCACTTTCTTTGTGATCTGCTAAGTTTATGCGACAAGAAGTATATAGGCCTTTCATTTTTAACCCCTGGTATTCCAGACTCTTTCCCTTCATATGGTTGCACCAAACACGCTCCTACTGCATTGTCTGAAGCATCTGTGTACAGTATCAACTGTTTGTTTAAGTCTGGATGCGTCAACAGTGGTACCAGTGTTAAACTGTTTTTTAAATACTCGAACGCTTTTTGACACTCATCATCCCACTTAAACCTAGCGTACTTGCCTGTTAAGTTTGTAATAGGTTCAGCTATTTTTGAAAACGCTGGGACAAACCGCCTATAATACGCGCATGTTCCTATAAAGGCGCGTACCTCCTTAACGTTAGTTGGAGCAGGTAACTCTTTAATAACCTTTATTTTGTCCTGGTCTGGTTTTATACCTTCTCTATTTATAATATACCCCAAATATTTTGTTTCTGTCTTTAAAAATTGGCATTTACTGAGCTTTAACTTCACATCATGTTTTCTTAACCTGTCAAACACTAACTTTATATGTTTCAAATGATCCTCCACATTTCCAGAAGTAAAGATCAATATAAGCAAGAGCGAACCTTTGCATACCTTCTAAAACTTCATTTATTAAGAGCATGTAGTGAGATGGCGCAGTTTTGACTCCAAAAGGCATACGTAAAAATTCATAAGAACCCATATGAGTACAGAAAGCACTTTTTCTCTGCGCGTCTGCCGACATCGGAATGCACCAAAATCCTGCTCTTGCGTCTAACGTCGTAAAAAATGTAGCGCCATTTAGCAACCCCAAAATATCATCTATCACTGGTAGTGGATATGCAACATTTTTAGTAATTTTGTTCAACGCCCGATAGTCGCAACAGAATCGACTCGAACCATCAGGTTTGGCCACAATTACCACCGGAGATGACCACTCTGATTTTGATCTTTTGATTATCCCTGCTTTCAACATTTCTTCTATTGCCTTTTCTACAATTTCTCTATTTCTTAAGGGAGTTCTATATGGTTTTAAGCTAATCGGCGGATGGTCTCCCGTATCTATCTCCATTGTTACCGTTTTTGTCTTACCCAACTCTAAATCACTAATTGCAAACACATCCTGATTCTCCTTTATAAACTGTTCCAATACTTCTTTATTTTCTGGTGAAGTCTTTAACTGTGCCAACAATTCCTGTTCTCTTGTCTGTTTATCTAGTGAATGTATTTGTGCTGTATTTCTTTTGAATGGATGGATCAATTCATTCATTCGTGTGTTTCCTCTACTTCCGCGTCCGCGTCTGTTATTACTTCTTTCACTAGAAGACTGTGAATAATTAGTTCCCGGCATTTCTACTCTATCCGTTGCCAATATTTCACTAACGTTCTGTTCAATTTTTGCTACTACACACCCTCTGTATAATTTAATTTCTCTACCTGTGTTGTTAATCACCATAACTGGAAAGGTTAAGTGTTTATCTAACACTATTATTCCATCCGGAACTTCCAAACCAGGCTCATCAATTATTTCCTCTTGTAATTCAGTGATTCTGACTGTGTTTCCTTCTACATAATATGGGTTTTTCTTCAGCTTCACTTGTATCAAATTAACCGACTGTGGTTTTAACGTCGTTGTCATTTTAACTCTAACTAGTGCTGATATATGCATGTCTTCTTGCATATCTATATAGACGTCCCTGAATTTTAATTTGTGTAAATCATAGAAAAGTCTTACTCCATTTTTTATTAAAAAATCTCTTCCTATTAACATGTTTCTATTTAAACCCTTCACTACATGAAAAAGGTGTCTTATGTTGATCCCTCCTAACTTAAAATTTATCATTGTTTGTCCAACTACTTGTAAATTTTGTCCCGTAACAGAGTGTAAATTATTATGACTCTTAAATACTCTACAATTTCTTACTATTTTGTATAGAAAACTTTCTTTTACTACACTAACCTGAGCTCCCGAATCAATTAACGTACGAACTCTATACTTTCCTATTTCTAATATACAAGAACTATAATCTGTTTTATCTTCTATAAATTTCTTGACTTCATCTAGTTGAAAATATTCTCTGTTCGACCTATTATACCTGTTGTTAACATATTCTCTAACCCTTGGGACCTTATTATTTACCCTCCTATCATAGGTCCTGTCTAATAGGTAGGGCGCCGATTTTCCTGTGTTCTTGTACCTGTAAAATTCCTGTGTCCATCTACAACATTCCTACTCACCCTATTATTGTCATGTCTACCCTGTGTATTCGACTGGACATGCCTGTTATTACAAAACCGAAAAACATGTCCCCGTTGACCACAATTCCAACAGACAATATTTGTACTATTTATGTTACCTACTGTTTCTCTTGTAGGGTATCTCATATTTCTTCTTTCCTCATTATCATACCTATTTCTACCTTGTAACGTCTGTATACCTCCTCTCCTATTCCATCTGAATCTTGTTTGTCCTATTTCCATAGGTTCCTCAACTCTGTCATCTCGATTACTTCCCACTTCTCGTCCTGTTCTTAATCTAAACCTACGTCTCAAATTTTCTTCTTGTACCGCGATATCCACTGCTTGTGATAACCTCTCAGGGTTTTCCCTCATTAATTTAAGTTTCAAACCATCAGACTTTATGCCATCCACAAAGATCCCTACCAACATCCTTTCTACCTCCTCTCCTCGTACATTCTGTCCTAAGAATGCCTCTTCAGCCAGATTAATTAATCTATCGCTAAACAATTGTACCGTCTCTCCGTTATTTTGTTTAGCCTGCCTCAACACCGAAAATGCATGTTGTGGATCCGTTATTTCTGCATATTTCCTTGCTAGGTCTTCCTTGAATTGTTCCCATGTCTCATCTACTCTAGCTTCTAGCTTTCTTCTTATATGACCCATTTCTTATAGTCTCTGGCCTGTCCACTAAACTTTACAATTTCTGTTGCCATGCCTTGTTGTTTAATCACCATATTAAGTCGGCCTACTGCTGTACCCACGCCTGTCAAAACCTGGTCCAAGTTATCTGGTTCCGCCATGCTGAAAAATACTGAAACAAAGCAAGCAACCAATCACACAATTACAATTTCCCAAATCCCAAACAGCACAATTCAGTTGGTTATAATATTGTAAGATATTACATTAATCAGAGGAAGCATCAACAATATCCTGTCTGAGCATAGGAAGAATGAACCCTGTCCTCAATAAAAAAACTCAAATTTGTGGCAATCAGAAGGTTCCTTGTAGATATTTGTTTCTTAAACCACAATAATGTCCTGTACTCCACTCTAATTAATAAATTCGGAAGCTCACGGGAGACCTCGAAATACACAACTTTTACTCCGAGTCTATTTCCTTAATTAATCCGTCATCTTCTTTTACCAACTTACGGATTCAGTTCAACCAACCAGAGCCCGCATCAAGTGAAAGTCTCGGAATTCAGGTGGTGGAGTTCAGATATCACTTCTCTTCCCTCAGGTAATTTCGTCCTTCTCGTGGGCTGCCAGAAAATTTTCAACCCCTGGTTGGGTCACATCTCATGGGCTGCCAGACAATCTTCGACCCCCTGGTTGGGTCCCTTCCTTGATCTCAAGTGGGTACTTCATCGTCGTATGGAATGGGTCATAGGAATATAACGAGGCCCAAAAATGGATTAGGTGTGTTTGGGTCATAGGAATGACAAGGCCCAAAAATGGATTAGGTGTGTTTGGGTCATAGGAATGACAAGGCCCAAAAATGGATTAGTATCAATCAGCCAACGGCTAGTGATGAGCTGACCTTGAACGAGTTCTGACTTCCGACAAAATCTTGAAAGTGGCAAGGTTCAGGCAACGGCCAGGTTAGGCCCCTTATAAATGATACGATTCAAATGTTCAGCCACGGCTCCAGGAAACCCTTCTTGTCCTGGCAGTTTTGTCTGGATTCTTTAGTACTTCGCGTGGTAGGCCATTATCTTCATAATTTGTCTTACAGCATGCCGCCAGTGGATAGTTGTTGTTGGCCGGCCTAGATCAACCTCAGATTCTCGGTCCACGGCACCATTTATTACTTCTGTAGTAGTGTCAAATGAAGTAACAAGACTTGATCTGTACTAAAACTTTATACTTTATTCTCAAGATGACAAGCCGTGTCTTCTCAGCTGGACTATCGGATGTTGACTGCCCTTCACAACAACAATACGTCACGATTGAGCATCTCTCTCCGCTTTCACTCATAATGCTCAATCGTGCTGTATCTCTAATTCCCCACTAGATCCTAATTATAACCCAAACTACACATACTGTTACAATTACACTGAGTCATGTGTAATGTAATAATTACACCACAGCTGAGGAAAGTGTATAGATTACGTCAAACCAGAAAAAGTTTGTAATTACACTGAACATAAAAAAATTTAATGAACACATTGTGTAATATTTAATAAAAACACACACAGACATTAAATATGTTGTTTAAAATGCAAATAAACACATGAAATTTTCCAAGATGCAAGCTATAACTTAAACAGTGTAAATGTTGAAAAGTTAAATGAAAACAGGCAAATTATAATAATGGCATCCACTCTGGCAGATTAACCAGTTTAAACCATGCAATGTGTCGTAAATACACCAATCCGGGTATTAATAATTAATTCAAATTTGACGATGTAATAGTTACTCCAAACTTTACCATATATAATAATTACATTACTTCCATCTAATGTAACAAAAATCTACAAAGCCTAGAATCTAGTGGTTACTTCAAATTGTAAAGTATATATATTTACACCAGACTTTACCAAATGTAATGATTATATTACTTCCAGTCATGTTATGTAACATTAATCCACGAAGCCTAGAATCTAGTGTTACTTCACATTATAAAGTATAATAATTACACCAGACTTTGCCAAATGTATTGGTTACATTACTTCAGACCATGTAATGTAATATAAATTCATAAAGATAACATGTAGTTATTTCTCAAAATTATAAAGTAAAATAATGACACCAAACATTGCAAAATGTAATTATTACATTACTTTCAACCATGTGATGTACCATGATGCCTAGCAAGTAATGATTACTTCAAACTGTAGCATGTAATAAATTGCACCAAACCTGACAAAATAATTACATGACTTCAAGCCATGTAATATGTCATTATTCTGTCTCTTCTCTCGCCCTTTATCTGTTATTGGGGCATACCCCCTCAACCAACTCACTCCAAGCCATGTGGAAGCCATGAGTGTTGTTCTTCCATGACCCTACCCCGTTCAACTTCAGAAGAGAAGTTATAATTAGGGTCCATCCCAGCCTTAGATTAATAATCCTGTGTCCGAATCCACATTTTGGAAATTATTATATTTTTTTGGCGCTCGCTTTGAATTCAAGCGTAGTCCATACACACTATTTATAGTAGTGATGAACTGAATTTTGCATGTGGATTAGCTTTCCTTATTTACAGTGTCCCTCACCATCAGGCGAACCCACTCCAACTTCAGAGGTACTGGTAATTTACGTCCCCTAGTAAAGGACGACAGGTCATCATTTTAGTCCAGCTGTCCGTTGTAGGGGTTGAACCGCTTACCTCGACATCAGCACAACAGATGTTTAAGAACATGCATTCTTACCCATTCAGCCATGCTGACCTGCTGGAAATTAATTTGAAAGAGATTGTTGTCCATAGGAGGTACTGGTTTATAGAAGCCGTGGAATGTAGTGATTCTACTAAAATAATATTCTTAATAACTTCAGATAGATAACATTATATATGAAAAGAAATAATACTAATCAGTTGTAAAAGAGAAAAGAAAAATCACAACAGAAATGAGATTCCTGAAAAGAATACTCAATGTATCAGAAATTAAGAAATCAGGACTAAAGTGGGGGTTATAGCTGCACTAGATTTTATTAGAAGGCAGCACGTAAAATGGTTTGGCCATGCAAGTAGGTTACTATCAAACAGTATAGTGAGTATACCACAATAAGCAATGATGTACAGACCAGAGGGAAGCAGAGGAAGAGGCCGACCACATAAACGATGGCCGCAGGGAATAACAGAGTCCAAGGGAATATCGATACATGAAGCCCATAAACGGGCGCTCTCCTGCTGTTTATACTTCACCTCGACACCGCAAGGTACAAGAGGAACATGATGAGATGAGTTGTAATTTTATGCAACAAAAATTAGGGGTGTACTTTTTTGTTTGGTAAATATATTTGTAAAATACCGTCTTTTTTTTTTTTTTAATTTGTTCATTCAAATATTACATCAGTATGTGAATTACAAGATTGATAGGGGTGTTTGTCCATAGGAGGTCATGGTGTATAGAAGCCGTGTAATGTAGTGATTCTACTAAAACAATATACTTAATTACTTCAGAGGGATAAAATTAATACATGAAATGAAATAATACTGATCAGTTGTAATTTTATGCAACAAAAATTAGGAGTGTACTATTTTGTTTGGTAAATATATTTGTAAAATACCATCTTTTTTTTTCAATTTGTTCATTCGAATATTACATCTGTGTGTGAATTACAAGCTTGAAAGGGATTTTTTCCCATAGAATTCATGGCTTATAGAAGCCGAGAAATGTAGTGACTCTACTAAAACAATATTCTTAATTACTTCAGACTGGGATAAAATTAATGAACATGTAATTTTATGTAACAAAAATTAGGACTGTGCTTTTTTTATTTGGTAAATATATTTGTAAAATACCGTCTTTTTTTCGATTTGTTCATTCGAATATGAAATCTGTGTGAGAACTACAAACTACATAATACTAGCAGTTGGTGGCTCTGCTATGTGAGCAGTAATAAATTTTCTTGTTCTTCGTGTCCATTTTCAATTTTGCCGTCATATTTTTACTTGTAATCCTATGCCATATGATTGTCATGATTGTTTGTATGTTTTGAAAATTGGAAAACAAAAGTGTCACAATTAATTTGCTTGGTGTCATGATGGTTTCTACTGACGTCGTGACGTTCCAGAAAAAGTGTTTGTGCAACATGATGTAAATATATTTGAAATGAATCAATACAATGCTGTACAAGAAAATCACGGTAATTGTAAGGACTGTTTTAGAGAAGTTTGTTTTTTATGTGAAACTGTAGTGTACTGGTACCTTTCCGCCTTGACAGACGATAATTTGTTACATTGTGCTTCCAAAACAAAAGAAGTTTAATAGCCTCTCCATAGCGCAAAGCCTGGGCTGAATTGCAGAGATCATGTGTTGCCATGCAGCATGATCCCTCTCTCAGCCTGCCTAGTCCCCAGGATGGTTAACCCGGTCAACAAATGCCCGCAGAAGTCGGATGTGTCGGCCTAACGGCGCAAGAACGCAGCTTTGCTGTAAACAGGCACAACGCAATCACATCCGAAAAAAAAAATTTGGATGAACATTTCCTCACACTAGGATAAGGCTTGTACACTCCCAATTGCACTCCTCTGTCCGAAGCCGTCGGCACAATATGACCTAATGACAGTTTATTTGGTCATTGTCTTCTGTGTTTCTCAATCTAAGATAGTGTGTCATGCACCTCAAAGGCCATGCGTCTGGCTTCAACATGCATTTGTGTACGGCTTACTTCCTGCAGCAAGTTAAGAGAGGTGTGGCCAGACAAGAGCACAATGCGGGAAGCCACAGAAGATTAATAAACCAACACAGAACTTGTTTCGTGAGCCGCTACACACTGCAGGATTTACTGAGGAGGGTTTCTGTACACTTATGGACTGAATGGGTCGATGTACAATGAGGATGATCTGTCGACTGACTGACTAACCAACTGGATCCCATCCAAGGTATAGGTATTTTTCCCCTAACAATCTTGCCAAGACTGTGGCTTTACTGCTTACTGTTTGCAATGCTCAACTACTGTTGGATTTTTAACATATACAACTTGCACAGGACCACCGATTTTCCGCCCTTACCTGATAAGACCAACTGGCAAGGAACTTGATGTTGATTATTGTGTGATACTGATACGGCTCCATCGTGAAAGAGTTACGGACACAATTTGTAACCTCGCATACCGCGTTTGAAACACAGCTACGGGTGATATGGCAGCAGACCACCTTATGTTGGTTTTTATACAATGGTATGGGTGCTAGTTGTCCAGAAAGCAATGGTAAACTACTGAACGCAAACTTGCCAAGAAATCACAAACAAGCAAAAGATGCTGGGGTTGACTGTGATGTATTGTAAAGGATATGCAACAAACTAACTTGATAAGGATAGGTGTACAATCTCACTGCCCAAGAGATGAAGGGTGAGAGAGATCGTGTGTATCAGAGATTATGTGAGAGAGGGTGTGTGAAAAAGTGTGAGAGAGAGAAAGTGTTTGAGTGAGTGTATGAGAACGAGAAAGTGAGAGATAGTGTGGGATAAAGAGAGTGTGTGTATGTGTGAGAGAGAGTGTGGGAGAGGGTGTATGTGAGCGAGAGATCATTAGATACTGATGGTTCCTGCTAAAATCCTAGTCCTGTGCTGGGATCAAGAAGCGGACAAAAAGCAATGTTCGGACCCCACACATGCCACAACAGCCTGGAAATACTACTTTCCAGTAAACTAAAGATAAGAGATGCTGAGACGTTTGTTGCGAATTCCGTGGACTGACAGAGTAACTGCTTTCTTACTTGAGTTCGTTGGCTTGAACTCAACGCGAAGTCCTGTATGTCGGATAAAGGCATCCTGTTGTCCAACATCAGTGTGATGCCATACAGGACCTGAGGTTTGCGTGAGTATCCGTTGTCCCATGTCTGGCTTATTGGTGTGCAGACTGGTGATTCCTCGCCGTACAGGCAGACACTCTCCGACTTCGGAGGAAACTAGAGTAACTAACAACGACTGCCTGAAAGATGCTAATAAAACTAGAAATTATATACAACTATAAGAAAGAGACAAACAGCTTTCTTTGGTCATCTGATGAGAAGAGAGGCACTGGAGAACATCTTGACAACTGGAAAGATCGAGAGGAAGAGAGGCAGAGGCCGACCAAGCGAAATGATGTCGGATGGACTGAGACCGTGGTATGGAGGAATATAATCAGCGGTGTTGATCCAGAACACCAAAGACATGAACGACGTTTACACCAGCTGACTTGACGATGATGAGGTGATACTGATGAACGTAACTTTGGAACTGGTAAAATGACAGCTAAACTTTTGTTGCAGGAGTGCCCAACATATACAGAACAGAGAAAACTATTTTGGCCCACATCCGCTTCGTTGAGGACAAATTGTGGAGATGTCAACAAGCTGAAGTTGACTGCTGTTTTCTTTAAATATATTCCGGTTGACATCAGAAGGTGCACAGAGAAGAAGAAACTCCTATCTCATGAGTCTGTAGCAGATACTTACCTCTCAGCCACGGCTGCCTCTTGGATCAGATAATTGCTTCTGGGCTCTAAACCTGTGGCTGTTTAGTCGGTTTCTAGGGGGCTGCGTGGTCTCGAGGTATGGTGTCCGCCTGGAGTGCTGAAGGTCCCGGGTTCAAGCCCCGGTGATGCCGGGTTCTTTTCTCGTGGACTTCTAGTAATAAAATGTCCCCTGGTCTCTGAGTAGTGAGATCGGATGCCCGTGTGTATTGTTGCGTACGTAAAAAATCCCTTGGCAGTTGGAAATCGAAAAAGAGTAGCCTAACGGCGCTGCCCGGGAAAAATTTGGAGTTAAAAATCTACCCAAAGTATTTCAGGATCCTCGCCGGTGCTAAGGAGTTCGTGCACTGAGTTGGGTTTCTCCAGACTCAGATGTGAGTTAGGAGAACGGAGCACTTATGGGTTGCACCCGTGTGCCGTGATATTAATCCATCGACTAAACTAAATTAAACAACTACCTGATTCAGTGCCAAGCGAAAAGTAAGTTTGGACCAAAATATGGTTCACAATTACTAAAAACTAAACTAAACTGGTTCACAATTAAATGAACAATTATTGTAATGCAAATGTCCATTGACTGAGCATTGAAATTGAGGGAGAGACCACGAAACAAAACAAATAACACGATAACCCTAATATGGGGATACCCAAAAAAAAATCGATTATGATCTTTCCTGTGGTAACATGTGGATGTGAGTAATGAAGCATTTCGCAATCACCTTTTAAAAAATGAGGGCCTTTGAATCTAAATGTTATTTTAAAAGTTATGAGAATATCATGAGCCAAAAAGAAGAAAAATACTGAAATTCTACCAGATGTGAACATGAAGAAAGCTGGCTCAACATAATTAAACAAGTGAAAGTAACATTTTTGGGAGCATGCATCTTTCCTGTCAATCAACCAATTAGGTGCGATCTCCACAATGATGGTTGATTGCAATGGATCTCCAACACAGTCTGTCTCATCAGACTGCTTATCGTCCATCTCTTGATGTTATCTTCCCACTTGTATCGTTGTCTACTTCCTGCTCGCTTGCCTTCATTCTTACTCTCCAGTTTTTTTGTTTTGTATGTGGCCGAAATATTGCATCTGCCTCTTTTTTTTTTTAAGCAGCTCTGTTTTCATCCCCTAGTTAGCAATGGAAAGGAAAGGCCATCAATGAACATCACAGCACACACAGAGATACTAGAACAAGTAACAAGTTTATTCTATCTTGGACATGTAATAACAGATGATGGCAGAAGCGAAATAGAAATCAAAAAGAGAATCCATCGATAATGTGTCATGCCGGTAAGAGTGGGCGGTCATGTTTTGCCATTTCACTCGATCACCAGAGTCGTGGATCAGCTCAGTGTTTGTGTCTCAACCATACCACGTGGTCAAGCCATCCAGGTATTTACTTCTCGGTCTTCCCCATGTTCTCTTCCCCTCGATCTTGCAGGTGTCACTAAGTTCTTTAATTTATTTCTTCTCATAACATGTCCAAAAATGGTTGACTGACTACATCTAATTTCTCCAATCAGTTTACGATTTTCATTTGTTTCTTGTAGGACTTGGTCGTTGGTTTTTCTGTCTGTCCATTGTTTTCTTTGAATTCTCCTCAGAAACCACATTTCCACAGCCATCAGATGTTTTTCAGCTAGACTGCTTATTGTCTACGCTTCACATCCATACAAAAGTACAAGCACCTCAACATTCTTTTTCTCGTAGCAATTGACATCTTTTTATTGTTCAGTATGTTTTTCATCTTGCTAAAGGCTACCTTCGCCATGGCGATTCTTGTTCTAATCTTTTCAAGGCATCTCCCATCAGATGAAACGACGCCGGACGGCAAAAGTGGAAGATGATAATGATGATAACTTAACTATATATAAGTTATGATAATCGGTATAAACATCCACAGTCATATTTCAGAATTCCATTTTTAGAATTCCATTATACATACATTATAAATTAATATAACAAGTTTAAAAACGATAACTGAACAATTATACGTATACCACAAAAAATGCACATCTATATATACAACTTATACTATATATCACAATTATAATTCAGGAGGGTTGATCAGGATACATAAATAAATTTGACCTCAATAATCGCAGTTACTTATACTACTTATAGTTACCACTGATATCTCAGAAACAAGAAAGAACTGAAAACGCATGTAATATTTTCACCTCCACGAACGAATACTATTTATATTTCTGCAAGTTTCTATCACCATAGCGCAATACTTTTGCGAGAACTGCGAATCTACAACCATGGCCAAACAAGAACACTACGCAGGAAGCCAAAGAAGATTGATAAACCAACACAGAACTGGTGTCATTAGCCTCTACACGTTGTGGAAATTGCTGAGGAGGGGATCCGAGCACTTATGGACTGAATGGTTCGATGTGCAATGAGGATGATCTGTCGACTAACTAACTAATCACCATAGCGACCGATGATTTGGGTAGTCCATAAGCGTAGGGAGAAGGTGCAGTTTTCCATCTTGAGCCAAATGTGTTGCCTCGACTGCGTTAAGTTTATGTTCGTTTATTATTCTCTTCATATAATTTATTTATTTTTACTTGTTGTCGTATATACTGTTTACGAAAAACACATCACTTTATTTTTTCCCGCCATTACAAATAGCTTAATGTATTGTCGAAAGAAAATGCAATGGCAATTAATTTTAAATGTAATATACACATAAAGAAAAACCAATGAGAGAAATAAATATTAATATTAGAAGCAACAAGCAATGCGGAAAAACAATAAAATTGCAGAGCAATACCGTAAATCTGAATCTAACAGACGTAAAGTTTATAGATAGGCCTATCTCCAAGACACACAAACTAAACAGTCGTAGTCATAAATTTTTTTGTTTTGAAACATTGTGGAATCATGACACACATCACACGCGCACACACACATACACACACACACACGCACGCACACAAACAGTCAGTAACTTATTGAATAAAATAATTATCCCCAGAAATGTAAAACAGAAGATATAAATATAGAAGTATCGTTCGTCATTTGTTTCTCTGTGAATACACACATTTAAGTACGATAATTTGATTTTGTGTATGTCGTATTTATATCTGTAATGTCTTGGGTTCTAAGAATATCTTGGGTAAAGAAAAGAACAAATGCATCCATACTTAAGGAGTGGCTAGCCGAGTGGCTAGAACGCGGTACTCTCATTCGGAAGACCCGGGTTGGATCCCTCGGTAAGGTGTGGGATTTTTTTCTGTCGGGGGCATAAAGAAAATCCTAACCAGCACAGTTCTCGGCGACTGCACTAGCCAGGCGGCCTTAATTCCTCTGGTTCAAAGACCCCTCTGCTATACACCGCAAGGTACTATATTGGCAGTAAATGACAGTTAATGACAGCATCCATACATCAAGATCTGAATATTGAAAGGGGTTGGCTATTAAAGATGACAAAACAAAGAACATTGATATATTTTGGTCACTTGAAACGTCATGAAAGTTTGGAGAGAAAAATAATTGAGGAGTATGTGCCTAGGAAGAGGAAGGCCAAAGAGAAGATGTGTGCAGGATGTGGCGGATGATCTTGAGATTGGTGTATCAGACGCGGGACATCTTGCTTGTGATCAAGAAGTTTTCCGGAAGGTTGTTATGGGAGCGAGGTTCTGCAAAGGATGTGCTACTGTATGAATGAATGAATGAATGAATGCCTTGTGTGATAATGGAAAATGTAGTGTCTTTTATTGTTTTAGATAACGGATTTTCGTTATTGTTGTTGTTCAGTCATGCCTGTCTTTCGGTTAGTTCTGAACTATCCGAGACGGAATAAGAAATGATGTTATCAGACAGACGGTGGGATGAACATAGTGAGCCACATATATTGAAACACAGAGGAAATAATTCGGCCATCTCGTCAGAATACAACACCATCAACTACCAGCACTGGCCTTGCATCAAAGAAGGTCTGCTATGAGAGCAAGAGGACACCCGAGAAGAAAATTATGACACCAAAGACATTGTACATGTCCACAAATTAAAAAAAAATAAACGAACAAAAACATAATAATGTAAACAAAATGTGAATAACTGAGGAAAACTTTAAAGAAATAAAAACAGGAACCCGCAATGGGCGTGTGAGGGTATTATAACCGTCACATGTTGTAGGCCTGCGTGCACGGGGGTATAAGTAGTAGGGTGTCTCTCCGGTACTTAGGAAAACATTCTAGTCAGCGCCACCTGGGGGTGAACTTTCTAGTTAGCGCAAATTGAGACGTTCTAGTTAGTGCAACTACTGAGCGTAATCTTGCCAAGAAATCACAATCAGCTGAAAGATGCTGTTGTTGACAGCGATGTCCTGTAAAGAATATGCAAAACATGTTTTTTTTAGTTAGTGCAACTTGGGAGAAAACGTTTTAATCAGTTTTTCCCCCCGTAATTACACTAGACTTTAACATCTGTTTTTATTATACGTAACTACACTATGCTTTAACAGATGAATAAAATTAGAGGAACTGATGTTGAGTTGAGTTGAGTTAAGAACCGACATCACTGCACTCAGGACTTTACCATACGTGCTCAGTTCCCTCGTACAACAGCCAGCGGAACTGATGTAAAGCTGTGGAAATGTAAACAACATAATATAACACAGCGAAATGCACCTTTACAGAACAAAATTACGAAAAATACTGTATGTTTCGTAAATCTGGGTATTTTTCGTAATTCTATTCTGTAAAGGTGCATTTTGCTGTTATTTTATATTGTATACTTTAACTAACAACGACTGCCCGAAAAAGGCTAATGAAACTGGAACATTATATACAACAATAAGAATGAGGCAAACAGCTTTCTTTGGTCATGTGATGAGAAGAGAGGCATTGGAGAATATCGCGACAACTGGAAAGATCGAGGGGTAGAGAGGCAGACTAAGAGAAATTATGCTGGATGGACTGCGACGGTGGCGTGGAGGAATATCAACAGCGGAGTTGATCCAGAAAATCAAAGACCAAGATCTGTGGGGGGGGGGGGGGGGGGGGGTGTCACGAACTCATACGCCAGCCGGCATGGAAATTGATGTCCTTTAACAGGACATTAATTAAAAAAGGGGGGGGGGGGAATAAAATAAAAAATAAAATTGTGAAAAACGAAAAAGAAAGGCAGACTACCACGTGTAATGCCTCCAATGGAGCGACATAAATTCAAATGGTTTCTGAAAACGAACTTCCCCGTTACGCGAAATAGAGAGAAGCCCTAACAGAAGTAACCCCATTGGCCGCCGAGCCATGCAAACTCTACGACCAGCAATTTTGAACAGAGCTCGACCGTGCGTCCCCGGGGGTGCAGCGGGAGCTCAACTATCGGAATGGTGTGGTGGAAACAACCAATCTAGACAGATCAAGCCGTATAAGATCATAGCGATCAATGTCAGACGTGTCTCCTGACACACGCTCCAAGGATTCTATGTGTTTCAGCGCTTTATGTAGCGCCGTGGTCTTTGTGTTATTTTTCAGTGGTTATTGATGATTTAAATAATGCGTGAGTTTTAAGTAAAACTCTTGCATAGAGTATTAAAATATTTGCAATTATGAGCTATTTACCATTACTGTTATTATTTATATTTAAACAAAATTATTATTTTAATTTTTTAATTAAACACAGCCATTTAGTATGTTTTAATATTAAAATTTTACTTATGAAGGGTTATTTTCCTTTGTAAATTTCGAGGGGAAATAAATCATATAGTTAATTAACAGAGTTATCTTTCTTATTATGGGTCTATTTATTCCTGGCTTAACATTTACGGATATAGCAATTGAGGAATCCTTTGAGACCACAAAAACAGCACACAAATATACGTGTATATATACGAGTATTGTTTGGCGCTCAAAGAAGTTGAAGAAAGAAGTAGAATCTAGACAACATAACAATTTAAAGTTAAGTTACCGATCGGGATTCGAATCTGTCACCCGCAAATGACGACAGCGCCTCGCTGAAGGAACAAGTGTACTTCGACGCTTGATCGACTAGATACCCATAATACATGTCTTTATTAGCCAGGTCTATTCTTGCTTGCTTGTATTCGCTGGCTATGAACTCCAGCGTGAAGTCCTGTATGTCGGATAAAGACATCCTGTTGTCCAACATCAGTGTGATGTTATACCGGACCTGAGGTTTGCGTGAGTATTCGTTCTCATGTCTGGCTTATTGGTGTGCGGACTGGTGGTTCCTCGCCGTACAGGCAGACATTCTCAGACTTTGGAGAAATCAACGATCCTACTGACTTTAGTCAGGACCCCGAAGGGACCTGTTGCCCAGGACGCTCGGCGAGGACGTGTCAGTAGGTCTTGGCCAGTATAAAACCCAGCCCTGGTGCCTTGAAAACACCTCTGCGTCCCAACCAGGTCTATCATCCACACGAACCCACAACTGTGGAAAATGGACATCGTATCTATCTATATCTAGCCGTCTCCGTGGCCAAAGGCATGCGAACGCGGTTCGTGAGCCGCTTACCAGGCGTTCGAAACGCAGCCGCGACGGATTTGTGCAGCAGACCGTGTCGCGTTATGTTATAACGTGTTGGTATGGGAGCTGGTCGTCCAGAAATCAATGGCAAACTACTCAACATAAAATTTGCCTAGTACATCAACAGCAGCTGAAAAATGCTGCTGTTGACTGCAACGTCCTACAAGGGATAAGAAAAATGTTTGCATATCCTTTACAGGACATCGCTGTCAACATCAGCATCTTTCAGCTGATTGTTGATTTCTTTTTGCAACATAAAAAAAACAAAAAAACAATCTAAGCATTAAAATAACACCATACGTCTCAGAATTGTATATTAAACCAGAATAGGTCAAATAATACATACACAAACGCATTTGGACCGTAATCCCGTCGCCACAGCGTCGGCATAGTTATTGTACTAATTTAAAAAAAAAAAAAAAACTATCACGCCTTTTTCATACTATCAATCAATCATGTGCCATGCTCGAAAGCGTGGGCGGTCATGACTCGCCATTTCACTCGATCACCAGTGTCGTGGAACAGCTCAGTGTTCCTGTCTCGTCCATGCCACGTGGCCAAGCCATCCAGGTATTTTCCTCTCGGTCTGCCTCTATTTCATATTATACTCTGTACTTATATATTCTTCTTCTTGTACCCCATTTTCAGCAGGCATTGGCGATTACGACTTTCTGCTTATCTCTGTAATACAATGTGATAATAAATGTAGCGCTGCTTATAGTTTTATTTGTTTATGTGTTGTCCAGTACCATAGCTGGAAAGTTATAGCCAGACTGAGTACAATGTTAGGTCATGAAAAAATCGCCTAAAAGTCGACAGGGTCGACTTCATTGCAGCGGATTTTATCCCATATGACTCAGTCTCTTTCCGCAGCGCGGGAAGCTGAAAGCGTCGCACAAAGCACGAACCCCGTAGCTCCAGCGACGACCCCAGGAGTTTCCGAAAAAAATACACCCGTGAACAGAAGGTTACGGCCTGGAATCAAACTCACAACCTTCGGAGCCCGAGTCAGATGGCTTGGCTACTTCGCCACGGAGAATCTCTTTAGGTCATATTGCGTCATACTACAGCCGGGGTGTGGCCTGAATTTCTCTCCAGTATGTATAAAATTGTCGGTCTCCCTGGTCGAGAGGTTAGCAGCTTTCTCCGTAACCCCGAATACTCTCGTGGTTGACACGAGAGCACGGGAATTGGTTCGAGTCGCGCCAGTGACTTATGAGAGTATGGAGCCGGTCACTCAGAAAGTCGTGGCGTGTTGATGAGCGTAATCTAGCCTAGGAATCAACATACAGCTGAAAGATGCTGAGTTGACCACAATATCATGAAACAGGATGGAAACGCGGAAAAAAATGTATAAAATTAATAGAGCTGCGGTAATGTTGTGGAAATGTTCATCATCATCATCATCATCATCATCTTCCACTTCTGCCGTCAAGCGCCGTGGAAATGTTATCAATGTAAAATAACACAAAGTAATGCAGATTTACAGAACAGAATTACGAAACAATATTACGAAAAATACAGGACGTTGCAGTAAAAGGTTGGCCGTAGTGGACGAATATTAAAGAGCAACGATGTGTGCACCTAAGTATGATGGCGATAATTACGAAACTCATTTTATGTGCTCCTTTATGTATGTAGCAAGAGAATACTCTACTGATGAAGAATCAGATTCGCTGGGCTGGTCACTTGACTCGCATGCCAGATCACAGGCTCCCTAAACGAATTTTTTACAGCGAACTGCGTTGTAGTAAACGCTCCCAAGGTGGCCAGAGGAAACGCTTTAAAGACACTCTGAAAATCTCACTGAATGCTTTTGGAATTCATCATGACACCTGGGAGGCTGCAGCCAGAGACAGAAATTCGTGGCGTGCATCATTACGCAAGCGTGCAGTCATGTGTGAGGCAACCAGGACTGCAAGAGCTGTGAAGAAAAGGCAGGACAGAAAAACCACTGCAGGAAATCCTCCTCCAGAAACGTCAAGCATTCTTTGCCCACATTGTCAAAGAACATTTCGAGCCAAAATAGGCCTTATCAGCCATCTTAAACCCACGGCTCCACACCTTCAACCCCACTGGATGAAATAAATGGTCATCATCATTCTTGATGGACAAACAACAACAAAGCAAGAGAATCCTAAAGTCTGGGTGGACTAATGTGTGTGAGCGCACATACATACATCTGCGCACATCAACAAACGTTTATATTTATTTCCTATTGTTATATTCTGCTGCAGCTGTTACTTCTCTTACCACTGTAAGACTAGTTCTGTTCTTGTAGACAACATTCTAAATGCTGTAGACAACATTCTAATGCTGTGAATAAAATTATAAATTTGTATTTTATTCTATGGACGATGTTTTCCTGGAGGAGCGGCTGGCCGAGTGGCTAGAGTGCCGGATTCTCCTTCAGGAGATCCGGGTTCGAATCATCGATAAAGTGGATTTTTTTCTGTCGGGGGCAAAAAGAAACCTCTAACCTGCACAGTTCGCGGCGACTGCATTAGCCAGGCGGCCTTAATTCCTCAGGCTCATGACCTCTCTCTGCCATACACAGCAAGGTACTATATAGGCAGTAAATGACAGTAAACAAATGCCAGATGTCCTGTGTTTGGAACATGAGATGGCTTGGGGTTGGAACATTAGAGGTAAAGATTAGATGACACACTAGACAACATGAGAAATGAAACTGAACACGAATTATCTACAGCTACCACCTCCAAATAACCACAGGACCTCGCCGATGAAAACAAATGCATCTTAGCGCTCGTCAATTAGACACTAGACAAGACACCCATAAAACGGTGTCTTTATTGGGAAAAGAAGGTGTCATTTTAGGATGGATAAAAACAATCAAATACAGAGGTTCTAGAAAAACTGGGAAGAAAATGAGAGTTGAAGAAATAAATAAAAAAGAGGCAAGTGAAATATTTCGGCCACGTTAAAATTAACACTTATATAAAAACCATACTGGAGAGTAAGGTTGAAGAAAAGAGAGCAAGATGTCGACATCGATAAAAGTGGGAAGATAACATAAAGAGATGTACGAACAGCAATTAAGGCGAGAGACAGGTAATATTGGAGATCCATTGGGCATTGGTGTTGGAGATCCACTGCAGTCAACCTTCATTATGGAGACGGCACCTGATTAATTGATTGATTAGGAGGGGTGTCTACAACAATAGCAGACACTAATTGTAGGGCGAATGTATGACTCAAGTTGAAAGTAGAGGTAGTTAGCAAGTGAGGGGAATTTTGTGTGATATTTTGTGTGTTTTGTGAACTGCATGCTTAGAAAATGGCGGCGATCGGTTGCTGAACCAGCAAGTTTTGCATTATGCAGTAAGTTGTGAGAAGCTGCTGTATTTCTAGTGGCTGCCTCTTTTATCGACGATGAACTGTAATATTCGTGCCGGACTGTTATGTTGGCATTCTGGCAGCGGCAGTGGCGTGCAGGGGTTCTTTGATGCACGGGGCCAACCCCTTGATTGGATGCCCCTAAATTGTTCTTTACCTCATTCATTCCTCCTCCCTTCCGACTGCACTGTGCTGCTCACTCTCCCTAACTAGATGCCCCCCGGCTGGATGCTCCCCTCCCGGCTGGATGCCCGGGGCCGTCGCACCCCGCCCCCCCCGCACCCCCTCTGCACGCCACTGGGCAGCGGCCTTATACATGTGCTTGTCTGTGTGTGCTGTTGGGTAATCGGTATTTATATGGGGCTGCGAGGAGCATTTTGTGTGATATTCACTGGCACAGGAACGGAGCATTATGGGTGTGACCCTTTGCCGTGAAGTTGGAACCTCTGCTACATAACTAACACTAACTGACTTAACAGTTAGCAAGTACAGTTATTCCTTCACGGAGACACTGTGATTATTTGCAAAGGGCAGGCTTGAATCCCAGTGTGCTCACTACAACTTTCAATGCTTACACTGTCCATCTTGTCCTCTACCCGCCAATTCTATGCTTGCACATCAGTACCCATGCATACATTTCTCAACCTGAGATAAGCTGTCCTTAGCGGCCCGTGACGTCACAGACCCGTGTTGACATAATACTCCGCCATGTTGAATACAACCGGAAAGACAACAAGATCAGATATTTTCTGTCCGTGTTGCTGATGAGATTGTCTGCTTGTTATTTCACAACTTTCTGACCCCCCAGATTTCATTATTTTTAAGGAGCTGTACCTGTCAGATCAAGCTAACATACTATTGGTACTTTCAGGCAAGCATTCATTATTCTTATTATATTATGTACTTAGGGATGAAAATAATAATGCAAATTAATGGAGTGTTTCTCACTGTAACTGTCTGTAGTGTGTGTAGTTTATTTTTTATTTACTAAAATTAAACTAACAGTACTATCACCCTGAACAATTAAAATGCGATATAAAGAGGGCAGTTTCAGTTATGAAAAGATAAAGCAAGGAGCAAGCGTTCATATGTTTGTCCCCGGATGTCTTCTCTCTCTATATTATATGAAGTAGAGAGAGACCAAAGCGAGGCCAGGAATACGACGAGTGGGAGGTACTGGTAAACAATCAATCTGCGATATGCAGAAACTGCTGTGATACACTGCAGATTACAGTTTTAGTTATTTCAGTTTAGTTAGGAGCCCAACCCACAACCGAGTAGCCAGAGGAAGAGCCGGCTTCCTAGCGTTGAGCGGCGTCCTGGAATTCTGAATTCTAAAGCACCCGGTGCAGGCTGAGGCTGCTCTTCCCAAGGGAGGCGTGGCTTGGGAGCAGGCACAGTATCTCAGTATGCAGTTATGGGACAATGCATGAAGACAACAGCAAATCACGAAGACAACATAATGTCTTGAAACATGGTTCAGACGCATGGCAGGAGAAAGACACCTGGAGTCATGACCCGTGTGGGCCCACCCCCAGAGAGTGTCAGGAAGATAATAGGCCAAAACATTCCTGGAAGGGGGAAACCACTTCTGATGTTCAGAAGCCTTCTGATGTTCAGAAGCCTTCTGTCATGCTTGCTCCACGGCAGAGATTTTATGACTACTATAATCAGGGAACATCAGTAATGATGGATGAAAATGCAAAAGATCTTTAACTCTTGGACATTGTAGTTAGTTATTTAGTTAATAAGTCATAGTTCCAACTTCATGGCAAAGGATCGCCCATTATGCTCTATTCCTGTGCCAGTTAATATCACACAAAGTGTTCCTCACTGCCCCATGTAAAAAGTGGAACAGGTAGGAGTCTCGACAAACCAACAGCCCACACAGGTATACTATGCATAATGCCGCTGCCAGAATGCCAACACAGAAGTCCACCATGAAAAATACAGTTCATCGTCGAAGGAAGCGGCAGTCACTAGAAAACTAGCAGCCACACATTTATGCATAAGGCAACCCAGTTAGTTCAGCAACCAGCCGGCTGCCATATTTCTGAATATGCAGTTCACGTTACTAACAACCATAGACAGATGTAAAAGCTCTCCACTTGAAATTCATAGCTCACAGTGTTGCTCCACGTACTCAACTCAGTAGCAGCGTGACAGAACCATGCATTGCCAGTCCAACATGAGGAAAATGCATTAAGCAAACTGTAGCCACATGCATAAACACTCCAGAGGCCTTAACAGCTCAACCGCCTATACTCCATGTTGGGGACCTGAAGTCTTTTGACATTGGAGTAATAGAGAATGGTGAAAAAAGGACTGCTTGTATATCAAGAAAACAGAAACAATGGTTATAACAAAGAAAAAGATAACAGCGAAATGTGAGATAACAATTTTTTAAAGTGTTGCATTTCCTTTGCAGGACATTGCAATTAACCCAAGCTTAAAATATTAAGGCAATTTTACATTCAGTAGTTTGCCATTGCTTTCTGAATGAGAAAACATTAAGTCCAGATTAATGGTGGTGTGGGGGTTGGACCACCTACCTCATCATCAGTTTAAGAGCAAGCATTCTTATCCTTTCGGCCAGGTCATCGTCAATATAACTATAGACTGGGAAAAGGCTTAACTGTGTTGATAAATTTAAATACCTAGAGGCAGGTCAGCATGGCCGAATGGATAAGAACGTGTGTTTTTAAACATCCAGTGTGTTGATGCCGAGGTAACGTGTTCAACCCCTACTCCGGACAGTTGGATTAAAATGTTGACCTTTCCTTGATTTGGGGACGTTAATTACATGTACTTCTGAAGCCGGAGTGGGTTCACCTGATGGCAAAGGATACTATTAATAGGGAAAGCTAACCCACATGCAAAATTCAGTCCATCACTACTATAAATAGCATGTAAGGACTACTTGAATTCAAAGCGAGCGAGTGCAAAAAAAAATACTTAGAGGTAATTATAACATTGGAAGATGGGTGACAGAGATTAAGAGTAGAATAGGTTAAACAAAAACTGGATTTCAAAAAATATTATCTTATGCAGTAAGTCACTATCATTGAATGTAAGAAAGAGAGTTGTGAAATGTTATATGGAACCTGCTTTGCCGTATGGCAGTGAATCATTGAGCCAATCAATCAATCAGTCAATCAATTAATCAGTCAGTCAATCAATCAATCAATCAGGTGCTGTTTTCACAATGCAGGTTGGCTGCAATGGATCTCCAACATTGTCTGTCTCTCGCCCTGACTGTACATTCTGTCAGATTGCTGTTTGTCCATCTCTTGATGTTATCTTTCTACATGTATTGTTGTCTACCTCTTGCTCACTGAGTCATGAAATGCGATTCGACGGCTACTCCACCTTGCCCAAGGGTGTCCCGTAGACTAACAGAGGAAAGGAGGCATCTTACATCTCCTTTGATAAGGGATACCCCTACCCCGCTAACCAAAGATATATATATATATATATATATATATATATATATATATATATATATATATATATATATATATATATATATAATATATATATAATATATATCTCACCCTTTTCTCATTCATTACTCCACAGACTGCCTGTGTTTTCTTATTTAAATTACTGTTGCTGTATTTTCTGTCAGGCACCCTGGATGATGGAGGTTGCTGCACTGCTGGAGGTCCCCCCTTGCCTGCGCTCAGATCCCAGTGACGAGGTAGGACTTACATGTCTGCTGTGCTTTGTTTGTCTCGTAACAAGAACCCGTAATGGGTCAGTGATATGACATGGCCATTACATTTTGTAGATGAATGCACGGAGGAATAGTTGGTTAGCCTTTCCGTTATTTAGCGAGACAACGAATGCATTTATCTAACCCTCATGTGACTGTGCTCATAACATTATCAGCATATTTGTATTGAGTTGATCTCAGAATCGACACTCAGGACATTCACATACACACCCCGTCCCCTTGTTCAACAGCCATTGAAGAGTCATACTACTAATCTGTTTATCTCAGCCTCATTCAGTTTTAAGTCTTGTTTTGTGTGTGGTTTGTTTATCCCACTCTCATTTATCTTTCATAATCTCATTTTGTATGTGATTTATTGATCCAACTCTCATTCAGTTTTAACACCCGTTGTTTTGTATGTGATTTGTTTTATCCATTCTCCAGTCATATTCTTGCTATATTTCAGTACCCACAGTTCACTTCCTTGATTGGGGAACACCCTCTTCTGATTTCCAAAACTGTTGATGGCAGTGCCATGGTAACAAACTTTCGGTTCTGCGTCATCGAGAAGAAGTCCATCAATATTCCCCTGATGATGGTGGGTGACTTGCTGGTTAGCGAGGCCGCCAAGCGGCTGAGAATCGGCTGTAAGGATGGCTCTACATATAGGTGGGTCATCATCATCATCATCATCATCATCATCATCATCATCATCATCATCATCCATCATCCATCATCGTCATCATCATCAGCATCGTCATTATCATCATCATTGTGTTTGTCTGAAGATTTGTGTCAAAGCTTTCTGATCATGCCCTTTTGTGGTCTCTTGTACCCAGTAACTATCTTCGGCTCGACATGAGTCTTGAGTCATAAATTTATGGACTTCTGTTGGTTGTTTGATGGATGTCCTGTTTTTCTCATGTCCTAGATCTTGCCTCCAGTATTTTGAAGAATAGACCTCCATGTCTTATATTGTGACCTCACCCACTCTGATGTGTCCAGTGATAGAGTTGTACCTCTCCGTATCACAAAGCCTGGGCTGAATTGAAGCGACCATGTGTTGCCCATGCAGCTTTATTCCTGGCTAGTTTGCCCCAGAGGAAAGGTAACACCAATACACCTGGAACAAGACAAACTGAAGAAGCTGTCAGATCAGCAAAGCAATTGTCTGGCTGTCAGAACTTTGATTCTAGACCAGTTGCCGACCAAAGCTTAGGACTTGGTGTGCCCTGCCATGACGTTTAGTCTTCAGGTTGTATTTCCTCACACCAGGATAAGGCTTGTACCCTCCCATTTGCACTCCTCTGCCTGAAGCCATTGGCACAATGTGGGGTGTGGGGTTTAGTCAGCGCCGCCCAACATTCGGCGCTAACAGAAAGCAGGTAGTACCGTCTACTGCCATATGGTAGCTCTGTCGCATCAAACTAAGACCTGACAATATCGGATGTGTCACAGAAATTAAATGAATACATTTTTAAAGACATCAGGGAAATAGATAGCTACTGAACATAGAGACGTTATGGTGCCTGCCTTAGGCTTTGAAGCTGCTGGCTTCGATCACAGCAAAGGGTTGGATTTTTCTAAGAACCATTGCTATCTGACATCACACATCCCATATCTCTTGAGTAGTAAGACCTGATATTAAGCCTTCTTAGATGAGGGCTAAAGACAGGAGGTTCTGTGTGCAAGCTGTGCACGTTAAAAATACCACAGCGGTTGGAAATCGTGAGAAGAGTAGACCTTAAGGCGGCTACCCTGGCAAAATCGTTAGGAAACCCACAGATAAATAGAGCCCATTATTATGGTTGGAATCGTGTCTAGAGGAAGCAGACCGTACACAAATGCATGCTGCAGCCTGGCACTCTGACTTCTGAGGTGCATAACTGGGTGTCATACACTTCGCTGGACAGAGGAATACAGAAGAGGAAGATAGTTATGTTACTTGATGTTAGGAATGTTTTTCGGGAGTTCCTGACTCTGAACATTCACTATTCTCTTCCGGTCCCCAACATGGAGGATAGGCGGTTGAGTTGTTAAGGCCTCTGGATTGTTTATGTTTGTGGCTACGGTTGCTTATGCATTTGCCTCATGTTGGACTGGTAGTGCATGGTTCTGTCGCTCTGCTAATGAGTTGAGTACGTGGAGCTGAGAATTTCATGTGGAGTGCTTTTACATCTGGCTGCGGTTGTTAGTAGCATGAACTGCATGTTCAGGAATATGGCAGCCGGCTGGTTGCTGAACTAACTGGGTTGCCTTATGCATAAATATATAGCTGCTAGTTTTCTAGTGACTGCCACTTCCATCGACAATGAATTGTATTTTTCATGGTGGACTTTAGTATTGGCATTCTGGCAGCAGCATTATGCATAGTATACCACCTGTGCAGGCTGTTGGTTTGTCGGGACTGCTGTTGTTCCACTTTTCACATGGGGCAGTGAGGAGCATTTAGTGTAATATTCACTGGCACAGGAACATAATGGGGTGACCCTTTGCCGTGAAGTTGGAACTGCACCTAACTAACATACATTCACTATTACAACATTATCCTGTGTTCTGCCAGCTGGCATAGGCATTCATGTCTCTCTGTAGATCTCGGTCTTTGGTGTTTTGGATCAACTTTATTCCCCGGGAAGGTTAACCCGGTCAACAAATGCCAGCAGAAGTCGGATGTGTCGGCCTAACGGCGCAAGAACGCAGCTCTGCTGTAAACAGGCACAACGCAATCACATCCGAAAAAAACTCCGGATGAACGAAGAAGAAGAAGAAGAAGATCAACTTTATTGATGATATACCTCCATGCCACCATGTCAACCCATCCAGCCTCGTTTCTCTTGATCTGCCTCTGCCTCTTTTTCCCTTGATCTTTCCAGTTGTGACGATGTTCTTTTCTCATCAAATGCCCAAAGAAAGTTGTTTGTATCTTTCTTATTGTTATGTAAAATGTTCCAGTTTCATTAGTTTCTTTCAGGTAAGCATTGTTAGTTACTCTGACAGTTCACGGAATTCGCAACATTCGTCTCAGGAACCACATCTCTGTTGCTTCCAATTCTTTGTAATTTGCTCATTCACATTCCAAGATTCACTGCCATACATCAAAACAGGTTATATATAGCATTTCAGCACTCTGTTTCTTACATTTAATGGTATTGACCTACTGCATAAGATATTCTTCATATTCTGAACAAAAGAAGCTCTTCAAATTCTGAAGTTCTTCATTTTCTGAAATGCAGCTTTTTCCTGCCCTAATCTGCTCTTAATCTCTTTTGTGCATCTTCCGTCTGATGTTATAATTGATCCTAGGTATTTAAATTTATCAAATCGGTTAAGCATTTTCCCTTTTATTGTTATCTCACATTTTGGTGTCACCCTTTACTTAGCCTCTTAAAAAAAAGTTAGTTGCATATCCTTTACAGGACATTGCAGTCAACCCCAGCATCGTTTTGCTGTTTGTGATTTCTTGGCAAGTTTACATTCAGTAGGTTGCCATTGCTTTCTGAACGACTGGAACACATACATTTTATGAAAACCAACGCAAGGCGGTGTGCTGCCAAATTGCCCGCAGCTGTGTTTCAAACGTGGTATGCAGGATTACGAATTACGTCCGTAACTTCTTTGCCATAGAGCCATCCTAAGCCACAAACGAACCATTATTTTCTGTGTCTAACATCTAGCATGCGCGTGTCCTCTTCTGTTTCCACAGCTGCACTTTTGTCACCACTCAAGATTGCCAGCCACAGATGAACCATTATGTCTAACAGTAGGTCAGCATGGCCGAATGGATAAGACCACATGTGCTGATGCCGAGCTAAGGGGTTCAACTCCTACACCGGATAGTTGGACTAAAATGTTGACCTATCGTCCTTGACTTGTGGATGTTAATTACAAGTACCTCTGAAGTCAGAGTGGGTTTGCCTATTGCATAGGGCACTGTTAATAAGTAAAGCTAATCCACACGCAAAATTCAGTCCAGCACTAATAGAAGTATGTATGGACTACGCTTAAGTTCAAAGCGAGCGAGTGCAAAAAAAATATGTCTAACATCTAGTGTATCCTTATCTGTTTCCATAGCTGCACGTTTGTCACGACTGAAGATTGTCATTCTTGCACCTCCATCTTGAGGGAGAGGACTGGTCTACCTCAGAGCTTAAGTAGCCTGTTTGCCTACAGGTTTTATGCCTTAGCCATGCACAAGCAAGGCCTGAGGACTAACCTGACCAGTTCAGAAGAAGAAAACATCTTACTTTGTCAACCAGGTATCTCATTTTGTAGCTTGTGTGTCTATGGGAACTTAAGTCAATAGAGCTGTCATACTATCTGATTCAGAGTCCAATTTGTGTAAAATTTGAAATGGATAAATGTGACATGAGTTGGTATTAGGTATAGACACTTCTATTGTTTACAAAGACTTACATGGTTCAGAAAAATGGTGGACAGTCAGTTGCTGTACTAGCTGGTTTTTGCCTTATGCAGTAATGTGTGTGCAACTGCTGGCTTTCTAGTGACTGTCACTCCCGTCGACAATGAACTGTAACTTAGTGGCAGAATGTTGTGTCGACATTCTGGCAATGGCCTTATGCATGAAAAACTGAGAAGGGATTGAAAATTTGATAATATCAAGAGCAAAATGAGAAGACTAATTATTAAAAAGTTAGGTATATATGAGACCAGATGGAAAGGAATGGATATTGTAACATCTGAGGAATATAGCATAATCTATTCTGGTGGAGAGAAAAAACAGTAAGGGATATTAATTATAATGGATATAGAGAGATCAAAATTGATCAAAGAATATTGGACTGTGTCAGACAGGATATTACTAGTAAAGTTGAGTGGAAGACCTTTCGATATCAATATCATACACGTTTAAACACCAACAACAGACAGCTGTGATGACAGCATCAATGAATTCAATAATAATTTGAGAATGCCTTCAAGAAACGCAAGCATTCAGAATTGAATATGATAATCCCCGGGAAGGTTAACCCGGTCAACAAATGCCCGCAGAAGTCGGATGTGTCGGCCTAACGGCGCAAGAACGCAGCTCTGCTGTAAACAGGCACAACGCAATCACATCCGGAAAAAAACTCCGGATGAACGAAGAAGAAGAAGAATATGATAATGGGTGACTTTATTGCTAAAGTTGGAAATCAACAGGATGGATGCATAGTAAGCAAGTATGGACTTGGGGAACAGACTGAAAGAAGTTGCAGACCCATACAGTGGACAAAAGAGCATGAGATGATTATTGGAAACGCCAGGTATCAACATCCCCAAGGAGTTTATGGACATGGAGGAGTCCTAACCATAAGATAAGAAATCAGATTGATTACATTCTCATAAATTCAATAGAAGATTTAGGAATGCTATAAAAGTTGCAAAAAACTATACCAAGCGCAGACTGCTACAGTGACCATAAATTAATCATATGCATATACATATAAAATTAAAGAAAGTCAAATATACACCAAGAAACACACAATTTGATATACAGGCACTGAAGAGAGAGGAGATAAAAGATAAATTCAACGTAGGGTAAAGAACAGATTTGATGCATTGTCCGATATGGAAATATTATTTCAAGATGTCAGCGACAAATGGGAAATATTAATGGGAGGAGATATAATGATAATGAGAGGAGATAAAAGATGGGAAGAGATATAATAATAATGAGAGGAGATAAAAGATAAATTCAACGTAGGGTAAAGAACAGATTTGATGCATTGTCCGATATGGAAATATTATTTCAAGATGTCAGTGACCAATGGGAAATATTACAGAAATCAGTCAACCAAGCTGCAGAAACAACTATCCCAAAAATTAAGATGATGAGACGTTAGAAATGGATGACAGAAGACATCTTAAAACTCATGGAAATAAGAAGAAATAACAAATATAACCATGAAAAATATGAAGAGATTCACAGGAAAATAGGAAACTGCAAAGAGGCAAAAGAAGTACGGCTTGAGGAAAATTGCAGGGAAATTGAAAACCAACACAACAGCAGGAATACCAAATTAATACACAAAAGAATTTATAACATTACTAATAAAAGAACACACACATCACCAGGTTGCCTTAAAACCAAAGATGGCAAAATCATAATAGAAAAAGATAAGATTTTACATGCGTGGTCAGATTATGTGAAAGACCTTTCTGATGATACTAGAGAAGAACAGAATGATATTCAGAATAATAATGAAGGACCATAAATTTTGAAGATGGAATTTCAGAAAGCTCTTAACCATATGAAAACTGGCAAGACCCTGGGCCCAGACAACATCACAACAGATCAATGCCTTAGAAGAATAAGGAATAGACAAGGTCACCAGACTGCTGAACTAAACACACATGGGAGAGAGAGAGAGAGAGAGAATAATACACTGTCAGACACTGTTAGACATGTTTATAATTTCTGTCCCTCAGTTAACCCAGTATTTGCCTACAACTTTGACAAGGAAACGGAGCGGCTGCAGTTTGACACCAGCAAGCAGGGACCCTGGCGCAAGAGCCAAGCAAACAAAAGCTATGAGTACGTTGTTTGTCCTGTATGTTGTAAGTACGTCAAGGACCTTTCACATGCCTTGAGGTCATAAAACCCTATTTTGTCTAGATTAATCTGCACTTAGTTAGTCACGATTCCAACTTCATGGCAACATGTCGTCCCCATTATGTTCCGTTCCTGTGCCAGTGAATATCACACAATAAATAGTCTGCTATAGAAAGAGTTACAATCTCAGCATTTGAGGACACCATTGGAGGTAAGAAACTGCTGTATTGATAACTTTAAACAGATTAACAGTTTGAACAGTTTGTGATGAGGGCAGACTAGAAAATCATTAATAAGCTGAGTTCATCATTCAGAAGATACAATATGGATACAAATACAACGAAAATAGGTGTCAAGTCTTAGTCAAATATGGCTAACCTACCGATGACAGTAGACAGTACTACCTGCTTTCAGTTAGTGCCGCATGTTGTGCGGCACTCACCAAACCTGACACTCCACATTGTGCCAGCGGCTTTGTACAGAGGAGTGCATTTGGGAGAGTACATGCCTTATCCTCGTGTGAGGAAATGCAACCAACAGATTAAATGTTATGGCAGGGCAGACCAGACCCTAAGCTTTGGTCAGCCACTGGTCTAGGTTCGAAGCTCAGACATGCAGATCTGGCAGCTTCTGCAGCTTGTCTTGTTCCAGGCGTATTGGTGTTACCTTTCCTCTGGAGTAATCTAGGCAGGCTGCAAGAGGGATCATGCTGTATGGGCATCGGGTGCCACCCTTTGAAAGCTGGAACATCAACTATTCCTACACATGACACTTGATGGAAAAGGTGGAAGAAGAAGACGATGAAACAGTTTGTGATGAGTTTTTCAGAAAATGTTGCCAGTTTCTAATGATTGCATTACATTTTGTGTCGAAGGTTTTGCCCTACCTACCCAAAGTTCCACATCCTGCCAGCTGCTGTGGATGATGATCGGCTCAAAGTTAGCCTGGACTTTCGGGCGTTGAAGAGATTCCCTTCTGTTGTCTGGAGGTATGAAACCATACTGCAATGATTGTATATGAATATTGTGATTATTGTGTGTGAATATTTTGATGATTGTATGTGAATATTGAGATGATTGTATGTGAACATTGTGATGATTGTGAATATTGCGTTTATTGTATGTGAATATTGAGATGATTGTATGTGAATATTATGATGATTGTATGTGAATATTGAGATGATTGTATGTGAATATTGTGATGATTGTATGTGAACATTGTGATGATTGTATGTGAATAGTGCATTTATTGTATGTGAATATTGAGATGATTGTATGTGAATATTGTGATGATTGTATGTGAACATTGTGATGATTGTATGTGAATATTGCATTTATTGTATGTGAATATTGAGATGATTGTATGTGAATATTGTGATGATTGTATGTGAATAATGTAATGATTGTATGTGAATATTACTATGATTGTATGTGAATATTGTGATGATTGTATGTGAATATTGCAATGACTGTATGTGAATATGACGAGTGTCTGGTCGAGTGGCTAGAATGCTGGGCTCCATTTTGGGAGACCCACGTTTGAAAACCATGGTGAGGTAAAGGATTTGTTTCTGTCGGGGGCAAAACAAAAATTCTAACAAAGTCCGGAGCGACTGCACTAGCCAGGCGGTCTTCTTCTTCTTCTTCTTCTTCTTCTTCTTCTTCTTCTTCTTCTTCTTCTTCTTCTTCTTCTTCTTCTTCTTCTTCTTCTTCTTCTTCTTTTCTTCTTCTTCTTGAAATTTGTCTATATCTGCAATGTTGTCTCTTGTATGAATGTCACTGTCTCTTTTTAGTTCACCCAGTGGTCCATAGAGTTTATCTTCCACTGTTGTTTCTCTAGACCTGAAGCTCTGCCTAGATTTGTGGTATTATTTACACCTACAGTCTTGGAGTAGCCAGGCAACCTTAACCCTACCAGACCGCTGAACCGATTTTTCGGTAATTTCCTAATCTGCCGCTATACCGCTGTACCCAATTTTCGATATTTTACCTAGTACATGAAAAAAAAATGCGTCACAAACTAAAAATAACTAATTAATCGTGGTCAGACCTCATGGTTAACCATTGCAAATGTCTGCCCCCATAGGTTTGTATTGACTTTGTGTGGTTTAATGTGAAAAAATTCTGAAAATTCCCAATGAAACGTAGGCTGATGAACCATTTACTTCAACAAGAAAGCGAAGTAGGTCTAGGCTTTTCATAGTCCAACAGGTGATCGATACTTTGGTTTATTCAGACTGGATTGGCACACAAAGGTGAAATATTGGCGCTAATTGAAAGGTAGACCTATTTTCTACAATGTCTCCAAGCTACATCTTATTCTAACAACTTGTTTGCATGTAACTAACAATTTTCTATGTCATGTTGGTTTTTTTTCCTCTTTAATGCTCAGGAGCCCAGGTTATAGGGACAGTTAGGTTCAGTGCCTCAGGTTTGGTAGGGTTAAATTCCTCGGGCTCAAGACACCCTGCCCTACACCGCAGGGCACTATAGGCAGTGATGACAGTTGACAGTATGTGAATATTCATTGTTGCTGTATTAGTAGAGTAGCTGGAGGTCAGCGTGGCCGAATGGATAGAGCGCTCATTCTTAAACATCCTGTGTGCTGATTGCTGAGGTAGGGGGTTCAACCCCAACACCGGTCAGTTGGATTAAAATGTTGACTTCTCGTCCTTGACTTGGGGACGTACATTACAAGTACATACTGCAGAGTTATATATCATATGAAGTGAATACATGAATATTATCTAGGCTGAAAAATGTACACTCCATAGTCACAGGTATTGTTCGATTGTGGAACATCTGTTATCCCCACAGTCATTTCAAAGTTACAACGAACTCTTTCTGTTTGCATACAACCAACTGGAAGTGCCTAGTTGCTAAAGCCTCACTATATTTGAGCAATCGCTAATTGTTTGTCGAAAACAGTGTAGAAATGCTCTTTCTTTAATCACGCTGTGACTGCATTTTATTAGGTGTTGAAAAATTTATGATTTTATAGCCTTTCGACTGCACAGAGATTCCTAAAAACTGATTAAATCTCTTTTCCACACACATTCACATTTTAAGGCATATTGTTCTTTTGTTATCTAAGATTAGTTTCATAAGTGATGTATGAATGAAATAATGTATTTGGCTACTCAGTTTGCTAATTGTCTTTCCATTCTACCTATGTAAATTACTGAACACTATATCAGTTGAACTTTCGACCACTTGACATATGTTTTATTTGAACTCCTCAGAGATAAACGAACGGGGATGGTGCTGATCCGGAGCAGTCAGCCTCTATCTAGCTTCCTGGGTGTCAGCTACTTTACCAACCACGCTGATGTTTCTCTTATTGAGGAGATTGTCAATGCCTGCAACAGGTCTGTTGTCAACTGAATATTATATTTTACTTGTTTTTTTTTTTTGGGGGGGGGGGGGAATTTGAGGTTTGAAGATTGAGCGCAACCCACTACTGGCAATGCTGATCATATTCCGGTACGAACCTTGGGCCGTGTCCATGTCGGATTGGAAACACTCAAGTTTTTCTCTCGTTTGAGCTTGTCAGTAGTGCACATCCCTGGCTGGGCCCAGGATCGAACTCCGGATCACTGGCATGTGAGGTGGGTGTGTAACCACAGACCACGCAACTCGCACTAGACGCGACCAAATTATCACACTAGAATACCACAACGTCACCCATTGTAGGCTATAGCTCAAAGTTTGCCTGATTGCCGCAACTGACATCCCTCAGTTGATGTGGCCCCGAATGATCAAGTCTTCTCGATTCGGCAAGGCACACCAGGCTTCTAAAGTCCAGTGAGCAATGATCAAATTGATTTATTTGGTTGTTTCAGGATTTGAGGTTTGAAGATAGAGCACAAACTCGAGTCTAGTGCTTCCAATCTGACCTGGACAAGGCTCAAGATTCGTACCGGAATACAATCAGCGTTGCCTGTAGTGGGTTGTGCTCAGTCTTCAAACTGAATACTTATTTAAGAATCTGCATCACTGCCCTCTGGACATTTCCACACCTGCTCCGTCTTTTTCTTTAAAAGCCACTGAAGAGTTGCCTTGCTGGTTATTTTAGTTGTAGTTTGATTAAAGTCTGCCTTGTTTTTCCTATATACTGGGAGTCTCCGTGGCGAAGTGGTTACGTGGCTGCCTCATGCTCCGAAGGTTGTGGGTATTTTTTATTTTTGCGTCTGCTCACTTTGAACTCAAGCGTAGTCCATACACACTACTTCTAGTTGTGCTGGACTAAATTTTACGTGTGGATTAGCTTTCCCTATTAACAGTGTCCCTCGCCATCAGACGAACCCACTCCGACTTCAGACGTACTTGTAATTTACATCCCCATATTAAGGATGAGGTCTGTAGGTTTGATTCCAATCATGCCATTTGGTTCATGAGTGAAATTTTCTTGGAGACTTCTGGGGTAATCGCTGGAGCTATGGAGTAATGCTTTGTGAGCTGCTTTCGGCAGGCCGCCCTGCGGAAAGAGATCGAGCCATATGGGATAAAACCCGGTGCAATGAAGTTGATCTTCTTGCCTTTTAAATTCCTATACACTTTTGAGTATCCTCCGTCCCAGAAGGCTAACCTGGTAAACAAACGCTCAGAAAAGTTGGATGTGTCGGTCGAAAGACACAAATATCTCAACTATGCTATAAACAGATGCAATGCAATCATGTCCACAAACAAAAAATACTGAACGAACGGAAAAAAGAAGAATATGGTCCACGCTGTCTACTCACTCCCTTCTGAACCAATCTTTTCAGATATGGATACTCTGTTCAGTCACACACTCCACCAGATCCCAAACAGTCTTACCCACATCAGCTTTATCATAAAGTACCTCTCTGCCCAGAGGTGCAGCAGCCAATCTATCAGTCTGTTCATTGCCCAATATACACCAGCATGCTCGCAGTCTGATAGCTTACATTTGGGGGACTTTGAGAATCTATAAATATATAATCTTATATAATGATGTTTGGAGCAGAGCATTATGCACGGGGTAAGTCAATCAGTAGGTCACAAAATGATATACGTCAGTTAAGAAATTGTTGCTCGTAGTTTATAAAGGTGTCATTATGTGGGATATCCATCTAGCTTAAAGCCGATGTGTGGCAGATAATAATTGTTCCAAGCACATGCAAAGTTTCATGCATACTTGCAGTAAAAATGTTAGCCGCACTCAAAAGCTGCACCACCAAAGAACAGCCTGCTGTTGTGAGGTTTTTATTTTACGGTCAGAGGATTTACTGCCAAGGATATTCATAAGAAAATGTTGATGTCTATGGTGGCATATGTTTGTTGTGAAAAGCAGCACACAACTGGATCTCAAATGATTTGCTGATAACAAATAAGTAATGTTCGGACATGGCTAAGTCAGCAGCCTAAAGGTTTCTATGGAGAACCTATATGCATATTGTGCACATATAAAACTTTCAGCAGTTGGAAATAAAAAAGATTTGACTGAATAAACCGCTGCAAAGGCAGAATTTCTAAATTAGAAAAGCTGCCGCATAAGCTCTGTGGTGAAGGGGTTACGGAGGAAGTTCGTAATCCCATATACCGCATTAGAAACACTACAACAAATTGATGTATGAAGATGTAAACAGTACAACAAATTGTTGTATGAAGATGTAAACACTACAACAAATTGACGTATGAAGATGTAAACACTACAACAAATTGACATATGAAGATGTAAACACTACAACAAATTGACGTATGAAGATGTAAACACTACAACAAATTGACGTATGAAGATGTAAACACTACAAGAAATTGTTGTACGAAGATGTAAACACTACAACAAATTGACGTATGAAGATGTAAACACTACAACAAATTGACGTATGAAGATGTAAACACTACAACAAATTGTTGTATGAAGATGTAAACACTATAACAAAATGATGTACAAAGATTTAAACACTAGAACAGATTGATGTACAAAGATTTAAACACTAGAACAAATTGACGTATGAAGATGTAAACACTACAACAAATTGTTGTACGAAGATGTAAACACTACTACAAATTGACGTATGAAGATGTAAACACTACAACAAATTGACGTATGAAGATGTAAACACTACAAAAAATTGTTGTATGAAGATGTAAACACTTATAACAAAATGATGTACAAAGATTTAAACACTAGAACAGATTGATGTACAAAGATTTAAACACTAGAACAAATTGACGTATGAAGATGTAAACACTACAACAAATTGATGTATGAAGATGTAAACACTACAACAAATTGATGTATGAAGATGTAAACACTATAACAAATTGATGTATGAAGATGTAAACACTACAACAAATTGACGTATGAAGATGTAAACACTATAACAAATTGATGTATGAAGATGTAAACACTATAACAAATTGATGTATGAAGATGTAAACACTATAACAAATTGATGTATGAAGATGTAAACACTACAACAAATTGACGTATGAAGATGTAAACACTATAACAAATTGATGTCTGAAGATGTAAACACTATAACAAATTGATGTGTGAAGATGTAAGCACTACAACAAATTGATGTACGAAGATTTAAACACTAGAACAAATTGATGTACAAAGATGTAAACACTACAACAAATTGACGTATGAAGATGTAAACACTATAACAAATTGATGTATGAAGATGTAAACACTACAACAAATTGATGTACAAAGATGTAAACACAACAACAAATTGATGTACAAAGATTTAAACACTAGAACAGATTGATGTACAAAGATGTAAACACTATAACAAAATGATGTACAAAGATGTAAACACTACAACAAATTGAGGTACAAAGATTTAAACACTACAACAGATTGATGTACAAAGATGTAAACATTACAACAAATTGATGTACGACGATGTAAACACTACAACAAATTGTTGTATGAAGATGTAAACACTATAACAAAATGATGTACAAAGATGTAAACACTACAACAAATTGATGTACAAAGATTTAAACACTACAACAGATTGATGTACAAAGATGTAAACACTACAACAAATTGATGTACGAAGATGTAAACACTACAACAAATTGATGTATGAAGATGTAAACACTACAACAAATTGATGTACGAAGATGTAAACAGTATAACATTTTGATGTACGAAGATGTAAACACTACAACAAATTGATGTACGAAGATGTAAACACTACAACAGACTTGAAGCATATTAGAACACACAACCACAGGGTCAGTAGGTCAATGCGCTGGCCAATGCACCAATATGGCTCACATGGATAGTAGAACCCGCTATAGAAATTGATGTACTCAAAACAGTGTATGCCCCATAGTGAATGTAAACACAGAAACCACACACATTATTGCCATGGGTCGACCTAGCTTTTTGTCCACCCTGGTGTATAATGAGATACCATGGGTCTGCCTGGCTGTCTGTTGTGGTCCACTATTGCTTGTTGTTGAACAGATATGGTGTTGAGTGGACTGAGTTATCATGGCTCAGTAGAGTTGATCTTGTTCGGGTACAGAATTGCTTGCTGAGTGTCTGTGGCCTAAGTCGATTGCTTATTATCAAGAGGCTGACTCATCTTGTAATCAAGCAGTTGAGTGAACTGAATTATGAGAGACTATTTATATTGTTACACTTTGACTCTAACATTACATGACGAACCACAGAGTGACAAATTAATTATAAGTATTGAACAGGATGTCGTGCCGTTTTACCATTTATATTGTGTCCTTGAATTCGCATTTACAACGCTTCTATCTCAGTTTTCAATCATAATAAAATACATATAAACACTGGTGATTAAAACAATCACACTTGATTCCTAAAATATCTATCTCTGGCTGCAGGGTGAATACTGCCATTGCCTACACTCAGTTTTGACCGGTCTGTCTTCAACCACGGTCACCCTCTGAGTGTCTGGCTTAGGAGATGCCTTTCTCTCCTAGCCATTGCCAAAGCGCGTTTCTCGCTGTAAGGTTACGTATATGCTTCAATGTGATCAGAGCTCATATTTCAGCTCATGACAAATATGTTGCATGATTTGTTGCCTGGCAGGTTTGAGGAAAGAGTTTGTTTTAAATGTGTACATTACAGTGGGGATAACAGATGCTCCACATTACAACAATATCTGTGACTGTGTTTTATATGTTTCAGCTTAAATATTATTGATTTATTCACTTCATGTGATATATAACTCTGCAGTATGCACCTGACGAGATACAGCAAAATATGCCAGGCAGTAAATTGTGCAACATATTGTTTGTGGTTTCTGTGTTTGAATTGATGTATGATGGTGCTCTCTATGTGTTTGCAACTGGATTTGATGGCTTTTGTTGCAGAGATTGGCTGGCAATAGTTAAAGAAGGACACAAATCAAGACATTCCCTCCTGGGAGCAGATGCCAACAAGGGTTGTGATTGTGCTGGTGGAGAAGGGGTCAGCTGTGTTGGGGATTGTCTGAAAGAAGATGTAGCACAGGAGTCTTATGACAGCTCTCCAGTCTCTAGAGGTCATAGTACCATCAACGGAGGTTTTGACAGTGGTAAGTTCAAAGGATGGCAGTCCACATACATTTAAGTATCATCATCACCAAGTTCCATGCCAGCTGCAGTAGGCATTCATGACTCCACAAATCTCGGTCTTTGGTTTTCTGGATCAACTCTGCTGATGATATTCCTCCATGCCACCATCTCAATTCATCCAGCATCATTTCTCTTGATCTGCCTCTGCCTCTCTTCCCCTCGATCTTTCCAGTTGTCCTGATGTTCTCCAATGCCTCTTTTCTCATCACATGACCAAAGAAAGCTGTTTGTCTCTTTTTTATTGTTGTATATAATGTTCTAGTTGCATTAGCCTTTTTCAGGGAATTGTTGTTAGTTACTTTGGCATTCCAAGGAATTTGCAACATTCGTCTCAAGAACCACATCTCTGTTGCTTCCAAGTTCTTTCTAATTTGTTCATATACATTCCAAGATTCACTGCCAAACAGCAAAACAGGTTCTAGTTACGATTTTACCATCAATAGCTGGATGACGGTTTGGTGTCACCGGTGGCTGATGACTGTCCCTACTAGACAAGGATGCTATAAGACAGCCATAAACGGTGTTCACATTATACCTTTTGTTATTTATAAGCAGAACTGGCTTTGCTGTCTGGTTAAGCCTTAGGTGCTAAGTCTATGTCAATAAAAAATAAATATCTGGATGGCTTGACCACATAACATGGTCAAGACAAGAACACAAAATGATCTACGATCTGGTGATCATGTAATATGGCAAAATATGACCGCCCATGCTTGTCATCATGGCACATGATAATGATGATCAGGGGTCAGTTGTGCATGGATATCTCATAAATGCCCCGGTATCATGCCAACCCATTCCTATGTGAAAGCTCTTAGTGTCTAGAGGTCATAGCATCATCAACTTAGGTTTTGACAGTCGGAAGCTCAAACTGATGGCAGTCCTCATCATTTTAATATTCATTCATTCATTCAGTAGCATGTCCTGTGCAGAACCTCGCTCCCATACATCCTTCTGGAAAAATTCTGGGTCACAAGCAAGATGTCCCGTGTCCGATACACCCATCTGGAGATCATGCTTCTCCACAAATTGTGATCTCTGATGGCATGGATCAACTCGTGTGTTGACTTCCTTCCATGCCATGACACAAGACTGTCCAGAATTTTCTCACGCTGTCTTCCTCGATCTCTCTTTCCACAAATCTTTCTGGTTGTCACAATATGTTCTAGTTTTTGTTCTTCTCATAAAAATGATGACTACTTCTTTCTGATGTTTGTGGTAAGCTGTCTTTGTGACTTAGCTTCCCCTCATAATGTAGAGGCATGGTTGTCTTGAGAAAATGCAGTCGTGGTTTTCCCTTGACTTCCGCTGGTTTATGTAGTTGTAAACAAATTATTATCATTATGTGCCATGTAAATAAGCATAGGCATTCATGTTTCACCATCTCACACGATTTCTAGTATGGATCAGCTCTGTGTTCTTGTCTTGACCATACCACATGGCCAAGCCATCCAGGTATTTACTCCTCTGCCTTCCCCTTGTTCATTTCCCCCTCAATCTTGCCGGTTGTCTCCAATTTCTCCAATTTATTTCTTCTCATAACATGCCCCAAAAATTGTGGCTGTCTATGTCTAATTTCTCTAATCAGTTTACGGTTTTCATTTGTTTCTTGTAGGACTTAGTCTTTGATTTTTCATTCTGTCCATGGTATTCTTTGTAAACAAATACCAGTGAATAAAGAGTGTGGAAAAGATGCTGGCGCAGGATAGGACAAACAATGAGAAAACCTGAGAATAGTATAACCAGAAAGTTCTTTCTCTTCAACCCACGGGGAAAACAAAATAGAGGAAAGACCTAAAACATTAGGAGAAGAGAATTAGAGACAAATTAATAATATTGGGAGGTATAGGACAGCTTAGCCGGCTCCCTGGCCGAGGGGTTAGCAGCTTTCTCCGGAACCCCGAATACTCTCGTGGCTGACATGAGCGCACGAGAATTAGAAGTGGTTCGAGTCGCGCCAGTATGCTGATGAGCATAATCTAGCCTAGGAATCAACATACAGCTAAAAGATGCTGGTGTTGACCACAATATCCTGAAACAGGATGGAAACGCGAAAAAAAAAAAAAAAAAGGACAGCTTACTGAGACAGCAAAGGTATAAGACATCTTGCTGAGACAGCAAAGGTGTAGGACAGCTAGCTGAGACAGCAAAGGTGTAGGACAGCTTGCTGAGACAGCAAAGGTGTAGGACAGCTTGCTGAGACAGCAAAAGAAAGGAGGGCGTGTAATGAGTTGGTAGGAATCAACATAACATACAGCTAAAAGATGCTGGTGTTGACCGCAATATCCTGAAACAGGATGGAAACGCGAAAAAAAAAAAAGAAAAAGGACAGCTTACTGAGACAGCAAAGGTATAAGACATCTTGCTTTGACCGGGAAGGTTAACCCGGTCAACAAATTCCCGCAGAAGTCGGATGTGTCAGCCTAACGGCGCAAGAACGCAGCTCTGCTGTAAACAGGCACAACGCAATCACATCCGGAAAAAAAAACTCCGGATGAACGAAGAAGAAGAAGAAGAAGACATCTTGCTGAGACAGCAAAGGTGTAGGACAGCTAGCTGAGACAGCAAAGGTGTAGGACAGCTTGCTGAGACAGCAAAGGTGTAGGACAGCTTGCTGAGATAGCAAAGGTATAGGAGAGCTTGCTGAGACAGCAAAAGAAAGGAGGGCGTGTAATGAGTTGGTAGAGGCCTGTGCTGAGATAGGGAATAAAGGGAAAAGGAAGAGGAAAATCCCATGCTCCCTGTGTCTAGTCCACAACCAGGATACAGAGGACTAATTTTTATGTATATATTTTCATGTAGTGTTTATATGAAGTTGTAGCAGTGTGTCTTAAAAAAAAGTCTTAAAAGTCAAGAGGATTGACTTAATTGAACCAGGTTTTATCCCATATGGCTCGGTCTCTTTCCACAGGACGGCCTGCCAAAAGCATCACAAAGCACAAACTTTGTAGCTCCAGTGACGACCCCCAGGAGTCTCAAAGAAAAAGCACTTGTGAACCGAAAGATGTAGCCCAGAATCGAACCCACAACCTTTGGAGTATGAGACAGACAGCTTGACCACTTCGTCACCGAGACTCCCGTATCATCGTGTGTGTGTGTGTTGTTTGTCTGCTGATGAAGGCTTTGACCTCAACATCCATTTTGTTACTCATAATCTTGTTCTACCGGCTCTGTGGTGAAGGGGTTATAATTGCAATTCGTAATCTCACATACCGCATTCGAAACACAGCTGTGGGTGATTTGGCAGCAGATCGCTTGCGTTGGTTTCCATACAATGGTATAAGTGCCGGTCGTTAAGAAAGTAATGGCAAACTATTGAACCTAAAACTTGCCCAGGAATCACAAACAGCCAAAGCACCCTGAGTTTGACTGCGACGTATTATAAAGGATATGCAACCAACAACACACTAATACACTAATCAACTAACTGACTGACTGACTGACTGACTGTATGACTGACTGACTGACTGACTAACTAACTAACAAGCTAAAAAACTAACAAGCTAACTAACAAACAAACAAACTAACTAACTTATTTACTAACTAACCAACTAACTAACAAACTAACTAACTAATTAATTAACTAACCGTGTTCTAGTAAAGCTTACTGTCTATTTCTTGTTTTTTTGGGTGATTGATTCATTGTATTCCCTAAGTATTTGAAATGTTTCTGAAGCTTGTGCATGTGATATCCACAGGTGATGGCTATATTGCCAAGAAGCTGGCCATTGTGGACTGCCGTAGCTTGGCTGGAGTTTGGGGGAACAGTTTTAAAGGTGGTGGTACCGAGGATGAAGGTAAGACCTGGGCTCCAAGACGACTGGTATTTGTCCATCAACAATGATCATGACTATTCATTTCATCCAGTGGGGTTGATAGTTTGGAGCTGTGAGTTCTAAGATGGCTGGTAAGGCCTATTTTGGCTCGAAATGTTCTTTGACAATGTAGGCAAAGAATGCAAGTCGACTACCACCTTATGGGCAGACCAGAACAAATCATTATTCCGCAACTATTTACGCAACTACATGTATACAACATGCAAGATTAGCAAATCAGCCATGGCGTCGCAGACAGCAGATCACATACTCCAAGACTGCCCAAAATACAACATATCTAGGCAAACCTGGCCTAGAGAGACGACAGTGGAAGATAAACTCTATGGACCACTAAGTGAACTGTTCACAAACCAATGGGTTGAATCAGGCACTTTCCTTTCCAACAGCCAATCGCTCTCTGCCTCATTACAAACACGGGGAAAATCCATTCCCACACCTTTTTTCCCCCAGCTTTTCGGCATCAGTATATATAATAGTGGTGCATTTTCAGTGTATTTCAGTATATATATATATATATATATATATATATATATATATATATATATATATATATATATATACTAGCTGACCCGGCCCGGCTTCGCCCATACCCTGGCGGGGATCTATCTATCTATCTATCTATCTATCTATCTGTCTGTCTGTCTGTCTGTCTGTCTGTCTGTCTGTCTGACCCGGCCCGGCTTTGCCCAGCCCCTGATGGGGAGCATCTCATTTAATTCATATAAGTAATCATATAAGTTCCCGTTCCCGACTGTCTGTCTGTCTGTCTGTCTGTCTGTCTGTCTGTCTGTCTGTCTGTCTGTCTGTCTGTCTGTCTGTCTGTCTGTCTGTCTGCCTGCCTGCCCGTCCCTCCGTCTCTCCCTCCATCTATCCCACCCTCTCTATCTATCGGGTCAGATCTATCTGTCTGTCTGTCTGTCTATAGCCAGGGGACTTAACCCTTTACAGGGCAGACGCTTGTCCATTTTGTAGCCCTGAACGGGCAAGATTTTTTCAGGTTTGGAAAAAGTTCGGGTCGCGTTAGTAAAAACATCACAAATAAGGTGTTAGTCAACCGATTTTAGTTAAATAAACAACACAATGAAGGGAAAAGTATGCAGAATATGTTACTCATGTGATTGTTGCCGGTAATCCATACATGAACACAAATATTTACGAAATACGGCATGTTGTTTGTGATTTTCCGTCACCTATACGGCAATATACAAACACATTTTCAGAATCATAATCACTTTCTTTAAAGTCCGACTCACGACTGCTAATGCAAAGTAACGCTTTGCACTGATATCTAGCTCCGATTAATAGTCAACTTCGTGCCCTTTAATGTCATTTAAAATGAACCTAGCGAAATCTCGGCTATCACTTGAAGAATCGCCGAAATCCATTTTGAAAAACAGCGTAAAAATCCCGAAAACTATCAAAAATTGTCCTTAAAAGTCCGTTCAAATTGATACTATCGCGTTTACAAATGGCGGCCATGTTGTCAAGCTGTAGGCGAAAGCAAAAGTAGCCGCCGGAAGTGTCGGAAAGCCGAGAGATCGCGATTTTACAATGCATAATAGTATCGGCCGGAATCGGACGCTACAATCGTTTTGTCGCATCGGCCGGAATCAGACGCTATGCCTTGTAAAGGGTTAACCTAAGATATAGCAATGCTACTAAAAGTTATGTCCCTTTTTATAACTTTTCTTATATTAAGTCATGTAATTACAAAATTAAATTTTAGTAAGTAAATAGCTGATTGTACACTACCAAACTATGACAGTTGGTTGCACTGGAATGAAAAGAAAACGTAGAAAATTTCATCTCAATCGGATGGACCGTTCGCGAACGCATAAAGAACGGACACACATACATGCATACATACATACATACATTGTGTTTTATATATATATATGAAGGATACGTTCTATGAGCAGCTAGACTCTGCGATCAAGGCAGTTCCAAAATCCGACTACATTTATATGTTCAGTGATTTCAATGCTTGTGTGGGCAAGGACTCGAGTTCATGGCCAGTGTGCCTTGGAAAATACAACATCGGTCGCATGAATGATAATGGGCAAAGGCTGCTGGAGCATTGCACTAGAAACGACCTATGTATTACAAACTCCTTTTTTAAAACAAAAGCGATGCATAAGGTCACATGGAAACATCCAAGATCCAGCCATTGGCATCAGCTGGACTTCATCACACGGAGACAACATCTGAACCATACATCATTAACTCGAAGTTACCATAGTGCTGACTGTGATACAGATCATTCTTTGGTTGTTGCAAGGGTTAGACTGAGACCAAAGAGAATCTACACAACTAAACACAAGTCTAGCCCCAGGATTAATATTACTAACACTCACGATCCTGGAAAGTGCTTTGAATTTCAACAGCAACTTGAAGACACTTTCAATGATACATCAGAAAATTGTATAGTAAATGATAAATGGAGTAAACTTAAGGAAACTATTTATAAAACAGCGGTAGGGGTTTACGGCACTGTGGATCATAAGAGGCAGGACTGGTTTGCCGCAAACAGCCAGATACTGCAGCCCTTGATTGATAAAAAGAAGATAGCTCTCTTAAGAAACAAGGAAAGACCAACGCGTAACACTCTGAGTGAGCTGAAGCAAGCGAGGAAGGATGTACAAAAGGCTGCCAGGCAGTGTGCGAATGACTATTGGATCAAGTTATGTGAGTCCATTCAAATCGCAAGTGATAAGGGAAACATCAGAAGCATGTATGAAGGGATAAAGAAAACCTGTGGTCCAATGATCAAAAGAAGTGCACCGCTGAAAACCTTGACTGGAGAAATCATCACTGATAAGAAACAGCAGATGGATAGATGGGTCGAGCACTATTTAGAGCTTTACTCAAGTGAGACCAAGGTAGCGGATGATGCCCTCAACGCCATAGACGCCCTGCCAACTCTTGACCACCTGGACACACTTCCCACTATAACAGAAGTTAAGTGTGCTATAAATGAGCTTGCATCTGGCAAGGCTCCAGGTAAGGATGGGATTCCAATAGAGGTAATCAGGAGTGGGCAAGACACACTCGCTCTACAGATCCACCAGCTAATAGAGCTATGCTGGCGAGAAGGCCAAGTCCCACAGGATTTCAAAGATTCAAACATCATAACGCTGTACAAGAACAAGGGAGATCGGAGCGACTGTAACAACTATAGTGGTATCTCACTTCTGTGTATTGTTGGGAAAGTATTTGCCAGAGTTGTTCTGCGCAGACTTCAAGTCCTAGGAGATCAAGTCTACCCCGAATCACAGTGCGGCTTCCGTCAGAACCGGTCTACCATTGATATGATATTCTCATTGCGACAGATGCAAGAAAAATGCAGAGAACAAAATCAGCCACTGTTTATTGCCTTCATTGACCTCACAAAGGCATTTGATTTGGTCAGTCATGAGGGTCTGTTCAAAGCACTAAAGAAGATTGGCTGCCCACCAACTCTTCTGTCCATTGTGGAATCGTTCCACACAGGCATGAAGGGTATAATCAAGTTTGATGGCTCAACTTCAGAAGAGTTTGAAATCAAGAGTGGAGGGTTGTGTACTATCCCCCACCCTCTTTGGGATATACTTTTCACTTCTACTGAAATATGCCTTTCGTGATCAGGATGACGGTATATACATTCACTCACGCTCAGATGGTGGCCTCTATAATGCTCAGAGATTGAAGGCCAAGACTAAAATTATCAGGGTACTAATCAGAGACTTGCTTTTTGCGGATGATGCTGCGATTACGACCCACTCTGAGCAAGAATTACAACATCTACTATCTGCATTCTCCAATGCTTGTTCTGAATTTGGTTTAACAATTAACAAAAAGAAGACACAGATTATGTCACAAGGTGCACATGGTGTACCATCAATCTTTATTGACGACGCCAAACTGGAGATAGTAGACCATTTTACATATCTAGGATCAGAGGTAAATTGCAAATTATCCCTCGATCAGGAAATCAACATCAGGATTGGCAAGGCAGCAACAACAATGAACATGTTAGCAAAAAGAGTCTGGGAGAACAGGAAGCTTACTGCCAAAACAAAAGTCCTCGTCTACCAAGCCTGTGTCCTTAGTACTCTTCTTTATGGCAGTGAAACCTGGACAACTTACTCATGCCAAGAGAAACGTTTAAACAGCTTTCATATGTGGTGTCTGCGAAGAATACTTGGTATTAAGTGGCAAAACAAAATCACAATTACTGAAGTATTGGAAAGATCAGGTTGTGTAACGGTGTATTCCATGCTCAGTCTTCGTAGACGTAGATGGAAAGGACACGTTAGGAGGATGGATGATGGTAGAATACCAAAGGACATCTTTTTTGGTGAATTACAGATGGGTAGGAGATCTCAGAGTCGGCCTCTACTACGATACAAAGATGTGTGTAAGCGGGACATGATTGATACAGGCATTGATAATGCACATTGGGAGCACGTCACCGCTGAACGTGTTGCATGGAGGGCAACTATCAGAAATGGAATAAAGACAAAGGAGAAAATGATTGCAGATAAAGCACACACAGAGCGTGAGAGACGTAAGATGGTGCAAAATGGTTGAAGTGCCCATGTTTTCACATGCACCTACTGTGGGCAAACATTTGCAGCAAGAATTGGCCTTACCAGCCACACTCGCCACTGCCATGGATCGTAGTTATTAAGCCTTTTTGAAGCACAATGTACCAAACTATCGTCTGTCAAGACGGAAAGGTGCCAATGAATGAATATATATATATATATATATATATATATATATATATATATATATATATATATAGATTAGGGACATTCATTTGAAACCCGTTCCAATGGCTTTATTATAAAAGCTTGAAAGAAACATTAATAGGTGTGATAAATTTAAACAAAGTGTCAGAGTCTAAAGTATTGCCAGCAGAGATGCTGGGACATCGTTACGCCCGCCAGGCGAATAGTCCCTAGCGGGGATGCCGTAACATCATTACGCCCGCCAGGCGAGTATTAGTTACCTGCCTGCGAGGTTGCTGGCTGACGAGACAGCCAGCGGTCAGGCAAGGACAAAGCAGGACGCATGCAGGCCTCGTGAAGCCACTTCAGGTGGGCAGGCGCGTTGCGAGAAATAGCCAGACAGCTTTGGGACGCGGACTCGACTGGACGTATGATGAGAGAAAGGTTTCGTGTAGTTCTGTGCCCGAAAGTCGAGTGCTTGTACATCTTGTGAGATAGACTGTAAGCTGTGAGTTGCCTGTAAGTGTATTGTTATAACTTATGTATTGTAATGATCATCTCTAGATCGTATTGCATGTGATCTGTAAATAAATCCATTGAAACTTCGTGTCGTTGAGTCTCAAGTCAAATCACGTTGTACTTGTACTGTCTCACATGTGTTAGGTTTAACGAGCCAGGTTTAAGACCCTGACATGTGTGGACGTGGGGGCTTTCGTCCGGCTTTCAAATGAACGTGGTTTAAGTAATTAACATTTAAAACCTAGATTTGTGAACTTAGAAATTTTTGTCCAACTTTAGAGTACATTTAAATGTGATTGTGAAGGCTCATTTTGATATATATTATTACATTGTTTAAACATGGAGACTAGATGTGAACGTAAAGTACATACATATTGTTTGATCTTGTAAACGTGTAAAACATCAGTGATTGTGGAACTTGTCACCGTTTTGACCTTGTCGACATTGTGAAGTTGTCGCCATTGTGACCTTGTCGCCATCTTGTAAACGTGATGTCTATGTCCTTACTGAATGTCATCTTAATGTAAGTGATGTGTCATCAATGTTATAGAGTATTGAGATATAGTTAGATTGTCTTTGAAAAGTGAGTTGTGGAAAGCAGAAAGTTTCGGAAAGAAAGTGACTTGTGGTTTTGAAAAAAATTGTTGACTGACGACATTACGACCTACAATTACACTCAACGCCATACAAACCTAATCAAAACTTAGTGACAAGCATACACACCACATCAAATAGACGCTAATTTATTTTCTCCAAAAACAAAGCAGGTTTTCTGTGCCATCTGAAACCCTTGCCCGTAGAGGTCATTTGTGTTTTGAAGTAGCGACCCTACAGTTCCTAGCCTAAATTTCAACCGTTCTTCACCGCATCCAGGACACTTGAGTATATTTTTCTTTCTATATACTTTCGGATGCAAATTTAGGCACATATTGTAAGTAGAACATAATTGTAAATTGTTCACTTTACTAACAACTTGTAACAAATTGTGTGTCTGATATTTCATTTGCATTGAAATTTTCCATCATGTCTTCATTAAATGATTTCATCGATATGGGTTTAAAATTAAAGTTAACAGGTGACGAGTTGACAAAGTGGAGTGAAACTAAATACTCTGAACACCTTCGTGAGAAAGCTAATGAACGTGATGAAAGAGCGGCTGAAAGAGCTGCCAAGCAAGTAGAGGCAGAAACAGCCTTAAAACAAGCAGAGTTAGATATCGAACTGAAAAAGGCAGAGATAGCAGCTCAAAGTAAGCAGGAAGAGCTGGAATTGCAACTAAAAATCAAACAACTTGATACTGAGACTGCCATAAACAAAGAGTCTAAGAAATCTGAGAGACTGGAGAAAGAAAACCAGTACAAGAAATATCAAGGTATCGTAAGAAATTATACCTCGGGTGACTGCATTGCAGCCTTCACCCAAAATTTTGAGACTTTAATGGACCATTACCAGGTCCCATTGTCTGAATGGAATATAATTTATATGAGAAGTTTGTCAGGGGAGCCTCTGAAAGTCATAGAGACTATCCCCAAAGACCTCAGAAAAGATTACCATTATCTAAAATCAAAGATTATGGCACATTTTATGTTAGATGAGGCAGGTTACAGAGAACAATTCAGCAAGTTGAGCCCCAAACCGACTCAAACGTTCTCTGACTACCTCTGCTTAGTCCGAGACATATTTACCAAATGGACTTCAGCAGCTAAAATTGATAAAAACTATCAAAAGTTAGAAGATCTTATCATCAGAGATAAAGTCATTTCATCCATTCCATCAGCATTTTCACAGTTTTTGCAAGAGAATGAATGTACGAGTGTAGATCAGATTGAGAGACGTGGTTCGGCTTATTACACAGCCAACAAACATTGTTTTGCCAGTGAAGCTACTGATACAAACTTTGTAGCATCGGCTAACTATGACAAACCCTATAATAGGCAAAAACCTTATAAGCCTACATCTGAGAAGTACAACCATTGTAAATATTGTAGAATTTCACATCATCAAGGTGAGATGTGCGACAAGAACCCCGCATATCTTACATATCTACAGAACATCGTAAACAGACAAGATAAGGAGCGTAAATCCTTTAGAAATTTGCGTAAATGTTTCCTCTGTAAGGCGTACGGACATTATCGCCATGATTGTAAAGGTAGGCAAATGACCAAGAAAGCCAATGCCGCCTTATTTGATTGTTCATCATCAGATGAAGAGCAATCAGAGAAACACCCTGTGAACTCAGCACAGGCTTTTGATATTTTTAACGCAAATAAATGTACTGTTTGTAATACCTTTTATGAAGATGGCATTTTAACATGCGGCCACTCCATTCCTATTGCCAATGAAGAAGCTAATTTGGTAATAGATTCCAAAGGCAGAATAAACATCCATCAGGGATACGTGAATGGCAAGTCTGCTACAGTCCTTCGGGACACGGGAAGTTCACTGATTGGACTAAAGAGAACGTTCATAATGCCTACAGACTATACAGGCAGGCACGTAACATGCAGAACATTCTCTGGCAATATTGAAAAGTACCCACTAGCTTGGGCATATATTCAAACACCTTTCCTCACTGGGAAAGTAAAATGCGCAGCATTAACAAACCCTGTGTGTGATATCATCATTGGAAATTTACCAGAGGTGAATGATATGCCTCATGACATAACATCTCTTTGCATTAATGAGATCACAACATCACCATCAAATGTCATCATTGATAATGTTGTACCATCTAATGAATGTATGGTAGCTAATTTAGAACTAAGATCTTATGACGACATTGATAACACTGTTCCATCACCATCTGATATCATTGAATGTGTGAACGCAGTAACTAGATCTACTGCTAGAATACAAGATGAAATTAATCAAACTGAGGCTATAGAAATGCTTAGTCCAGTATTACTACCTCCTAAAACCATGAAGGAGACTTTTGTAACAGCCCAAAAGGCTGATCCTTCATTGTCTAAATATTTTAATCTGATCGGCCAAAAGCCAAAGTTAACCAAAAATGCAAGATGGCATTTTGCTTTGAAAAAATTGTATCCTCACCAGGTATTATACCAGAGGTGACAGCACAACAGAGCAAACTGTTTTGCCAATTGAGTATCGTAAGCAAGCCTTACATCTTGCCCATGATATACCTCTTGCAGGGCATATGGCATACGCTAAGACCAGATCAAGATTATTATCACAGTTTTATTGGCCCAAATTCTGCAATGACATTAAGCAATATTGCAGGAGTTGTGACATCTGCCAAAAACTTGTAAAGAAAGGAAAAAACCCACAGGCAAAGTTACAAATTACTGACTTAGCCAGTCGACCTTTTGAGAAAATATCTGTCGACATAGTGGGCCCTCTTAATCAGATAACAACCAGAGGGAATAAATATATATTAACCACCATTGATCAATGTAGCCGCTGGCCTGAAGCAATTCCGCTAAAGAACATAACTGCCAATGATATAATGGAAGTTTTCTTCCATATATTTTCACGGATAGGATTTCCAGACACTATCCAATCAGATAGGGGAAGTCAATTCATCGCCGCATCTACTCAAGCTTTCACCAAAATGCTAGGAGTGAAGCAATGTTTCAATTCCCCGTACCATCCTCACTCGAGTGGAATTATAGAAAAATTTAACTGTGATTTAAAGCATATGCTTGCTAAAGTCACGCAAGAGCATCCCAAATAGCTGGGACGTATATTTACCTGCTATTCTCTTTGCTTATCGCGAGGTGCCACATGCTAGTACAGGTTTCTCTCCTTTTGAACTTATCTATGGTGCCAAACCACGTGGCCCATTAAACATCTATCATCAAATGTTAACTGAATCCACTCCTTTACTGAAACCCATATCATCATGCGTATACGTTACATCATTGCGTGAAAGAATCATCAAATCTTGTATAATTGCAAAGGATGCACTAAAATTATCTGGTGCTACATATAGACAATATGCTGACAAAGGTAACAGGACAATAACGTTGACACCTGGACAGGACGTTCTTCTTCTCCTACCTAGTGACAGACACTTATTGACTGATTCTTGGCAAGGATCCCATTTAAAGTGACAAGACAGATTTCACCTGTAGACTATGAGATTCAAATAAAAGACAAACACAAAATATTCCACGTCAATATGCTAAGACCATATTACAACAGAAACAACGAACAAGACGATACAACAGCCTGTACAGTGATAATAGACCATGAAGATGACGAGGCTAGTGACGAAATTCCAACACCTGCGTATGACACGACTTCTACTAGTAGACATACCGAACATTATTTGTTACATAGACGACATTTGTGTTCACACAAAGACGATGACGGACCACATAAAGACATTAGAACAGACATTTGAACGCATTAGACAGCACGGACTGACGGTAAAGCCTGCAAAAGTAGACATAGCCTATCAGGAAATATCCTTCTTGGGGTACAAAATATCTAATGGCTTTGTCACGACAGACGATAACATTGTGTCCAAGATACTAAAACTCTCACTTCCGACTACGAAAAAGCAAGTCAGAAGTTTGTTAGGACTTATAAATTATTATAGGCAGTTCATACCAGATTTTGCTGAACTGACCGAAGTATTTACTAACCTACTAACGAAAGATCAACCTGAGAAAATTGTAAACAATGAATGCCTAAAATTTGCATTCCAGAAAGTATTATCTTATTTTTCTGATAATAGCTTAAACAATCCCATTCTAAAATTGCCCAATTTACAAATCCCTTTCAGATTACGCACAGACGCGAGCTCCGTGGCGATTGGAGCAGTCTTGTTACAGGAGCACAATAACATCCTACACCCTGTGTACTTTGTCTCCCGAAAATTAAAACCGAGAGAACGTGCTTGGTCAACACCACAGTTGGAAGCCCTAGCTCTAGTGGTGGGTATAACTAAATTGTCCAGATTCCTCCTGGGACGTCATTTTATTGTGGAGTCTGACAGTAGTCCATTGAGATTTATCAATTCTGGTGTACCTTCCAACCAAATGATAGCTCGCTGGTCTCTTAAGCTTCAAGATTACAGCTTTGAAGTTCGACATATTGCGGGCAGAACCAAAACGATTGCCGATCTTTTGTCCCGTTGTCCGACCGACCCAGTAAGCACCAATGTCTGAGTGCAGTGTGTAAAATACACTCAGACCAACACAGCCATCCATCAGTGAAGTTTTTTTGACGAAAGCTGTGTATGTCTACTATATGATGTGATAGGGTTTATTCCCAATATATATAGTTTTCTTATTTTATTATTAACGTAGTGATTGTCGTGAATAATTGTGTAGTGTGTGGTAGAAAGAGAACTTTATTAATTGTATATATTACGAAACAAGAACAGTGCCACATTCGCTCTGAACTTACCGCAAGCGAACTATCCAATTTATCCGTGGTATCTGCATTTGGAACATATCCAGTGATATTTTAACTCCGTGTGTGAAAGTGTGACCTGAACATTGACATCTACACCACTTCAGTCAATCGAAATCCAGAAGTTTTTCCAGTGAAACAACCAACACATGAACGATCAGAACATTGCACATTCCGTTTTACTACATCAGACCGGAACAAGTGTGTTCTACAAATTTCAACATCAGCTGTTCGTGTGTACTTCCGGATGATTTAGAAATTTAGTTCAAAATTAGCAGACGACAAACAAAAGCTTAAAAAGTTATAACACCTCTAAACTATTTAGGAATCAACAATTTCGAATACACGAATTGTGTATTAATATTTTTCATTTAGTGTAATCTTAGAATCATATCTTGATTAATTTATTCATACTATCGACATTTTTTCGCTAGTATGGAAAAACATCAAGCTATGGCGCTGAGAAATAGAAGAATTATTGTAAGATATTATATTTCATAAAATTTGAATTTATGTCCCTTTCATTAAATTGTTATTACATGATTACACCAAGGGCGGTAAATTGAAATGTATATGATTATGTGTTGTATATAAATAGCCATGTTGTTGCCAGATTGTTAACACGCCAAGAAGCCATCTACTGGGCATGGTAGAGTGTTACCGACATTGCAGACCGACACAAGAACTCCTGGCCAAATGAGGTCAGAGTTTGAGCGTTGAATGCGACTTATATAAAGCCGTATTACGGTCTTGCCAGATGTTTTTTGTTTCAAAAAGCATATTATTACTTTTTTTTGAAAGGCTGCGAGGTAGTTGCTTGGGAAGCTGTTACTACCGATCTGACTGGGTCAATAATGCAATTAAGGTAATCAGCCATCGAGAGGATGAAGCTTGACAAGTGTTAAAGGTTGAACACCACATGTCTTTGGATACAATGTCCATTTCTTATGTGTTTCTATGCCAAGATGTATGTTCTTATGTATTTCCTTACCAATGTATATAACAATAGAAGGGTCGACTCTGACAAGGTTAAAATATTAACCCGGTATGTATATAGAGTGTACATGAAAGATGACATCTTTCATGAAGAAGCCCCGGGGGAGCATGTCAGAGTCTAAAGTATTGCCAGCAGAGATGCAGGGACATCGTTACGCCCGCCAGGCAAATAGTCCCTAGCGGGGATGCCGTAACATCGTTACGCCCGCCAGGCGAGTATTAGTTACCTGCCTGCGAGGTTGCTGGCTGACGAGACAGCCAGCGGTCAGGCAAGGACAAAGCAGGACGCACGCAGGCCTCGTGAAGCCACTTCAGGTGGGCAGGCGCGTTGCGAGAAATAGCCAGACAGCTCTGGGACGCGGACTCGACTGGACGTATGATGAGAGAAAGGTTTTGTGTAGTTCTGTGCCCGAAAGTCGAGTGCTTGTACATCTTGTGAGATAGACTGTAAGCTGTGGGTTGCCTGTAAGTGTATTGTTATAACTTATGTATTGTAATGATCATCTCTAGATCGTATTGCATGTGATCTGTAAATAAATCCATTGAAACTTCGTGTTGTTGAGTCTCAAGTCAAATCACGTTGTACTTGTACTGTCTCACATGTGTTAGGTTTAACGAGCCAGGTTTAAGACCCTGACACAAAGCATTCATTTTGAAGGAATTATGCACCATGGGTTGGTCAGAAGAATTCGCCGTTGGCATTCAGGCAAGCATCCCATTGCTTAGGTAGGCGGCGAATGTCATCCACAAAAAAAGGATTGTTGTTACTCACAGAATGAAGTGTTTACCATGTTCATTACGTCTGCATCTGTGTGACATTGTTGCCCCTTGAAAGCTTTTTTAGAGGTCCGAACAGATGAAAATCACATGGTGACAAATCAGGACTGTAGGCTGGATGTTGCAGAATTTCCCACTTCTTCCTTGCTAATGCTTCCTGCACAATCTTTGTGGACGAGCATTATCATGCAAAAAAATCATACCGCGAGAAAGCATGCCGGGCCGTTTATTCTTGATGGCTTTTTGCAGCTTGTCTAGTGTTTGCAAGTAGTGGGTAGAGTTGATGTTGACACCAGGTTCTTTAAAGTCAGCCAACAATAGCCCTTCAGGTAAAAAAAAATGCGCTCAGCATAACCTTACCAGCGGAAACCTGTAACTTGAATTTTTTGGCTTTTAGTGATCCAGCATGCTTTCATTGCATGCTCTCTCTTGCTGCTCGTCTCAAAGTGGTGACACCATGATTCATCACCTGCCACTATGCGGAAAAGAAATGCATCACCCTCCACTCTGTAATGCAGCAAGTAGTTCAAACACCATCCCATGCGTTCCTCTTTTTGGTGGTCGGTCAACATCCATGGTATCCACACCTTCCGATATTGTAGTTTCTTACGAACGACCTTTTGAATTGTCCCAATTGACACATCAAATTCTTTCGCTAGCAGACGTATGCTACGACAACGGTTCATCTGTACTGCTGCATCAGTTTTGGCGATGGTTCATTTTCTGTTGCAACAATAGGCGCTTGACCCGGCCGTCGAAGATCTGTCGTGAACTGATGTCCTTTCCGAAACATTCATGCCCAGTCTGTCACTGTTGTCTTCGACACACATTTGTTACTATACACTGCCTGCATTCTTCGATGAATGTCCACTGGTCGACATCCTTCAAATGAAAGAAACTGAATCACTGCTCTTTGAGCTTCTTTGGATGGATTTTGGATCAACCCGGCCATTTTCTCAATGGTCAGAAACAGAACCTATGCATCATGGGACGATAAGCATGACTCCTTTATTCTTTGGTCAGTACTTATCATATGACTATGACATGATCATGTTCAATGTATGCAACTGCGCGCAGTGCGGCACGAACGGATTTCAAATGAACGCCCGTTATATATATATATATATATATATATATATATATATATATATATATATATATATATATATATATATTATATATATATATATATGGAGAGAGAGAGATAGAGACACACACACACACACACACACACATGCACATACACAGAGTGAAGGAGAGAGGGAGATAGAAAGATTGTTTGTTTGTGTCTTCTGTGTTTACATTTTGTCACTTGAGAAAGATTGTTTGTTTGTGTCTTCTGTGTTTACATTTTGTCACTTGTGTATGAACTGTTCTAGGGTATCAAGTTTGGGTTTTTGAAGTTGACACGATGTCCTGCAAAAGACATCAACATTTAATGTTGCGACGTGATAACAACACATTCCTGTCTTGTCGTGTTTCAGCGATCTATAAATGCAACACAGTCCACTTGGACCTGGCGAACATTCACAACGTGAGAGACAGCTTCAACAAATTACGTATTCTGTGCCATGCTTACGTGGAGGGAACGTAAGTTTAACAACAATAAGAGGGACAATAAAAGAAGGGGTAATAAGAGCTGGGGGGGAGGGGGTGGGTGGGTTTATAGCTCTGTGCTATTTATGACGTCAAAAGAAATTAAATTTAGCTCTGACTGACTGACTGGCACCTTCCTGCCTTGACAGATGGTATTTATTTACATTGTGCAAAAGGCCTTGAGTTCTAAGATGGTTGGCAAGGCCTATTTTGGCTGTAGTGACTACAACCCATGGTGATAAGACCAGGGATGGAATTACATCTCTCCATAGCACAAAACCTTAGCTGAATTGTAGAGACCACAAATTCACTGAAGCTTTAGCAGTTAGATGCTTAAAACCACTGTTTTGCAGGCAGAAAGACTGATTAGTGAATCTGCAATGACTGTGAGGATAATAAATGCTCTGCATTCGAACAGTATCAGTGACTATATGTGTTATGTAATTGTAAGTTAGTAGTTCACCCAGATAAGGATTCATCTATTTATCAGTGACTATATGTGTTATGTAATTGTAAGTTAGTAGTTCACCCAGATAAGGATTCATCTATTTATCAGTGACTATGTGTGTTATGTAATTGTAAGTTAGTAGTTCACCCAGATAAGGATTCATCTATTTATCAGTGACTATGTGTGTTATGTAATTGTAAGTTAGTATTTCACCCAGATAAGGATTCATCTATTTATCAGTGACTATGTGTGTTATGTAATTGTAAGTTAGTAGTTCACCCAGATAAGGATTCATCTATTTATCAGTAACTATGTGTGTTATGTAATTGTAAGTTAGTAGTTCACCCAGATAAGGATTCATCTATTTATCAGTGACTATGTGTGTTATGTAATTGTAAGTTAGTAGTTCACCCAGATAAGGATTCATCTATTTATCAGTGACTGTGTGTGTTATGTAATTGTAAGTTAGTATTTCACCCAGATAAGGATTCATCTATTTATCAGTGACTATGTGTGTTATGTAATTGTAAGTTAGTATTTCACCCAGATAAGGATTCATCTATTTATCAGTGACTATGTGTGTTATGTAATTGTAAGTTAGTATTTCACCCAGATAAGGATTCATCTATTTATCAGTGACTATGTGTGTTATGTAATTGTAAGTTAGTAGTTCACCCAGATAAGGATTCATCTATTTATCAGTGACTATGTGTGTTATGTAATTGTAAGTTAGTAGTTCACCCAGATAAGGATTCATCTATTTATCAGTGACTGTGTGTGTTATGTAATTGTAAGTTAGTATTTCACCCAGATAAGGATTCATCTATTTATCAGTGACTATATGTGTTATGTAATTATAAGTTAGTAGTTCACCCAGATAAGGATTCATCTATTTATCAGTGACTATGTGTGTTATGTAATTATAAGTTAGTAGTTCACCCAGATAAGGATTCATCTATTTATCAGTGACTGTGTGTTATGTTCTTCCTCTTCTTCTTTTGTTCGCTTGAAATATATCTATAACTGCAATGTTGTCTCTTGTATGAATCTAACAGTCTTTCTTAGTTCACTCAGCGGTCCATAGAGTTTATCTTCCACTGTTGTCTCTCTAGGCCAGAAGGTATGCCAGGGTATGTTGTAGTTTGGGCAGTCTTAGAGTATGTGCTGTGCTGTCTGCGACACCAAACCACATGTGCACATGGCTGTGTCACCAATCTTGACACAGCCATGTGCACATGTCATTTGGTGTCGCAGAAGTTATGCAATTGTGAGTTAGTATTTCACCCAGATAAGGATTCATCTATTTACTTAATTTGATATACAACGCTACAGTGTCTTCGAGGGCTATTCCAAAATCAACCACCGATTGGCTGGTAAAAATAAACTGGTTGCAGTAGCGACACCATTCATTGCTTGCATCATCCAGTAGTCTTTTAGCTGACTACACATCAACCTCCATCGCATCTGTTCAGTGGTTCATGAATCGCGAACGAATAAACGTGGACACTGTTATTGCCTTTCCCGCCAGCTGTGAAATTTGTGGTGTGATTCGTTTTCTTAAAGCAGAAGGTGAAAATGCGGCCGAGATTCATCGTGGATTGTGTCGTGTGTACGGTGATAAAGTTATGAGTAACAGCTCTGTGAGGGATTGATGCAGGAAATTCAGAGATGGGCATAAAGATGTGCATGATGAGGGTGGACAAGAATGACATTCATGTGTGACATGAGCTCATTCAAAAAGTCAACCAAGTTGTAGCGGAAAAGCGCTGTTTCACAATTTTACATCTTTCTACAGAATTTACACAAATTTCTAGGACTAGTCTGTTTTGAATTGTCACAGAGAAGTTAGGTTACCACAAATTCTGTTCACGGTGGATACCAAAAAACTTACTGATGTTAACAAAGCTCAAAGAATGGGCTCAGTACCCTGGTGGCGCCATTCCTTGACGAGGGTTACAAAAACTCCACGGTACGTCAAGTGCCTGAATTTAGGTGGTGACTATGTGGAAAAGTAATGTAATGTATGTAACTTTTGTAGTATATAGATGTTACTGTCAATTTGTTTAAACTTTTACCAGCCAATCAGTGGTTGATTTTGGAAAGCCCTCGTACATGACAAGATACAGTAAAATATGTCAGGCATTGTATGCTGCAACCTACAGTTAATGGCTTCTTTGTTTAAACTTATTTCTTTATTTCTTGCAGATTTTTGAAGAGCCTATCTAGCTGCATGTGGTTGTCTTACATCTCAGCTCTGCTGCGTGGTGCCAACATTGTTGTGGAACTCATGCATGTGATGAAGCGACCAGTGCTGGTCCACTGTTCCGATGGGTGGGACAGGACGTCTCAGATAGTGTCTTTGTCGGAGCTGATGATGGATTCTTACTATAGGACTCTGGAAGTAAGTCAAGTAAAATTTTTAAGTCCTAGAGGATGTTTTTGCAGCAGATGCCCACAGCTGACAGTAACTGCGATGGAAAATTGTGAGTGTATGGCTTTCAGAGAGGCGACATTACATATGTTCAACACAACCTGGGGAAAAGCCAAAACAACCTGGGGAAAAACCTGGAAAAGCCCAGGAAAAAACCTGGAAAAGCCCTGGGAAAAACCCAGAAAAGCCCAGGAAAAAACCTGGAAAGGCCCTGTAAAAACCCATCTTATATAAAACATACCAGGAGCGGCAATAGCTCATTGGTCAGCAGGCTTGCCTGCCAGCCCAGTGGTGAAATGTTTGAATCCCCATCACTCAAAAAACACAAGAAGCAGACAGTAAGCTTTACTAGACCATGGTTAGTTAGTTAATTAATTAGTTATTTAGATAGTTATGTAGTCGATGGTAAAAGACAAAGGGAGACAATCATAAAGACTGATGCTTCCTTCACTTCGGTGCTAAGAGGTAAAGAGTAGTTCTGACTTCGTTACGGCCAAAGAAGAAAAATAGTGAAAAGAGAGAGAGCCTCACACCGCCTCAACCGACAAAAAAAGATGATAGTAATTAGATAAGAAGATATACGAGATCTCAGGCAGGGGCCTCAACTCTGGACTGACTGTCATATTTGAGACCCAGACATTGGATTAAGGTGTTAGACCGTGGTAGAAATAGTGACTGTAAAAACTAAAAGAGACTAAACAAACGAATCAAAAACAGTACAAAAATAGCTCTTTATTTATCTCCTCTAGCTGAACATGTTTGATAACCCATTGCAATAACAGATACAACAGACAACTGTATATATCAAACAACAACGGTGGGTAACCCCCAACCAATCAACATCACTTAAGACAACAGGGTACACCAAGTACCACAACACAGGTGCTCCAAGCAATAGCTGGTTAGACTGACACAATAAAGAACCTTGACACAAGCAACACTGCACAGACAATAAGGCACTACAAAAACATAGGTTACACAACATAAACCCCAAGACGCGACATAAACAAGAGTTGTGACACAATTTACTATCCCACCAAGAACCCAGGCCTGCTGACACTAACTAGTCAGCCGCTCAGTTTTGTCACAACATTAGTTGACACAGATCAACTCAGGGAATTGTTCCCACACCTGACAACAACAGAACAGCACTGAACTGAAGGCCATGCTGCCCGCATCTCTCATCAGCACAAAGGACTGCTACAAGGAAAAATGGCCTCCGGTCTTTGTGATAAAGTGGCGTTTCCGGCGTGGCCAGGACCGTACGGTTTTCACAGACCAAACTAAGTGCCTTGGTTTGGTGCTGTGACAGTTAGTTAGCTTGTTAGTTAGTGTGTTAGTTAGTGTGTTAGTTAGTTGCATATCCTTTACAGGATGTCACGGTCAACTCCAGCGTGTTTTGGTTGTTTGTGATTCCTAGGCAAGTTTTACGACCAGTAATTTGCCATTGCTGTCTTAACGACCAGCACGTATACCATTGTAAGGAAACCAATGCAAGGTGGTCTGCTTCCTGCAGGATGTAGCAGTCAACCCCAACATGTTTTGGCTGATCGTGATTATCCCAGTGCAAGTTTACGTTCAGTAGTTTGCCATTGCTTTCTGAATAACTGGCACCCATACCATTTCATAAGAAAACCAACATAAGGCGGTCTGCTGCCAAATCTCCCACAGATGTGTTTTGAATCAGGTATTCAGGGTTACGAATGTGTCCGTAACCCATTCACCACTGAGCCGCAACTCCGTGAAATACTACCATCAAGGTAGATTAAAAAAATTAACCTCAGAGGAAAAAAAAAAGATGCTTATCTGATCTCCTGGGTAGTGAATTGGATGCCTAAAATGTCTTAAATAAAGATGAACAACTGGTAGGACCTGTGTGATACCTGAAACCTGTCTTAAGGCGATGTGAGGCAGAAAAAATTAATTTTTATAATATTTAATTTCATTTTGGCCACATACAAATAGATAATATGACCATTAAAAGAACGGAAACATACAAATACCTGGGTACAATCTTCAACTGCTCCAACATCATAAGGGAAGAAATACAAACTAGAATCAACTCTGGAAATAAGATATACTATGCACTACAACATCTACTAAAATCAAAGGCGCTATCTCGTAACACCAAAATCACAATATACAAAACACTGATCAGACCAGTTGTGCTGTATGGCTCTGAAACCTGGAGTACAACGAAAGGAGACGAAGCCTTGTTACAAACCTTTGAGAACAAAATTTTAAGACGCATCTTTGGACCCATTAGGGATACACAAAGTGGAGAGTGGAAAAGAAGAAGTAACAAAGACATTTATGATCTGTTTAAGTCCCCGCTAATCACTGGTATCATGAAGGCTAATAGACTACAATGGCTGGGGCATATAGAAAGAATGGAAGATAATAGGGAAACAAAACTCGCTTACACTCAGGAAATAAATGACCGTAGACCCCGAGGTAGACCAAGAAGGCGGTGGAGAGATAATACATGTACAGACCTACAAGCACTTGAAATCAACGACTGGCAAGAGAAGGTCCACCAGAGAGATGAATGGAGACGGATTGTATTTGCAGCAAAGAACCTCAATGGCTCGGAACGCTGAAGAAGAAGATTTAATTTCAATGTTCTGATATAGTATACGGTTTGATACCGAAGACTGCTAATCGATAAAATATTGTCAAATTGACTTTGCACTTAACAGTTGCCATGGATAACCAGTGGCCATATTGGATTTCTTAAGGAACATCTAAAACAGTCATTGTTTAGTGTACAGGCTCAATTGTTTGGTATATATGTACATATGTAGACTCCTTACAATTTTGGAAGAACATTTTAATGATATCTCTTGGCATTTTTTTCCTTCATAATTAAAAAAAATTTAACAACATTATTCGTGACAATTTTTGTGGATTTGTTACTACTGTGCAAAAAGTAAATCTTAATTTCAAAAAATACTCTTCACATAATGTAAGTAATACAATGAAGAATAAGTGTACACAATTTCATTATAATATGACAAATAGTTTTTGAGAAAAAATTACCAAAATACAAAAAATTGGTGAAATGAGAAAACAGAGAAAAGCAAATTATTTTCATGTTCTTTTATACTAATAAGTAATCTTAATGCTAAAACAAGTTATTTTACACAGGAAAACAGTTTCTAACAGTATGTGACAATTTTAACAATCCTGCTGCATGATGAAAATTTACGCATCAATACCAAAATGGGCGTTGATTGCAAACATGCATTCATGATCATTTCAGTCGCTCTGAATAATCCATAAGAATATTAAATGATCATCGCTGGAATTTGCCACGGAAAATCACTATTTTTCCGCCATGGAAATTACAGCATCATAGCATGCGATCTTAATGATTTCAGTTTGTGATGTAACTGCTGACTTAAATAGTCGAAAATTACACTGTACACGTAAAAATGGATGCTCAATTGATTTACTATTGATATGCTAAATCAGTTCATAACGTCTATAAAACAAAATTTACGAGTCATCTTACGTCTTAAAAAGACAATCTCTTTATCTCCGTAAGAAAAACAATTTTAGAAGCCAAGATGTATACATTCATAGACAATGGAGGGAACTACAATACTCGATAATCGGTTTCTGTTTTAATGTGATCTTGAAATAATTGGGGAATTTAATGTCACAAGTAACGGAGACACAAAAACAAGAAACCGAAAATTAATGCAAAAAAATCTCCGGTAAAATATGGCAAAACTAAAATGTAGTGCCTAGAAATATACAACATAATGTCTGTTGATTTTCAGAGAATTTTGGTGTTTTAATCACACAAAAATATAAAATAATGTCTGTTGATTTTAGGGGTTTCAAGTGCTGGTGGAAAGAGAATGGTTACACTTTGGCCACAAGTTTGGAGAGCGAGGGGGTCATGACCCTAATTGCAGCGACACAAATCAAATCAGTCCCATCTTTCTTCAGTTTCTAGATTGCGTCTACCAGTTGACTTGTCAGTATCCTGCCAGATTTCAGTTCAACGAAGCTTACCTGGTATGTGTTTTCTCGTACAGGATCCAGAAGACATATTTAGTTTATTAGTTTGTATATCAGTATGCTTCATGTTAAACTGTCAAAGGCATTGGCAAACATTGCGGCTGTGTTATTTTGTCATGATTATATTGTAAATGAAGATTACTTATATTGTATGTGAAGATTATTTACGAGGGTAAGTTAATAAGTAAGTCACAGATGGCTGTAGAAAAATAACTAAATATGATAACAACTTGAAACAGTTTATTTTTATACATACATTGTCCCTTTATTTCTCAACATAATTTCCACCAACATTGATGCATTTATCCCATCGTTTTATCAGTCCTCCCAAACCGGCTGCATAAAACTGCATGCTCTGTTTTCTAAACCACGTTTTCACTTCACATTCAACTTCGCCGTCATTCGCGAAATGTCTTCCAAGGTGGGTTGTCAGTGTTTATGCTGACAAATGTTTTTCCCGTGAAGCGGTGCATAGCTGGGTAGAAAAAGTTACGAGGGTGAGTCAATAAGTAAGTCACACAGTTCTGTGGGATGGCCAGTAAATGAAAACAAAACATGCAGTTCTATATATATAGTATATTGCGATGACTGGAAATCTACAACCATGGTCAGGCTGCGAGAACAGCAAGTTAAAAGAGGTGTGGCCAAACAGGAACACTACGCAGGAAGCCAAAGAAGCGTAATAAACCAACACAGAACTGGTGTCGTGATGAACCGCTACACTCTGCGGGATTTGCTGAGGAGGGGATCCGAGAACTTATGGACTGAATAGTTCGATGTGCAATGAGAATGATCTTTTGACTAACTAACTAACTAACTAGCTACTTATATTGTAAGTGAATATTACTTATATTGTATGTGAGGATTACTTTTATTGTATGTGAAGATGACTTATATTGTATGTGAAGATGACTTATATTGTACGTGTAGATTACTTATATTGTATGTGAAGATTACTTATATTGTATGTGAAGACTACTTATATTGTACGTGCAGATTACTTATATTGTATGTGAAGTTTTGAGAAATATTTTTGGCTTGTAAATAAGTAGACAATTTAGGGAGGATGGATAGATGCGAGAGAGGCAGGCTGGTCGAGTAGCAGGAGTCAGGAAATAAGTTAATATCTGAGGATGGAAGTATTATACAGAAAAGACTAAGTATCCTGTTGCTCATACACTCTTGCATGAAAGTACTAACTAAAGCTTCCAGGAAGATAACAAAAACAAGGAGAAGAAAAAGTATCTTCCAGGTTCTTTCATGCCAACCCTCTCTCATAGAATGCAAAATCCCCCGCAGAAGTCGGATGTGTCGGCCTAACGGCGCAAGAACGCAGCTCTGCTGTAAACAGGCACAACGCAATCACGTCCGAAAAAAAACTCCGGATGAACGAAGAAGAAGAAGAAGAATGCAAAATCCTGAAGAGTAAGTTATAAAAGTAAATTATCATGGTCATAAGGGATGGAATGGTATTTTGTGAGATTACTTCTATCCAGCCAGCTCTGAGGCGGATGAATTTGCAATCCCACATCCCACGTTCAGAACACAGCTACAAGCGATTTGGAAGCAGACCACCTTGCTATGATTTTAATACAGTGGTATGAGTGCATTAAAAAAAAAACAATGGCAGAATTCTGAATGTAAACTTAACAAGAAATCACAAACAGCCAAAAAATCTGGCTTGACTGTGATATCCTGTATGGGTTTACATCCTGTAAACCATTTGCAACTAACTTAACTTCTGTCCATGCCTTGTTGCAGGTGAAACTCCTCCAGCATTCCTACGCTTGCCTGTTTGGTAATTTCCTGCACAATTGCCAGAGAGAGCGGGATATCTGCCAGCAGAAGACGGCTTCAGTGTGGGCATTGCTGCATCCAGAGAATACACAGTTCGTCAATGCATTGTACAAGCCTTCAGATCAGGTAGTTATACGTGGATGTTTGCTCCTTTTACATGCTGTCCACCTCCAAGTTAAGAAGTATACCCTCATCATCATTTTCTACTTCTGCCATCAAGCTTCGTCGGGAGGAATAGTTGACATTCCAGAGCCTGATAGTTGACACTGGAAGGTGCCATTCCATGTGATTGTACAATGTCTTTGATGTTGTCAGTTCATTTTCTTCTCGGACATCCTCTTGCTTTCGTAGCAGATCTTCTTTGATGTAGGGCCAGTGCTGGTAGTTGATGGTTTGCATTCTAACAAGATGGCCAGACCAATTGATCTTCTGCTTGTCAATATATGCGGCAAAAGGTGTTGATCCCAATGTCTGTCTGATAACATAGTTTCTTACTCAGTCGCAAATAGGTTTGCAACCCTCCTGAAGCATCTCATCTTGCAGGTGTTGATTTTGCGTAAGTGTGATTTGGATAATGTCCAAGTTTGACATTGGTAGCATAGGCTTGGTGTGAATGTACTATTTATTTGTCATTTTGTGCATATTTGGATGTTTCAGTATGGCTGATAGTTGATATACAAGCGCACTTATATTTTGACACCTGATTTTGATTTCTCTGTCTATTTTCTGCTATCTTCTGTGATCATATTACAAAGATATTTCAATTTTTAACTTGTTTCAGAGGTGTACTATTTATCAGTACATTTCGTTGACCAGTTCTGCCAGTGATCATGTCTGTCCACTGCCTTCTGTCTCATGTTCTGCCAATCTTTTTAATAGTCCATGCCATGTGGCAATGGTGATCATGTTTGTCCACAGCCTTCTGTCTCGTGTATTGCCAATCTTCTTATAGTCCATGCCGTGTGGCATGGGAGATCATGTCTGTCAATGGCCTTCTGTCTTGTGTATTGCCAATCTTCTTATAGTCCATGCTGTTTGGTGTTAGTGATCATGTCTACAGCCTTCTGTCTCATGTTCTGCCAATCTTCTTATAGTCCATGTCATGAGACGTTGGTGATGATGTCTGTCCACAGCATTCTGTCTCATTAATTTCTGATAGTGATGTTCCTCATTGCCATTATGTCAAACTGTCCAGTATCATCTCTCTTGGTCTCCCTCTGCCTCTCCTTCCCTCCAACTTTCCTATTGTCATGATGTGATCTAGCTCATGACATGCCCAAAAAATGTGGACTGTCTTCATCTGCTGCAAGTAACCAATTCTCTCTGTGAGCTCACTTCTTTCAAGATATCTTCATTGCTTTTTCTGTCTGTCTACAATGTTCTCATCATTCTTCTATAAAACCACATATCCAGGGATCACGTAAACATTTTCCTTCCTCTGAATATGAACCTGGAGTCAGAGGTTGATGCCCTCCCTGCACGCCACTGGCCAGTTGAATGTTTTGTCCTTCAGGGTTTTTGTGGCAGAGTGGTAGAGCCATCTGAAGGGCATGGGCTTGTTTTCAGACTGTCCTTCAGACAATAAGTGGAATATTTTCAGAGACTCCTGGAGTCGTCGCTCGAGCTACAGAGTTTCTGAGTTTGTGCTTTTTGCGATCTCTGGGCAGGTGGCTTGTGGTTCTGTAAAGCAAGACCAAGCCAGATGGGGTTGAGTTGAGTTGAGCTGAGTTGAGGTGAGATGAGTTGAGTTGAGCTAAGAACCGACATCACTGCACTCCGGACATTCCTTTACTCGCTCCGTCCCCCTCGTTCAACAGCCAGCAAAGAGTCATACTGCTAATCGTTCCAACTTCCATCTAATTGAAAGTTCTGCTGGTCTACCCTCTCAGTTTTGAGGTTTGCCCAGAACCCCTGCCAAACCTCCACCATATCATTCTCTCCACATACGGTTTCTTAATCTGTTCCACCACTTTCTCTCTTTGATGTCATAAATCCATTTTCTTCTTGGGCATCCTCTTGCTCTCATTGGAGTAATACCTCTCACATGTAGGTCAGCATGGCTGAATGGATAAGAATGCATCTTCTTAAACACCCGGGGTGCTGATGCCGAGGTAAGAGGTTCAAATCCTACACCGGACAGTTGGACTAAAATGTTGACTTCTCATCCTTGACTTGGGACGTAAATTTTAAGTGGATTTCACCTGTTGGCGAGGGACACTGTTAACCCTTTACAAGGCATATCGTCCGATTCCGGCCGATCTCTAAATACGAGCGTAGCGTCCGATTCCGGCCGATACTATTATGCATTGTAAAAACGCGATCTCTCGGCTTTCCGACACTTCCGTCCGCTATTTTCACTTTCGCCGATAGCTTGACAACGTGGCCGCCATTTGTAAACGCGCTACAATGACTTTGAACAGACTTTTACGGACTTGTTTTGATAGTTTTTTGGGAGTTTTACGCTGTTTTTCAAAATGGATTTCGGCTATTCTTCAAGTGATAGCCGAGATTTCGCTCTGTTCAATTTAAATGACATTAAAGGGCACGAAGTTGATTATTAATTGGAGCTAGATATCAGTGCAAAGCGTTACTTTGCATTAGCAGTCGTGAGTCGGACTTTAAAGAAAGTGATTATGATTCTGAAAATGTGTTTGTAAATTGCCGTATAGATGACGGAAAATCACAAACAACATGCCGTATTTCGTAAATATTTGTGTTCATATATGGATTACCGACAACAATCATGTGAGTAACATATTCTGCATGCTTTTCCCTTCATTGTGTTGTTTATTTAACTAAAATCGGTTGACTAACACCTTATTTGTGATGTTTTTACTAACGCGACCCGAAATTTTTACAGAACCTGAAAAAATCTTGCCCGTTCAGGGCTAAAAAACGGACAAGCATCTGCCCTGTAAAGGGTTAATAGGGAAAGCTAATCCACACACAAAATTCGTCCAGCACTACTAGAAGTAGTGTGTACGGACTATGCTTGAGTTCAAGGTGAGCAAGTGCAAAATAAAACATATAAAATAAATCAAAACAAAATAGCTCTGACATTGAACCTTTGAACCTTTCTTTACATTGTGTCCCTGACCTCCCGTCACAGGTCCTGAAGGCCAAGTTCAGCGAGCCTGAGATTGTGCTCTGGAAGTCTGTCTATATGGGTTCACATGTCAACCAGACAGACTCCGACAGAGAGCCTAGACCTGCGGCAATGGGGGCCAGATCCAGCGTGGCCACATCTGATGAGGCGCTCAGATCCAAGTAAGGATGTATGTGAGATTTTTACACAGATGTTGTTGCTTTATTAATTCATTATGTTAATAAATTATAAATGTTCTTTTCAAATATCTAGGCTGCATAATGTCTGAAAATGATATCTGAAAAGGATGTATGAAAAGGACATATGAAAATGATGTCTGAAAAAGTGACAAGTAAAGGACTGATTTGCACATCTGAGGTGCATGTGACACACGGAGCTAGACCTGTAGTGTTATAGAGCAACTGACACCCGGCGGGTCATGTGGTCAGCATCTTGCCGGAAGCCTTTACTTCCCCAGACTGAAAGCCTTGGTCAATTTTACAAGTCTGCATCGATGTGGATTCGAACCAGTGACTTTCGTACCAGGAGGTGAGCTTCTGGGACACATAGATAAAGAATATAATTACCTTATTCAACTGGCTCCACGGCGAAGGGCTTACGATTGCAATTCGTAATCCAGGATTATGCTGGGGTTGACTGTGATGTCTTGTAAAGGATATGCAACTAACTTTGTTTTAATTATTCAAAGACTTGCACAGGAACGAGCAGTATCATTAAAATACAGATAAATCACATCATGCAGAGAATTTTGCTTACTGACATGTGTGTGAACCATTGTTCTCTTGTATTGATGTAAATGATGGACAATGAGTGTGACGGGACGCCGTCGGTCAGCATCCGAATGACACAAGTTCAAAAGGAATTAAAGAGCCCACAATATTTTTCTATCATTCTCTAAAAGCATAAACGTCCACCAGACAATGATAGAAATGCAAGAGAATTGAAAACAAGAGAAAAATACATTTTGACCACGCACGCCCCATCATTTCTGTAATGCTAGGTCTGAGAAAGCTTTGATGTACAGATCAAACGTAAAACCGAGACACCACGGCACCAGTTGGCGGGCGCTATCAAAGGTTGAAAACACGCTGTTTTCAGTACAAGGGAAGAGAAAGACGGCAAAGTGTGAAATCTGGGCTGGGGACGACGTTGATACATCGCGGAGCCAGTCAGTTGAGATTGACGTGTTAGTTTACAATCCTGTGGTTGGAATAGGGACAGACACCTAACACCTTAGTTCAACAGGACCTAACGTGTGAACCAGCCACGGCAGAATGGGAGATAAGAGGGTCAGCCAGACCCGTCTGAAATAACGCATGCGGTAAAAGTCCAGACTTTGGGGAGCCGGGACAACGTCTGTAGTGGCCACCAGAAAGGAGCAATTAGGACCAGATGCTTAACACCTCTCCGCAATACTACGGGGCAAAGTAGGAACACATGGCTGACACATTCTTGCCAGCAACCGGGAAGGCTTGTGTTAACAACTGATTGGTATGTAGTTATGACGCAACGTCTATTGCATCGCTAGCGAAGCATGTTTTATTGTTTCAGGCCATGGTGGGGCATCGGTCAATTTGATTGACAAATGAAACTACCGTCCACAGGAAAGGAGGAGGGGTGAAAAGAATTTGGCACTTAATCCATCTAGGTAAATCGTCCTACATGAAAAATAGGTGTAGCTAACAGGAACTTGGACATAGTAATTAGCTAGCGTGGAAACTAGCCAGGAACGGAGAGAATAAAACTACGAGCAGTGGCCAGCAAGACTTCAGACGCATTCACAATAGCGTACCAGGGAAGCCGGAATTTTAATTTCTGGTGAGAGATTACCCTCTCGTTTTGTTACTTCGATACAACGTCGTATGACAGGATTTCCTAGCTAAACCCAGGTAATACCATTATTCTGATTAGTTTGTCTGCTAGTCTGAAGGCTTGTGTAGTTTCCTGTTTCTACATATTCTCCCAAACTTCACACTGGTGGATTTTCTTTGTACTTAATGTTCCAGTTCTAGCTTTACGATTTCACTGAGAACTATCTTCTTCTTTCATTCACCACTTGGTTGTCTGATTTGTTGTATGTGATAATTTGGAGAAATCCATTATCCAAGCTACATGAGCGTGTGGTTTATGCATGTACAGGAAATACATTTAGATTCATCCTGTATGATGTTAAACATTGGGGAGACTGACTACTTTGGAGAAACTCCTGAGAGCTACCAGTATCTTGATAGCGTCCAATTACCATTGATTATTTGGACCAACACTTTGAGTGCCTACCAAGATTGTGGTGAAACCACTTGGTTTGAGGAATGGCACCAGTTCACCTTGTCTGCATGATGTATGCATGAGGACAGACATGACTTAGGACATTCAATATCCCAGACAGATTCAGGGAAGGCATTTAATGTTCGACAGGACTGTGCGACCAGCCCTTCCGACAAGACAGTATGAATGAATCAGAAAGGGAAAGAGTAAGTGAGGTGAACTTATATGGGAAACACCCCATTACATAAATATATATGATGATGTATGTTTTGAGCTATAGATGTTCTAAATGGTTTTATGAATATATACATATATATTTATTTATTTAGAACTGATATATGTTTATGTAACATGCCATCATATATCATCATACCATCATATATTATGACTTGAATGTATGTTTATATGAATGTATAGACATATGTGTTTGAGATGTGTAGACGTAGATACTACCCATCTCCGTTCGTTTCATTCCAGATCTCTTAGGAGCAATGGACAGTCAACAACCCATATCAGGAAGTGACTTAGCCTTGTGAAGGGACCAATTTGGACTCCTTCAATCTGACAGTGAACTGCGTCTCACTGGGGGAAGCATGACCTATGTGACCTCATAAGTTACGTATACCATAATATAATCATCATCATCATCATATGATCATCAAGACTAGAAATAATAAACACAGTTGTATTTTAAAACTCAATTTGTCCGTATAATTCTAAATGTTTATGAATGTTTGTGTAGCGTAATCAAGTACACACATTATATCTTTTAGTGGGGGTTCAAACACATTGTCCAGAAGGGGGAATATATGTCAGGGAGGTACTTTGCCTATGCAGTCATAAGTAACCAGATTACGTTGCATAACTTAACTCCTCCTTTCTCACTTCTGGTGATACCAAGTACAGCCAAATCTATATAGATATATTCTATCTTCAACGAGCCACTTCTTGGCTGTTTTCTTGAGTATCATGGACGGTGTCTTAAATCAGCATAAAAGACATTTGTTCCACGTTTTCTCTCTGGGATCTGGGGTGGTAATTAGTCCCTTCTGACAGAGTTTGGGGATCTTAAACTGCATCCAGAACTAAACACCAGTAGAAGAAAATGATTTTGGCTGAGTGGTTGCCCACCCGGGAGCTACTTCAAGCCAGTTGGTGACAATGAGTAATGAAATAGTGAGTAAAATCGTGGCAGAGGAGATAGTTAGATAGATAGATAACAAAACATGGAGAACAACTAAAAATATAACGAATAATCTACAAACATTCATTAACTTGTGCTTGTGTAGAATACAAAGACTGTATGACAGAATCTCCCTCCTCAAACAGAGACTTCTCCAGTGGCTGGGCCATGTATCTCAAAAGGAGGATGAGCATATTCCCAAAGATCTCCTATACTAAGAACTAGCCACGGAGAAGAGGCCAACCGGAAGACCCCAAATGTGATATAAGGATTGTGTAAACAAGATATGAAAACCCTTGGCATAGATCCAGATACCTGGGAGAGGGTTGCAACAGCCAGATGTTCCTGGAGAATAGATGTGCAAAACAGACTGGTGCTCTTTGAGCGCAATCTGATCCAACAAACTGAGGATAGGCGGCACAAGCATAAAATGCAATCACTTACTGCGGGACCTGCCTCGACTTACTGATGTGAAAACTGACAGAGATTGTCACTTTTGCATTGGACTGTACAGTCACCAGCGGCGCTGTCAGGTGCCTTCCCAGCGGCACAACTCTGTAGCCCTACAGGACTGAAAAAGGTCTACTACTACTATGATAGAATCACTGGCATGGAGTGCACAGAGAGAACTAGACAGCATCCAGTGAACCAAGTGGTGAGGCATGGAGCGCACAGAGAGAACTAGACATCCAGTGAACCAAGAGGTGAGGCATGGAGCACACAGAGAGAACTAGACATCCAGTGAACCAAGAGGTGAGGCATGGAGCACACAGAGAGAACTAGACATCCAGTGAACCAAGAGGTGAGGCATGGAGCACACAGAGAGAACTAGACATCCAGTGAACCAAGAGGTGAGGCATGGAGCACACAGAGAGAACTAGACATCCAGTGAACCAAGAGGTGAGGCATGGAGCACACAGAGAGAACTAGACAACATCCAGTGAACCAAGAGGTGAGGCATGGAGCACACAGAGAGAACTAGACATCCAGTGAACCAAGAGGTGAGGCATGGAGCACACAGAGAGAACTAGACAACATCCAGTGAACCAAGAGGTGAGGCATGGAGCACACAGAGAGAACTAGACATCCAGTGAACCAAGAGGTGAGGCATGGAGCACACAGAGAGAACTAGACAACATCCAGTGAACCAAGAGGTGAGGCATGGAGCACACAGAGAGAACTAGACATCCAGTGAACCAAGAGGTGAGGCATGGAGCACACAGAGAGAACTAGACAACATCCAGTGAACCAAGAGGTGAGGCATGGAGCACACAGAGAGAACTAGACATCCAGTGAACCAAGAGGTGAGGCATGGAGCACACAGAGAGAACTAGACAACATCCAGTGAACCAAGAGGTGAGGCATGGAGCACACAGAGAGAACTAGACAACATCCAGTGAACCAAGAGGTGAGGCATGGAGCACACAGAGAGAACTAGACAACATCCAGTGAACCAAGAGGTGAGGCATGGAGCACACAGAGAGAACTAGACATCCAGTGAACCAAGAGGTGAGGCATGGAGCGCACAGAGAGAACTAGACATCCAGTGAACCAAGAGGTGAGGCATGGAGCGCACAGAGAGAACTAGACATCCAGTGAACCAAGAGGTGAGGCATGGAGCACACAGAGAGAACTAGACAACATCCAGTGAACCAAGAGGTGAGGCATGGAGCACACAGAGAGAACTAGACAACATCCAGTGAACCAAGAGGTGAGGCAAAGACACTAGTGCTGGATAGAACATATTGAGAAAAACTAATCAGTGGCACCTTGCCATCTTTACAAACGAAAGTATGTGGATTGGAACTAAAATTCCATCACACAATGCCTGGGCTTGGATTCAGAGAACATGTGTTGCCCATGCAGCATGATCCATCTCTCGGCCTTGCCTTGTTTTCTCCAGAGGAAAGGGTGACCAGTACGTCTGGAACAGGTAGGCTGCAGATGCTGCTGGCTCAGCATCAAACCCCCAAGAGCAGCTGGTAAGTAGTGGCCAGGTCCTCACATCTGGGGGATTTAACTTAGAGGCGTTCAGCCATATCCCTCAGCTGAGTGCCTCACACCAAGTGTCTGGACCCGTATGAGCGTGTACTTCTGCCGAGTGCCAGTTGCCGCTTAACTCCAGAAGCGAGGGGCTTGCGCCTCACTCTCTGCTTGACTGAATAAGTAAAGAAACGATGAAAGTAGTGGTATTTTAATTGGGCTTGCGCTCCCACCTATGCTACACCCTTCATGTGTCTTTACAAAATCGACTAGCCCTTTGTCTGCAATGTGCAGAGCAAATGAAATAGAAGAAGACCAAAAAATACCATCCTACAGGAACTGAACAACAAAGAGAAGGCTTCCTTGGTGGATTGGTAGGCCGTGGTTGGTTGGTTGGTTGGGAATCCTCTGGTTGAGTGTAAGTTAAAATTGTTAGTCCAACGCACCTGGTACCCACATCATTTTAGCCTGAAAACACATGTGAAGGAGAATTAGAGGTAGAGTTGAACAGAATGGAACAGAATTGGATAAATGAAAGATGACAAGATTCATTCAGACACTACATGTAAACTTGTACAGCTTTAACTGTTCGCTACAGCCAAACTTTCCAGTATACCAGAATGGAACAGTCACAGAGGTTTGATACACACAATTAAGTAACATTCAGCAAACTTATATGCATTCAAATAAAAAGACATCATTTGCAACAAGTAAAAGAGTGTTCGGGTGCTACATAAAACCTGTACTTTTGTATGGATGTGAATCGTGGACAATTAGCAGACAGACTGAAAAATATCTGATATCTGAGGAAATGTAGTTTCTGATGAAAATGCAAAGAATACCATAGACAGACAGAAAAACCAATGCCCAAGTCCTACGAGAAACAAATGAAAATTGTAAACTGATTAGAAAAATTAAACGTAGACAGTCAAAATTTTTTTGGCCAAGTTATGAGAATAAATAAACTGGAAAACTTGGTGACAGCTGGCAAGATTGAGGGGAAAAGACCAAGGCGAGGGGAGAGAAGTAAATACCTGGATGGCTTGGCCAAGTTGTATAGTCGAGACAAGAACACTGAGCTGATCCACCACTCTGGTGATCGAGTGAAATGGCAAAACATGACAGCCCACGCTTATCGGCATAGCACATGATGGATGGATGGACTTTACACAGTTAATTTACACACAGTTACTTTACACAATTACTTTACATGCAGTTACTTTACACCACAGTTACTTTACACATTTACTTTACACGCACTTACTTTACTTGCAATTAATTTACAGTTTACACACAATTTTTTTACACTCAGTTACTTTACACGCACTTTCTTTACACAGGCCTAGGGGTTAACGTCTTTCTCCGTAATCCTATATATTCTTGTGAGTAACGTAACCTGCGCGAGAATCGGTAGCAGTTCTCGCCGCTTTGGTAACCAAACTTTAACTTGGTAAACTATACTAACGGGGTATATGAGCCGGTCGCTCAGAAAGCAGTGGCAAACTACTGAGCGTGATCTTGCCTAGTACATCAACAGCAGCTGAAAAATGCTGATGTTGACTGCAGCATCCTGTAAGGGATATAAAAAAAAAACTTTACACACAGTTACTTTACATGCAATTACTTTACACAGTTACTTTACATGTTTCTTTACACACATTTACTTTACACACAGCTACTTTACACTTACTTTACACACAGTTACTTTACACACAGCTGTCCCTGCCACAGATAACCTAATCCTGTATTGCGTTTTGCTATCTGTTTCCATGACCTGTACTAATTTGGCTCGTCATTTTTATTTCTGTAGGTTGTTGGATGACCTGTCAAAGGTCAGTATCTGCGGTGGTCACCAGAACATTATTCAGTGTGATGCAGTTGCAGCAGCTTCAGCAGCAGCAGCAGCAGATCCAAGCACAAACTATGTATGTAACAAGTCATCTTCTACTGAACCATTGCACTCTCATGGACAGACTCCACAAGCTAATGGAAGGCCCAGCCCTTTGGGTGCACTAGAGGAGACTTCCCGAGACTCTTCGGGGAGAATGAGCCCCGGTTTCTCCGCCGGCACTGAATATGGGTCAGATAAGGTTGTGTCCACTTCCCATAGTGGTCTCTCTATAGTTGAAGCTTCACTTACGGAAGGCATCACCAAGAGTTCAACCACTGCCACAATGGAAGACGCCCTAGTAGAAGCTCCACAAGATTCAGCAGAGCAGCAGATATGTCCAAACCACCCTGAGAATGTGCCTGTAAATGGATCTGGAGTTACGGAGAACAGTGATGAGGACCAGAACGTGGTCACATCTTCAGAGTGTTGTCAGAAGGCCGAGGTCTCTGGGAAATGTGATGGTCAGAATCTGTGTGGTTATCAGAAAGAGTGTGGTGGTGTGCAGACCTTGTGTTGTGATAAGCTGCTGGCAAGTACAAACAATATCATTGACAAAACTGGCATTGTTGAAGCAGGATTAGCGAACCCTGACAATTTTCAGGCTGGATTAGTAAACACTGATAATTTTCAGGCTGGATTAGTCAACTCTGACAATTCTGGGGCTGGATTAGTGAGCACTGACAATTCTGTGGCCGGATTTATGAACATTTATAATTCTTGGGCTGGATTAGGAAATCCTGACAATTTTGAGGCTGGATTAGCGAACCCTGATAATTTTGTAGCTGGATTAGTAAACCATGGGAATTTTGATGCTGGATTAGTGAACAGTGACAATGTTCACGCTGGATTAGGAAACCATGACAATTCTGAGGTTGGATTAGCAAACCCTGATGATTCTGAGGCTGGATTAGTGAATCCAGACAATTTTCAGGCTGGATTAGCAAACCCTGACAATTCTGTGGCTGGATTAATGAACACTGAGGCTGGATTAGCAAACTCTGACAATTTTGATCCTGGGAATGTAGACAATAACATTGCCAATCCAGGCAGTTTTGAAACTGGGGAAATTAACAGTAACATGGACAGCAGTGACGGTAATGATGCTGGCAACATAAACATTCACATCGACAGTATAGATTCTGGGAACATAGATAGCAGCATTGACAAATGGTGCAGCGTCAGTGCACATGTTACTAACAGCAACATTGACAACGTTGGTAGTTTTAAAGCTGCTACAGCTAACAGTGACAATGACAGTCATAATGTTGGGAAAAATATCAGTGACGTCCCGGACAGTTCTGAAGCTGGAAATACAAATAATTATGTCGATGACGCTGACAGCTTTGAGGTTGAAACAACAGAGCATGCAAACATTAAAGATGGTAGCATAGACAGCTCTGAAGTTGAGATTATAAATATTAGCACAGACAGTACTGACAGTAATGAGGCTGAAAACATAAAGAGTAACACTGAGAATCTTGACAGGTTCGAGGTCTCAAACATAAATAGTAACATTGACAACCCTTATAGTTTTGAAGCTGAGATTAGTAACATTGACAACCCTGATAGTTTTGAGACTGAGATTAGTAACATTGACAACCCTGATAGTTTTGAAGCTGAGATTAGTAACATTGACAACCCTGATAGTTTTGAGACTGAGATTAGTAACATTGACAACCCTGATAGTTTTGAGGCTGGGAATATAAACATTGACAACCCTGATAGTTTTGAGGCTGACAATATAAACAGTAACATTGACCATGCTGATAGTTTTGAGACTGGGAATACAAATACAGACAACTTGGACAGTTTTGAGGCTGGGAATACAGACATTGACAACCCTTATAGTTTTGAGGCTGAGATTAGTAACATTGACAACCCTATTAGTTTTGAGGCTGGGAATACAAACGCAGACAGCTTGGACACTTTTGAGGCTGGGAACATAAACAATGACAACCCTGACAGTTTTGAGGCTGACAATACAAACAGTAACATTGACCATGCTGATAGTTTTGAGGCTGAGATTAGTAACATTGACAACCCTGACAGTTTTGAGGCTGGGAACATAAACATTGACAACCCTGACAGTTTTGAGGCTGACAATACAAACATTGACCATGCTGATAGTTTTGAGACTGGGAACGTAAACATTGACAACCCTGACAGTTTTGAGGCTGGCAATACAAACATTGACCATGCTGATAGTTTTGAGACTGGGAACATAAACCTTGACAACCCTGACAGTTTTGAGGCTGACAATACAAACATTGACCATGCTGATAGTTTTGAGACTGGGAACATAAACCTTGACAGCCCTGAGAGTTTTGAGACTGGGAATACAAAGTGTGACATTGCCAGTTTGGAAAGTTCTGAAGCTGGGAAAGTAAGCATTGCCAGCTGTGACAATAAACGTTCTCAAGCCGAGACACTAAGCAGTAACTCCCTGGATATCAGTTTTCAAGCAGGACAAGTAAATTGTTGCCATATTGTTAGTAACAGCTCAGGTGGCAGTGTCATTTCTGTGTTAGATTTTTCCAAGCAGACTTCTGTAAATGGTTCTGCCACATCTGGTTACAATTCAGAGAAGGCATCCTTGTCATCAAACACCTCATCATTGTCAGGAGAGACAGATGAAGCACTGAATGATGTATTTGAGAACGGCACAGGTGGGAATTGTGAATTGAAATACAGTGAAACGAGACACAACTGTTGTGAGAATAGTCAAATGAGTCAGAATTATTGTGAGAACAGTGAAAGGAGACATACAAGTTGTGAGAACAATCAAGTGAGTCACACTAATTGTGATAATAGTCAGTGTTTTGTGAAGTCCAGTGATATTAAAAACTACGTTTCTGCTGTCGAAGATATTATTCCGAGAAAAGACACTCGAAGATCCACCGTGAATTCCACTAATTTTTTCGATTATAGCAACGGCAATAACAGTGAAATTCATGGTGGCATGGTTAGGACTAGTAACTACAATAGTGACACGTTTTTATTTAATTCATTAGATCCTGTAGAAATGAATAACTTAAGCGGATCGAGAACTTGTGCTAGCTGCCGTGTGTCGGTAGATGCCTTAACAGACGAGGCACAGGTGAGGACCTTCATGTCCTCTTCGACTTCATGCTGTACAAAGCCTTTGGAGATTGCCACCAGGCATGGGAGACCTAGATCAGCCATACCTCATGCATCTTCATCGCCAGTATTGACTTCGCGTGTGTTGCCCAAGAAGCGTGATTGCCGCCCATTAGAGATGAACGAGGCTTCTTACAAATCAAAGATGTCAAGGCTGTCGGGAACTGCGGTTGGTGCCAGTCAGGGTGTGAGTGTGTTCCCAGCATGCCTGTGCCGCAGGACTGATGCTGATCACCAGTACCATCCCAGCGCAAGTGAAGTGGTCTCTAGACGGTTGCTCAGGGCAACAGTGTCAACAAGCACCACGGATATCAGTGACTCCAGCATTGGCCAGGTAATTGTGTTTCTCCCATGGGGCAGTGACTGGGGTTTTGCATGGGTCAGTTACCAAGTTATGTCCATGGGTTAGGTCACTGGGTGTTTTACAAGGATCAAGTTACTAAGTTATATCTTTTAGTTAGGTCATTAGGTGTTTTACACAGGTCATGTTACTAAGTTATGTCCATTAGTTAGGTCACTGGGTGTTTTACATGGATCAAGTTACTAAGTTATGTCCATGGGTTAGGTCACTGGGTGTTGTACATGGGTTAAGTTACTAAGTTATGTCTATGGGTTAGATCACTGGGTGTTTTACACAGGTCATGTTACTAAGTTATGTAAATTAGTTAGGTCACACGGATCAAGTTACTAAGTTATGTCCATGGGTTAGGTCATTGGGTGTTGTACATGGGTTAAGTTACTAAGTTATGTCTATGGGTTAGATCACTGGGTGTTTTACACAGGTCATGTTACTAAGTTATGTCCATTAGTTAGGTCACTGGGTGTTTTACACGGGTCAAGTTACTAAGTTATGTCTATTAGTTAGGTCACTGGGTGTTTTACATGGGTCAAGTTCCCAAGTTATGTCCATTAGTTAGGTTACTGGGTGTTTTACACAGGTCAAGTTACTAAGTTATGTCCATGGGTTAGGTCACTAGGTATTTTACATGGGTCAAGTTCCTAAGTTATGTCCATTAGTTAGGTTACTGGGTGTTTTACACAGGTCAAGTTACTAAGTTATGTCCATGGGTTAGGTCACTGGGTGTTTTACACAGGTCGAGTTACTAAGTTATGTCCATTAGTTAGGTCACTGGGTGTTTTACACAGGTTGAGTTACTAAGTTATGTCCATTAGTTAGGTCACTGGGTGTTTTACACGGGTCAAGTTACTAAGTTATGTCTATTAGTTAGGTCACTGGGTGTTTTACATGGGTCAAGTTCCCAAGTTATGTCCATTAGTTAGGTTACTGGGTGTTTTACACAGGTCAAGTTACTAAGTTATGTCCATGGGTTAGGTCACTAGGTATTTTACATGGGTCAAGTTCCTAAGTTATGTCCATTAGTTAGGTTACTGGGTGTTTTACACAGGTCAAGTTACTAAGTTATGTCCATGGGTTAGGTCACTGGGTGTTTTACACGGGTCGAGTTACTAAGTTATGTCCATTAGTTAAATCACTGGGTGTTTTACACGGGTCAAGTTCCCAAGTTATGTCCATTAGTTAGGTTACTGGGTGTTTTACACAGGTCAAGTTACTAAGTTATGTCCATGGGTTAGGTCACTAGGTGTTTTACAAGGGTAAAGTTACTAAGTTGTGTCCATTAGATTACTGGTGTTTTACACAGGTCAAGGTTCTAAGCCATGTCCATTGGTTAGGTCACTGGGTGTTTTACATGGGTTAAGTTATTAAGTTATGTCTATTAGTTAGGTCACTGGGTGTTATACACAGGTCAAGTAACTGAGTTGTGTCCATGGATTAGCTAACTGGGATTTTACATCTGTCAAGTTACTAAATTGTGTCATGGATTATGTACCTGGGTTTTTTGCATAGGTCAAGCTATTAAGTTATGTCAGTTAGTTAGTTAGTTAGTCGACAGATCATCCTCATTGCTCATCGAACCATTCAGTCCATAAGTGCTTGGATCCCCTCCTCAGCAAATCCCGCAGCGTGTAGCAGCTAACGACACCAGTTTTGTGTTGGTTTATCAATCTTCTTTGGCTTCCTGCGTAGTGTTCTTGTTTGGCCACCCCTCTTTTAATTTGCTGTTCTCTCAGTCTGACCATGGTCGTAGATTCGCAGTCATCACTTGGTTCTCGCACAAGTCTTACTTCTCATAGAGCATTCAGAATGTCAGCCTGGTCCATGGCGCGTCCGCCTCCACCTTAGCCTTACCTGCGAGCTTGTCAGCCTGCTCATTGTACTCCCGCATGCCCTGGCGCGAAGATGAAACTAATCTTTGCCACCCGAGATCGCTCCAGAGACAGCAACCACTCTCTACGGATCCACCCCATCTCTATCCTCTTGAGCATGCTCATTGAGTCGCTAAGAAAACATGCCCTGTTGAATGTCTGTGTCTCGAGCCATGTTATTGCTTTACTTACTGCCATGACTTCCATAGTCAGGCTACTTGTGGTCTCAACAAAAGCACCAGAGTCCTCCTTCACAATTCTCCCTCCGTCCCGCGCCGTGAAGGCCCATGAGCTTCTCACATGTCGGACGACCGACCCATCTGTGTAGATGACAGCATCATCGTCTAACGCTTGTACTTCCGCCTCCACAGCAGCCGGGTTTTCTTGTCTGCATTTTCTGTCTAATTGGATGCAAACTGAAAAGGACGTACAGAAATCTGTTGGCACTTGTAACCATTCCTCGCCAGGTTCTAAGTCCTCCAATGAACACACCTGTTGAAGAATGTCTTCGGCTTGATCCATCTACGACCGTCCTCTTTTTAACCTGCTGCCCTTCACCTTCCTAATTTTACTATGCAGTGGTAACTCAGAGGTAGGCACGTGCTCTGCAAATTTGTAGTGTCTTCAATGGTTGGAAAATCAAGAAGGTAGCGCATCGCCCTGCATGCTGTATCTCTTGTACATCCAAGAATAATGCGCATAGCTTCATTCTGTATCCTTTCCATCCTTTCTATCTGCTTACGGCTGAGAGTCAGGATTGCCATCGCATACTTAAAAACAGACATGACCAGCCCCTCATACAGAAGACATAGATAGCGCTGCTCACAGTTTGCTGCCGCCATCACCCACATCACTGCCTAGCCCTGCTTGGCCTTTGTTATCACCTGGTCTATGTGCTCATTATAAGCAAGGCTTCGATCAAAACGTATCCCCAGGTAATTAATTGCCTGCGTTCTTTTCACAGTCTCTGAACACAGATTAACAGTTGGTGTTGGAGTGTTGACAATATGATTATTCAAAGAGAACCATGTCACTGTTGCCTTTGTTGGGTTGACCATTGCCCCAGCTTCAGCACACTAAGTACTTATGCGATTTAGTTTGGTTTGCAGTTCCACAGCAACCTGATCTCTATCCTTACCCTGACAATACACTAAACCATCGTCGGCATATGACAATGTCCTCCCCGATCCAGTGATCTGCTCGCTTGTGATTCTCACTGTGTAGGCGTTGAACAGCACCGAAGATAATGGTGATGCCTGTGGTAGGCCAGGATATGTTGTTGTTGGTTCCGAAGTCCAACTGCCACATCTAAAAACTACTTTCCGTTGGAAGAGGGCTGCAGCGATCCAACTAAGGAGGAACGGACTTATCTTGAGTTCATGAAGCTGAAGCATTAGAAAATCCAATGGTACTTTGTTGTACTCGTCCTCAAGATCGATCGCTGCAGCAAAGGTTTCAGTGCCTGAGTGGAAACCTTCATAGACATCATGGGCAAAAACTGCTGCATTGGTCCAGGTTTCTCTTTTGAGACAGTACCCTCCCAGGGTAGGTGGGAAAACATGTTGCTTCTCTAGCTGGCTTGATATTTTTCTGGCAGTTAACTTCTCCAGCAGCTTGCCTATTGTATTCTGCATGGTGATTACTCGATATCCCTGAATTTTTGTGTGGTCTTTGCCAGGCTTCGGCAAGGGAATGATAGCTGTGTAACCACTCCTTCTTGATGCTAGCACTCCCTATACTGTTGTTGTACATGTCTGCTAGTTTCACTAGCTCGTTGTCTGTACACCTGTTGATGTCGTCATATCATATGCCATCTGGCCCTGGAGTGCTGTTTTTTGATTGTCGAAGCACAGCCTTGATTTCTTTCACTGTCACTGTGTCTTCATGCGAAGTGTTCTGGGCCTCGCACCTGTCTGAGGTGACATCCTTGGCAAGATTTCGACCTCTCATGTCTGTCTGGTTGCTCTGCTCTAGATAGCGTTCGAAGAGGGCTTTGCTCTTGTTCTCGTCAGTCCACTGCCAGATGAGGTCAGCACCTTGGAAGTCAGAAATTCTCTTATTCTTGACTACCCCACTCATGCTTTTATGTAGTTGCCAGAACAATTTCAGTGAATTGTCTGTGCTTACTCTTTGACATACCTCTGCCCATTTTTCACCTTTAACCCTTTACTAGGCAAAACATACGGGAACATTTCTACCCCGGAACGAGCAATCCGCCCGAAAGTGCCCATGACTATTATGCATTGTAAAAAGGCGATCTCGCAGCTTTCCGAGATTCCGATTGTCTATTTTCGGTTTCGCCGATAGCTTGACAACGTGGCCGCCATTCGCAAGCTTGCACTTTGAAGTTCAACGGTTTTTTGGGGTAGTTTTTGTGGGTTTTACGCTTTATATTTCAAAATGGATTTCGACGATTCTTCAAGTGATAACGGAGATTTCGCTGAATATTCCTGAATCTGAAATTATGAATCTGAATCCAGTGATAAGACTGTCAAAACAGGAGATCTACTTTTTTCGTTCGCTCGAAATATGTCTATAACTGCAATGTTGTCTCTCTTGTATGAATTTAACTGTCCTTTTTAGTTCACTCAGCAGTCCATAGAGTTTATCTTCCACTGTCGTCTCTCTAGGCCAGAAGGTTTGCCTAGATATGTTATATTTTGGGCAGTCTTGGAGTATGTGCTCTGGCGGCATCAATCCACATGTGCACATGGCTGATTCACCAATCTTGAATTTTGTACTCGTGTTGTTGCATAATCTATTGTGCCCTGTTCTGAGGCGCGGAATGATAATTTGTTCTGGTCTGTCCATACGGTGGTACTCATTTTGAGCAGGCTTTGGTGGCTTTCTACTGATTTGAGCATTCTTTTCTGTAGGTGGTATGTAACGGGCACATCAGGCTGTCCTTCTTTTGCTCCTTCCTTAGCTAATTGATCAGTTCTTTTGTTTTCAGGTACTCCACAGTGGGATTGTATCCACTGTATGGTGACCTTATGCTGACTGCTTAGCTCAGAAAGTAGTGTTCTTAGTACTGGCAATTTCCTAGACAGGAGCGCCTCGAGTACTGATTTTGCATCTGTCAATAGCACCACATGTTGTGTACCATGGCTAGTATTTAGTAATTTCTCTGTTGCTATCTTGATTGCCTCAATTTCAGCATCATAGTTATGGCAGTACTTTCCTGTTGGTATTCTGGCCGTGTCCCTTGTATTATTTGAGTATTCTATGTACACTGCCACTTCTCCATTTTGAACAGCATTTTGTGCTGACCCACCTGTGTAGACTCGGATCCAGAGGTCCTGTGGGTATTCTTCATCAAGGAAGCTGAGAGTGTCTGTTCTGCGCTGTGCACTGTTCTGTTCTTCCTTGTCAAATATTCCTCTCACTTTTGTCTGGATTTGTTATGTTCATCTTTCCATGGAGTTTGCTCTGGAATAGTTTTCAGGGGGATACTAACTGTGGGCAGATCGGTAGTTTCTCTGCAGAGTCGTTTGGCCTGATGGATAAAACTGCTTCTTTTCAACCGCTCCATAGCTAAGTTTTCAAATCTGTTCTTCATAGGATGGCCTGGCAAGCTGAGAAACTTTTCTGCTTGTATTAGCGTTTTCGTATCTCTGCGCTCTCTCAGTGCTTGTGTCCTCCCCATCTTCTCCATCTCCACTATAGGAGTTGATCTCATACCTCCTGTGGTGACTCTAAGTGCTTGATTTTGCACCTTGTTGAGCTCTTGTAGTGTGGTTTTTGATGCTGAACACCATGCAGTTGACCCGTATTCCAGGTGTGGTCGTATGCTCTGTTGATAAACTTTGCTAAGTATTTTCCCACTGGCTCCCCAAGTGGTTCCACTTAGCTTTCTCAGGATGGCTATTTTCCTTCTGGCTTTTGCTACTGCTTTGTTGATGTGCTTTCTCCATGTCAGCCTTTCATCAAATGTTACTCCAAGGTATGTTGGTTCTTTATCTTCTCTAAGGGGTATTCCATTTATCTGGATGATCCCTGCCTTTTGTTTTGGAGAGAGAGTAAATAGAGTGATGCTGCAGTTGTCAGTGTTTATGCTGAGACACCATCTATTTGCCCATGCAACAAATGCATCTACAGCTTTTTGTAGCCACTGATGCATGTTCATTTGTGCTCCATAGAACCAGGTCATCAGTGTATATTGCCGCTTTAATTCCATGTGGTAGATTAGCAACAGGATCATTGATGAAGATTAGAAAAAGTGTGGGGGACAAGACTCAGCCTTGGGGAACACTGTGATGCAGTAGTTCCTTTTTTGCTCTTAAGTCTGTTTATCTGTGCTCGGGCTCTTCTGTTGTTCAAGTATGTTTTCACCCATTTGTACATTCTTCCATTGACTTTACAGTTTCTTCATCACACCTTCTTTCCAGACTCTGTCAAAGGCTTTCTTCAGATCTATCCATGCTGCAAGCACCAGCTTCTTCTCTTGGAAAGCATCCTCAATTTCTTGAGAGAGGTAGGTTGTCTGATCTTCCGTAGAGTAGCACTGCCTAAAGCCAGCCTGTTGTGGCACAAGGATGTTTTCACTTTCAATTCACCACTGCAGTGTGTGATTGATGATGCGCTTCATAGTTTTGCAGAGACAGCTAATGAGGCTAATTGGTCTGTAGCTGGAGGCAATGGAACTATCTTTACCTGAATTTAGGAGGGGTATCATGATTGCTTGAAAAAATAACAGGAGATGAATACAGGTGCAGTGGATGACCAGGGTGCTCTATGTGCCTTGTCGTGCTCATTACTTTCCACAACACTTTGCAGGTAACCATTGTCTTGCCCATTGAACTATTATGATTTCTTTCGAGCAGTCTGCCAAATCCTGTCTTCACATGCTGGGTAGGCATACCCTAGTTCACTGATTGGTTTGATGCAGAATTGGCTACTCTCGCCTGGTTTTGCCAGCCTGTTACAACTGTTACCCCGGGAATCACAGCCGTTGCCCCGGGAGGTGGCCTCTGTCACATGCTACTAGAAGGCACAGGCGAGAGCTGGATGTCAGGCTAGAACCAGCAGGGAATGGGCCCTAAACAGGGCATTACAGCCATCCTGGCCAAGGATACTACCCATACCGGACATCCCAGTACCCCCAGTCCGATATTGACCCCATTACCCACTGAGCACGTATTGGTCTTTACACATGTGGATCTAGCACCATATACCAAACACCCAAAGGTGTGTAAAGGGGTCATTTACATTCTGGCTGATATTGCTGGGATATATTATATACTGGCTGATATTGCTGGGATATATTACATACTGGCTTATATTGCTGGGATATATTACATCCTGGCTGATATTGCTGGGATATATTACATCCTGGTGTATATTGCTGGGATATATTACATCCTGGCTGATATTGCTGGGATATATTACATCCTGGCTTATATTGCTGGGATATATTACATCCTGGCTGATATTGCTGGGATATATTACATCCTGGCTTATATTGCTGGGATATATTACATCCTGGCTTATATTGCTAAGATATATTACATCCTGGCTTATATTGCTGGGATATATTACATCCTGGCTTATATTGCTGGGATATATTACATCCTGGTGTATATTGCTGGGATATATTACATCCTGGCTGATATTGCTGGGATATATTACATCCTGGCTTATATTGCTGGGATATATTACATCCTGGCTTATATTGCTGGGATATATTACATTCTGGCTTATATTGCTAAGATATATTACATCCTGGCTTATATTGCTGGGATATATTACATCCTGGCTTATATTGCTGGGATATATTACATCCTGGTGTATATTGCTGGGATATATTACATCCTGGCTTATATTGCTGGGATATATTACATCCTGGCTTATATTGCTGGGATATATTACATCCTGGCTGATATTGCTGGGATATATTACATCCTGGCTGATATTGCTGGAATATATTACATCCTGGTGTATATTGCTGGGATATATTACATCCTGGCTTATATTGCTGGGATATATTACATCCTGGCTTATATTGCTGGGATATATTACATCCTGGCTGATATTGCTGGGATATATTACATCCTGGCTGATATTGCTGGGATATATTACATCCTGGTTGATATTGCTGGGATATATTACATCCTGGTTGATATTGCTGGGATATATTACATCCTGGCTGATATTGCTGGGATATATTACATCCTGGCTTATATTGCTGGGATATATTACATCCTGGCTTATATTGCTGGGATATATTACATCCTGGCTTATATTGCTGGGATATATTACATCCTGGTTGATATTGCTGGGATATATTACATCCTGGCTGATATTGCTGGGATATATTACATCCTGGCTGATATTGCTGGGATATATTACATCCTGGCTTATATTGCTGGGATATATTACATCCTGGCTTATATTGCTGAGATATATTACATCCTGGCGTATATTGCTGGGATATATTACATCCTGGCGTATATTGCTGGGATATATTACATCCTGGCGTATATTGCTGGGATATATTACATCCTGGCTTATATTGCTGGGATATATTACATCCTGGCTTATATTGCTGGGATATATTACATCCTGGCTTATATTGCTGGGATATATTACATCCTGGCTGATATTGCTGGGATATATTACATCCTGGCTTATATTGCTTTGATATATTATGGTCAAGACAGAAACACAGAGCTGATCCACAATTCTGGTGATCGAGTGAGATGGCAAAACATGACCGCCCACGCTTATCGTCATGGCACATGATGGATGGATATATTACATCCTGGCTTATATTACTGCGACATTGTTTACAGAATATTGTTTCCCAAGGTCAAGAGCTCTTCTCGTGGGTAGGTTTTCTTTCCTGACAATTTTGCCTGGGTAGCAGCCTGAAGGCACTTATATCGGCACAATCCTTGGGCTGGCCATCTGTGGGTGATGCAGAGCCAGCAAGTTTATCAGCTCATTCATTTCCATCAACTCCCACATGTCACCTTCTATACCCCGTTGTGGCTGAGGGTTTCAACCAGCCCTTTCCAAGCTGTCTAGTGGTGCTATTCTATGCATGCGCTTCGCAATCCGCATTCGAAACATAGCTGCGGGCAATTTGGAAGCAGATCACATTGCGCTTGTTTTCATACAATAGTATGAGTGCGGGTCGTTCAGAAAGCATTGACAAGCAACTGAACATGAACATGCCAAGAAATCACGAACAGCCAAACAATGCTGGGGGTTGACTGCGATATGCAACGAACTAATTAACCAAGGCACATTGAGCATATGACAATAGTTCTATGTTTGTCAAGGCTAGTTGGTACTTGAGGGGGATCGATCATTATCCTCCCATCCACCTTTATTTCCGATTACATTTCCTGGTACCTGTTTTAGGCCGGGTTGACCTGTTAGCCAGTTAAATTTTAAAATGTTGCCTAGATACGAATTTGAATCCATTAAAACTATCATCGTCATCATCATCATGTGCCATGACGATAAGCATGGGCAGTCATGTTTTGCCATCTCACTCGATCACCAGACTCGTGGATCAGCTCAGTGTTCTTGTATTGATCATACCACATGGTCAAACCATCCAGGTATTTACCTCTCTGCCTTCCCCTTATTCTCTTCCCCTCAATCTTGCCAGTTGTCACCAAGTTCTCCAATTTATTTCTTCTCATAACGTGTCCAAAAAAATTGTGACTGTCTACGTCTAATTTCTCTAATCAATTTACGGTTTTCATTTGTTTCTTGTAGGACTTGCTCATTGGCTTTTCTGTCTGTCCATGTAAAACAATACAGATTTAAAATAGATACATTCTTATTCTGAAGCAACCTGTACAATAAAAGGCCTGTTTCAATGCATCCACAGCCTTCTCCAAGTCTCTTGACAATGACCACTGCCAAACGTCAGCCAAGACTAAAGAAGCACATCGACGTGGATGGACTGGCCCTTTTCTGTGATGAATGGCAGGATTTGGTGGCTGAACTTCTGTCTGAAAAAGACTGCACGATTCAGGAACTGCAGCGCCATCTGAGGCACGTGACGAAGCATGTTCATATGTTGAAGAGTTACAACAGCCGGCAGCTGCAAGGCTCACTGTGTGATCATTGTGTGAGTAACAAATTGTCCGGACAGTTAGAGCATTGCTTTACTTATCTGGCAGCTTCTGTTAGTTAGTAAGCCGCGGTTCCAACTTCATGGCAACGGGTCGTCCCCATTGTGCTCCATTCTATGCCAGTGAATATCACGCAACATGCTCCTCACTGCCCCATGTGAAAAGTGGAACAGACACCAACATCCCTCACATTATACATAATGCTGTTGCCAGAATGCCAACAGAAAAGTCCACCATGAAAAATACCGTTCATCGTCGATGGAAGTGACAGTCACTAGAAAACCAGCAGCCACACACTACTGAATAATGCAACCCAGTTAGTTCACCGACCAGCCGGCCGCCATTTTTCTTACATGCAGTTCATGCTAAATAACCGCGGACAGATGCAAAAGCACTCCACACAAGATTCACAGCTCACAGTGTTGCTCCATGCACTCAACTCAGTAGCAGGGCAAAGGAACCATTGGCAGCTTCTATAGCTTGATTTAGTTCCAGATGTATTAACTTGGCAGACTGAGAGAGGGATCATGCTGCATGGGCAACACATGGTCTCTACAAAATTAACCCAGGTTTTGTGCTTTGGAGAGGTATACTCCATCCTAGTCTTACTGGTCTCAGAAATTGGTCTTATCCATCACATTCGCTACCGCCATGGATTGTAGTTATTATGCCTTTTTTTAAGCACAACGTAACAAACTATCATCTGTCAAGACAGCTAGATGCCAGTACAGCAAATGGTATGGCCTTATACAGAGAAGGCATTATCAATGCCTGAAAACCTTCATCACCGAGACTCGGAAGTTGCCAGCATCATTATCATCTGTCCTGCCAAATTGCTTGGGCATTATTGTATTCCCACAGATCTCAGTACCTGATGTTCTAGAGCAATACTACTTGAAAATTTACTGATTTCCCCATCATTAATCTTGAAAGTTTAGTGATTGAAAATTTAGTAATTTCCCAATCATTAATCTTGAAAGTTTAGTGATTGAAAATTTAGTAATTTCCCAATCATTAATCTTGAAAGTTTAGTGATTGAAAATTTAGTAATTTCCCAATCATTAATCTTGAAAGTTTAGTGATTGAAAATTTAGTGAGTTCCCAATCACTAATCTTGAAAGTTTAGTAATTCCACAATAACTAAAGAAGAAAATCAGGGGTTCTGAACTTAAATGCTGCAGAAAAATTCTTAGAATACCTTGGGCCAAAAAAGAAGAATACGGACATCCTACCAGATCTGAACATCAGACGACTGGCCTACAAACAGAATCCTGTCTGTGAAACTGAAATACTTTGGTCATATTATATTAAATATAAATATAATTAGAATGGTTTGGAAAGAAGAATGGACAATAGTTAACAAGAATTTTGATTTAACTTTCAACGCCACACTTCCCCCTACACTCCCTCCCATCCCCACAGCTGTTTAGTCCACTGAATAAGTTAGTTTCATATCCTTTACAGGATGTCACAGTCAACCACAGCATTATTTTTGCTGTTTGGGATTTCTTGGTGAGTTTGCGTTCAGCGTTCTATCATTGCTTTCTGAGCGACCGGTACTCATACCATTCTACGAGGACCACCACAGGGAGGTCTGTATCCAGGTCGTCTGCAGCTGTGTTTTGATCGTGGGATGGAGAATTGTGAACTGTGTCCATGACACCTTCGCTACAGAGCAAGGAGTGAACAGACTCTGTGGACCACTGAGTGAACTAAAAAAGACAGTTAAATTCATACAAGAGACAACATTGCAGTTGTAGACATATTTCAAGCGAACGAAAGAAGAAGAAAAAATTGGCCACAATGATAGATTACTTTGTGTATTTCTTAAAACTGGTCATGATGATAGATTACTTTGTGTATTTCTTACAATCAGCTATGGCCGAATGGATAAGAATGTGTGTTCTTAAACATCCATTGTGCTGATGCCAAGGTAAGGGGTTCAACCTCTACACCAGACAGTTGAACTAAAATGTTGACCTCTCATTCTTGACTTGGGGGTGTAAATTACAAGTATCTCAGAAGTCGGACTGAGTTCACCTGATGGTGGGGGATACTGTTAATAGGGAAAGCTAATCCACAAACTTCAGTCCAGCACTACTAGTGTGTATGGACTAAGCTTGAGTTCAAAGCGAGCGAGGCCCCCCACCCCCCCCCCCCCCAAAAAAAAATACATGAGTACCAGGAAATGTCCATGGAAGTAAAGGCAGTCGGTGGTGTGGTGTTGAGCACATAACCAGCCCATTGGTCTATACAAATATGGAGCCAGCACCATATACCAAGTTAAGCTGCAGGCGTGTGAAAGCATCCATCACTTTATCCCATGGGATTACCATCACATTTTAGTTAGTCGACAGATCATCCTCATTGCACATTGAACCATTCAGTCCATAAGTGCTCGTATCCCATCCTCAGTAAATCCTACAGCATGTAACGGCTCACGACACCAGTTCTGTATTGGTTTATTAATCTTCTTTGGCTTCCTGCAGAGTGTTCTTGTTTGGCCACACCTCTTTTGACTTGCTGTTCTTGCAGTCTAACCATGGATGTAGATTCACAGTCATCAAGTGGTTCTCGTAGAGCATTCAGTATATCAGCCTGGTCCATGGCTCGTCCACCCTAATCAGTAGCCTTACCCGCAAGCTGCTCATTTCCTTGTACAACTGCATGCCCTGGCAGGGAAATTAAACTAATCTTTGCCAGCCATGACCACCCCAGAGACACCAACCACTCTCTTCGGATCCAACACATCTTTATCTGCCTGAGCAAACTCATTGAGTCACTATGGAAGCATGCCCGAGTGAAAGTCTGTGCCTCAAGCTATGTTATTGCTTTACTTACTGCCATGACTTCCATAGTCAGACTACTTGTGGTCAAGGCAAAAGCACCAGAATCTTCCTTCACAATTCTCCTTCCAGCCTGAGCCGTAAAGGCCCATGAACTTCTCACGTGTCGAACGACCGACCCATCTGTGTAAATGACAGCATCACACTCTAAAGAGTTCTCAAAGATCAAGGCCATGACATTTTATCATTTGCCAACAGATGGCCGATTCACACGGAAGTGAGTGGAGCTCCCTGGGTCCGATGATTGACTCTGCCTGTGATGCCAGCTGGGAGACAGTAGATGTGTCAGTGAGCAGGATGTTGCCGTGGGCTTCGGACTTGGCCGTGACTCACTGTGCTGTCTGTGGTACTGAGTTTGGGGTGTCCAGGTGGAAGCATCACTGCCGGTGAGTGGTTGGAGTCTTTGTGAGATTGTCTGCTGGTGTGTTATGAAGTGGCGGATTTAATGGCTGTGATAGTTGTGGAAGCTGTGTGTGTGGTGTGTGTGTGTGTGTGTGTGTGGGTGGGTCGCTTTCTTTGTGGGCCCCGGTAAGACATAGGTAGAAATACAGGGTGTATTTTTAATGACTGTGTTTGAAAATATTGTCGGTCCAAGTTTTGTATTCACCTATTGTGTTGTATGCACTTTACAGAGGGTAAATACAAAACTTGGACCGGTAATATATTCAAACACTGCACGGTCATTAAAAATACACCCTATAGTTATTGTACTTCCGGTACAATGGCGACAAAATGAAGCGTTGATAGAGTTAGACATGTCAACATGGTAGATATGCTTGCAGATCTACAAATTGATGGGAAAGACATTAGACTTATGAAGAACATATATTGGAAACAACAAGCTGCAATAAGGATTGATAATGAAGTGGGACAGTATCAGCCAATTAAGAGAGGTGTTAGGCAGGGATGTGTGATGTCTCCAGATCTTTTTTCCCTATACAGTGAAAATATTTTCAGAAATGTAGAGGATATAAATGGAATCAGAATTGGAGGACGAAACATCAATAACATTAGATATGCAGATGATACAGTATTGATTGCAGACAATGCGCAGGACCTGCAACAATTAGTAGATGCGGTTGTTGTACACAGTGAGCAGCTGGGGTTAGAATTAAATTGTAAAAAGACTCAGGTTATGGTCGTCACTAGGAAGGAAGAAGTGCCACAATGTAATATACAAGTGAATGGAAATATTCTTCAACAAGTGAATCGGTACAATTATCTTGGAACAGTCGTAACATCTGATGGGAGATGCCTTGAAGAGATTAGAACAAGAATCGCCATGGCGAAAGTAGCCTTTAGCAAGATGAAAAACATTCTAACCAATAAAAAGATGTCAATTGAAACGAGAAAAAGAGTGTTGAGGGGATACATAGAGCCTGTTCTTTTGTATGGATGTGAAACTTGGACAATGGGCAGTCAAGCTGAAAAACATCTGATGACTGCAGAAATGTGGTTTCTGAGGAAAATGCAAAGAATACCATGGACAGACAGAAAAACCAATGACCAAGTACTACAGGAGACAAATGAACATCGTAAACTGATTAGAGAAATTAGACGCAGACAGTCAAAATTTTTTGGACATGTTATGAAAAGAAATGGATTTGAGAACTTGGTGACAACTGGCAAGATCGAAGGGAACAGACCAAGAGGCAGACCGAGAGGAAAATACCTGGATGGGTTGGCCACATGGCATGGACGAGACAGGAACACTGAGCTAATCCACGACACTGGTGATCGAGTGAAATGGCGAGTCATTACCGCCCACGCTTTCCGGCATGGCACATGATTGATTGATTGATTGAGTTATTGAATCATTATTTGCAAAGAAAGAGTTATCGAATTGTCATTATTTGCAAAGATATAGTTATTGAATCATCATTATTGACAAAGAAATAATTATTGAATCATCATTATTGACAAAGAAATAGTTATTGAATCATCATTATTGACAAAGAAATAGTTATTGAATCTTTATTATTGACACAGAAATAGTTATTGAATCATCATTATTTGCAAAAAATAGTTATTGAATATTGAATCATCATTATTTGTAAAGAAATATTTATTGAATCATCATTATTTGCAAAGATATTTTGAATCATCATTATTTGCAAGCTGGTCTTCCTGGTCTAGGGGTTACACGACTTTCTCCATAATCCCATATACTCTCGTGAGTAACAAGACGTTGCGCGAGAATCGGTAGCGGTTCTCTCCGCGTCGGTAACTTACGGGGTATGTGCGCCGGTCGCTCAGAAAGCAATGGCAAACTACTGAGCGTAATTTTGCCAAGAAATCAACAATCAGCTGAAAGATGCTGATGTTGACAGCGATGTCCTGTAAAGGATATGCGAACACAAAAAATTATTTGCAAAGAAATAGTTATTGAATCATCATTTGCAATCATCATTATTTGCTAAGAAATATTTATTGAATCATCATTATTTGCAAAGATATAGTTATTGAATCATTATTTGCAAAGAAATAGTTATTGAATCATCATTATTGCCAAAGAAATATCCATTGAATCGTCATTATTGGCAAAGAAATAGTTATTGAATCATCATTACTGGCAAAGAAATAGTTATTGAATCATCATTATTTGCAAAGAAATAGTTATTGAATTATCATTATTTACAAAGAAATAGTTATATAAGCCAATCCACATGCAAAAATGAGTTCATTACACTAGAAATGGTAGCATGTGCATGAATTATGCTTGAGTTCAAAGCCAGCGTTTGCACACACAAAAATTGTGTTTTCAAGCTTCCCTTGTTTGGTCTGTTTCAGTAACTGCGGCAAATTTTTCCGCACGGAATGCTCCCAGGTCCTGGCGCAGGAAATAGAACTCAACCAATCGGAGGGGGTCTGTCGATGTTGTCACTCCCAGCTTTCCCAGCTAAGTCCCGGTGCTTCTTCTGATGGGCGGATTCCAACTCTTGAGGCAGACAGTTATATTGAAAGTTGAGTTCATAGACTGATCACATAATTTTTGTATTAATTCTTGTAGTTTGTTTATACGAATATTTTTAAGTTTATGTTTATTTATTTGTGCCGACTATGTGGCGAAGCGGTTACAAATACAATTCGTCATACAATGGACTCTAAATTCAGCCCAGGCTTTGTGCTATGGAGAGTATAACTTCATCCATGATCTGGTTGTAGTTATTATGCCTGTTTTGAAGCTCAGTGTAACAAACTATCATCTGTCAAGACGGCCAGGTGCCAGTATGATTGCAAAATTATCCGTGACTGACGTTCATATATTGCCACAGGAAAGATACATTTTCTTAACAATTGTACATTAATTTGTTTGTTGGTGTTGTGCTGTAGGTTCTTAATACTGTGTAACCTCTGCATTGTTATGACCAGTTTATATCTGATTTCTTTTGTACGGTCCCCCCTGTTTGCCATAATGAAGCCAAGATACTCGAAGTTGATGACTTTTAAAATTTCTTTATTATTGATTGTGATGTGTGGTTACCATGAAATTTTGTTCATAGGCGTTTTTTACGCTTAAAAAAGATTGTGATCTTCACAATGTAAAGTGGAAAGAGGTAATCGTGGTCGAGAGGTTTATCATGCTTTTGTACGGTACCCCTGTTTGCCATAATGAAGCCAAGATTCTCAAAGTTGATGATATCTAAAATTTCATTATTGATTGTGATGTTGGTTACCATGAAATTTTGTTCATAGCTGTTTTTTAGGCTAAAAAAAGATTGTGATGTTCACAGTGTAAAGTGGAAAGAGGTCGTCGTGGCCGAGAGGTTTATCACGCTCGCACTTAAACTTCCTGTGCATTGACCACAGAGTAGAGTGATTGGTTCAGTCCACACACAGGTCAGTTGGACGTAATCGTTGACTTTTCATTGAGAAAGCAATGGTAAACTACCAAATGTAACATTGCTTAGAAAATCAAGCCAGGGTTCATTGCAACATCTTGTGAAAGACATGCAACATTTTAAAGTAGAACTAGGAAGAATAAATTATTAGGGACGTTCATTTGAAACCCATTCCAATGGCTTTATTACAAAAGCATAAAAGAAACATCAACGTAGAATTAAACAAAGCATTCATTTTGAATGAATTATGCACCATGGGTTGGTCAGAAGAAGTCGCCGTAGGCATTCAGGCAAGCATCCAATTGCTTAGGTAGGCAGCGAATGCCGTCCACAAAACAGGATTGTGGTTGCTCACTGAACCAAGTGTTTACCGCGTTCATTACATCTGCACCTGAGTGAAATCGTTGCCCCTTGAGAGCTTTTTTTTTTTGAGGTCCAAATAAATGAAAATCACATGGTGACAAATCAGGACTATAGGCTGGATGTTGCAGAATTTCCCACTTCTTCTTTGCTAATGCTTCCAGCAAATCTTTGCAACATGCGGACAAGCGTTATTGTGCAACAAAATCACACAGCAAGAAAGCATGACGGGTCGTTTATTCTTGATGGCTTTTTGCAGCTTGTCTAGTGTTTGCAAATAGTGGGTAGAGTTGATGTTGACACCAGGTTCCTTAAAGTCGGCCAACAATAGCCCTTCATGGTAAAAACAATGTGCTCAGCATAACCTTACCAGCGGAAACCTGTAACTTGAATTTTTTGGCTTTTGGTGACCCAGCAAGCTTCCATTGCATGCTCTCTCTTTTGCTGCTCGACTCAAAGTGGCGACACCATGATTCATCGCCTACCACTATGCGGAATAGAAATGCATCACCCTCCACTCTGTAACGCAGCAAGTGGTTCAAACACCATCCCATGCGTTCCTCGTTTTGGTGGTCGGTCAAAATCCGTGGTACCCACCTTCCGATATTGCAGTTTCTTACGAACGACAATTTGAATTGTCCCAATTGACACAACAAATTCTTTCACTAGTGAACGTATGCTTTGACAACGGTTCATCTGTACTGCTGCATCAATTTTGGCGATGGTTTTTTCTGTTGCAACAATATGCGCTTGACCCGGCCGTCGAAGATCTGTTATGAACTGACGTCCTTTCCGAAACATTCGTGCCCAGTCTGTCACTGTTGTCTTTGACACACATTTGTTACCGCATGCTGCCTGCATTCTTCGATGAATGTCCACTGGTCGACATCCTTCGAATGAAAAAAACTGAATCACCACTCTTTGAGCTTCTTTGGATGGATTTTGGATCAACCCGGCCATTTTCTCAATGGTTCAGAAACAGAACCTATGCATTATGGGACTATAAGCACATGCTCTTTTATTCATTGGCCAGTACTAATCACATGACTATGGCATGATCATGTTCAACGTACGCAATTACGCGCGGTGCGGCACAAATGGATTTCAAATGAATGCCCCTTATAATACAAATACAAAGTAGAAAGTATCACACAGTATAAGGAGGTGGCGAGCACATTAAGAATATCACCATGGCTTGAAATACATGAATACACAAACATAACATCCCGTACCTGGAAAAGAATAGACACTATTATATATCTCAGTTATAAGCCAGCAAAGGTGAGCAAGATTATATATCTCAATTATAAGCCAGGAAAGTCAAACAAGATTTTATATCTCAATTAGAAGCCAGGAAAGTTGAGCAAAATTATATATATATTTCAATTATAGGTCAGGAAAGTTGAACAAGATTATATATCTGAATTATAAACCAGGAAAGTTGAGCAAGATTATATATCTCAATTATAAGCCAGAAAAGTTGAGCAAGATTATATATCTCAGTTATAAGCCAGGAAAGTTGAACAAGATTATATATCTGTTATAAGCCAGGAAAGTTGAACAAAATTATATATCTGTTAAAAGCCAGGAAAGTTGAGCAAGATTATATATCTCAATTATAAGCCAGGAAAGTTGAACACGATTATATATCTCAATTATAAGCCAGGAAAGTTGAACAAGATTATATATCTCAATTATAAGCAAGGAAAGTTTAGCAATATTATATATCTCAGTTAAAATTCATGAATGTAAGAAAAGAGAGGATACTTGGTTTGTGGTGTTATAGAGGCAAGACATAATAAAGCGCAATTTTAAGCAGACTATACAAAATAGAGTCCAGCAGAAAAAAACTTGAGTATGATTATTAGGATTATTTTAATTATTGGGATTGTATCAGTCAATAGAATTATACTAATCACTAGGATATTTAACATAATTATTGGGATCATCTTAATCATTCGGACTGTATTAGCCAGTAGGATAATCTTAATTGTTAGGATTATATTAAACACTATGATTAAATGATTTATTAAGATTGTATTAATCGTTAGGATTGTATTAATCGTTAGGATTGTATTAATCATTAGGATTATCTTAATTACCAAGATTGAATTAATCATAAGGATTATTGTAATCATTAGGATTATATTTATCACCAGAATTGCATTAGTCATTAGGATTGTATTAATCATTATAATTATTTGAATCACGAGGATTGCATTTTTAATTAGTATTGCATTTGTCATTAGTATTGCATTAATCATTTTTTTTTTTTTTTAAGCATATCCTTTTTATAGGACTAAGCTGTCAACACCAGCATCTTTCAGCTGTATGTTGATCTCTTAATCATTTGGATTGTATTAATCACTGGATTATATTAATTACTATGACTGTTATTATCATTAGGATTGTATTATGGTTTAGAATTATCTTAATCACCAGGATTGTATTAATCATTAGAATCAATCACCATGATTGCATTATTAATTAGTATTTTGTCAATCACTGGATTATATTAATTACTAGGACTGTTTTAATCATAGGATTGTATTAATCATTAGGATTATCTTAATCACCAGTATTGCATTTTTCATTAGGATTGTATTATAAACTAGGAATGTACTAGTCCTTAGGATTACATTAATCATCAGAATTATGTTAACTGTCAGGATTATGGTAATCATTAGGATTACTTTGATTGTTGCGATTGTGTAAATCACCAGCCTTACATCAATCATCATATTTTTGTTAACCATCAGGTGCTTGTTAATCATCAGATTTAAGTCACACATCGCAAGTATGTAAACCTTGTGTTAATCATCAGATTTAATTCACACATTTCAAGTATGTTGAACTTGTGTTGATCATCAGATTTAAGTCACACATTGCAAGTATGTTAAACTTGTGTGGCTCACTAACTTACTAGCTGTGACCTCACTGAACTGTGCCATTCTTTGCTTCTGTGGTTGTTGATTGTTGTAAATATGAGAGGAAAGAACACTTGCTGTGTTCCAGGCTGCCTGTAGTCAATCATTTGTTCTTTTCATCACCTTGGCACTCCTTCTGTCATCATTAGCTTCTCTGTTTCCTGGTCATTACCTTGTTTCATTGTAATTACCCTCTGTTTCTTCTTCTTCCTCTGCATTCTTCCGGAGTTTTGTTTTCGAACATGATTGCGTTGTGCCTGTTTACAGCAGATCTGCGTTCTTGCACCGTTAGGCCGACACATCCGACTTCTGCAGGCATTTGTTGACCGAGTTAACCTTCCCGGGGACCCACTGTTTTATCAACAGTATCCTCTGTTGTATCAACATTATCCTCTGTTTTATCAACATTACCTTCTCTGTTTTATCAACATTTCCTTATATGTTTTATCAACATTACCTTCTCTGTTTTATCAACATTACCTTCTCTGTTTTATCAACATTACCTTCTCTGTTTTATCAACATTACCTTCTCTGTTTTATCAACATTACTTTTTCTGTTTTATCAACATTACCCTCTGTTTTATCAACATTACCTTCTCTGTTTTATCAACATTACCTTCTCTGTTTTATCAACATTACCTTCTCTGTTTTATCAACATTACCTTCTCTGTTTCATTGTCATTACCTTCTGTTTCATTATTTTAACACTCTGTCCCATTATCATTACCTTCTGTTTCTATTATACCTCACTGCAGGTCCCCATGGCCGAATGGGTAAGAACGCGTGTACTTAAACATCCGGTGTGCTGATGCCGAGGTTAGTGGTTCAACCCCTACACCGGACAGCTTGACTAAAATGTTGACCTGTCGTCCTTGACTTGGGGACGTAAATTACAAGTACCTCTGAAGTCGGAATGGGTTCGCCTGATGACGAGGGACACTGTTAATAGGGAAGCTAATCCACACGCAAAATTCAGTCCATCACTACTATAAATAGTGTGTATGGACTACGCTTGAATTCAAAGCGAGTGAGCGCAAAAAAAAACAAAAATGTATCCTCATTGCCACACCATCATAATGTTGTTTCATCACCGCCATCCTCCGTTTCATCATCACCCTGCCCCAGCCCTTGCCTTAACAAACGCTACTGCAGTAAAGGTTCCCGAGTCAGTGTGCTGTCTGTGATACAATTGCCACCAGCTCGCCTGTAGACTGGTGGGTCTTAGTGCAATATATGTCATAGAAGGGGGAATGGAGGCCTCTCTGGCCGAGTGATTACATTGTTGCTACAGTGGTCATAGGTTCTTTTTGGACTGTTCACGAATGTTAATTTTCCAGAGACCCTTGGAGAGAGAGAGAGAATTGGGGGGGGGGGGGGGGGGGGGGGTCCGTCTGTCATTAGAGCTTTGGAGTTTGTGCTCCTCTCGATGCTTTCAGCAGGGCTGTCAGTCTGCAGAAAGAGTCCGAGCCATATAGGATGAAACCCAGTGCAATGAAGTCGACCAATTGGCCTTCAAACCCTTTGTATTCAACTGTTTCTGCTATAGATCACAAGAATGTACATGCCCTTTGGTTTGCTGTTGATACATGCTGGTTGAGGGCCTATGCTACGTTCGTTTGTGGATGCATTCTTTGTTTTTTACTTGTAATAGTTATCTGTTGTGCTCTGTTGTTTTCTGTATGTAATATTTGCAGATGACAGCATTGTTATACGAGGGGTTTATTCAGTAAATTTTGTCTTTCATGTTCGAATTATGTGTTATTATGGAGATGTGTTTATTTATGCGTTTGAATTATGTGTTATTGTGGAGATGTGTTCAACTTATGTGTTATTGTGGAGATATGTCATGGACAGCAGCCGGTGGAGCGGCTTGGGGGAAGTGAGACGGGCTGAGACAGGGGTTTTATAATTCCACCATACATATTGAGTTGAGGATTTGAAATTAGCTGCGCGCGATTTGGAAGCAAACCGATTTTTCCTTCGGGAGACCTGGGTTTGAATCCCCGGTAAGGCGTTTTTTTTTTTTTTCTGTTGGGGGAAAAAAGAAAACTCTAACCTGCACAGTTCGCTGCGACTACACTAGCCAGGCGGCCTTAATTTCTCAGGCTCAAACCCACTCCCCCCCCCCACCCCTCAAGGTACTATATTGGCAGTAAATGACAGTTGACTGTTCAGGAAGCAATGGCAAACTACTCAGGTAACATTGCTTAGTAAATCACAAGTGGCCAATAAATGGTGAAATTGATTGCACAATTCTCCGACAGACCGTGTCGAGGTTTCAAGATAAGCTGTGGGTGATTTGGAAGCAGATGGCTTTGCGTTGTTTTTGATGATTTTTGGCAAGTCATTCAAACAGCAACTGTAAACTGCTGAATGTAATAATTACCTAATAAATCACAAACAGCCAAACAATGCTGAGGTTGCTTGGAATGTCCTGTAAAGGATACAATGAATGAATCTTTAAAAATGAGAAGTAGTCAGTAAACACACAAACAACAAACACACACTGTTACAAATACATCAACAACTCTGCATGAAAATATAAATATAAGAGTTACTCGTCTGTTTCCTTGTTACGGACTTAATTGTGTGTAGTTTTTACGTGCGCAACACTACACACGGGCATCTGATCTCACTACCCAGAGAACAGGGAAAATTTTGTTACTAGAAGTCCACGTGAAAAAATCACGGTCTTCACTGGGACTTGAACCCGGGATCTCCAGCACTCGAGGCGAACACCATACCTCGAGACCACTCAGCCTAACGGCGCTGCCCGGACAAAATTTTGAGTTAAAAATCTACCCAAAGTATTTCAGGATCCTCGCCGGTGCTATGGAGTTTGTGCACTGAGCTGAGAATTTTCGGACTCAGGCTTGAGTTAGGAGTAGAACGGAGCACTTATGGGTTACACCCGTGTGCCGTGATGTTGATCCGTCAACTAAACTAAACTAATGTGTGTAATTGAATACTGCGTGTATGCTTATAACAATGCGGTTGGACCGGAAATGTAACTGTGACTGGAAAGCGGAGGTCAAGGGGTGCCAAAGATCAATAACGCCATTGTAATAGATTGCCATAGTAACATCCTGTGACGGATATGCAGCTACCTTTATAAAGCCGTTATGATCTATGAGGGGGCTTCAAATGAAAACCTGAAATGTTTTTTTTGTTTGTTTGTTTGTTTATTGTGAATATATTCTGAAAAGGTACTGAACAAATGTATCCTTTTTCGATGTAGTAACCACTGCATTCAACACAATTCCTCCAGCGCTGATAATTGCTTGGATTCATGTAAAACAAATTACACCAAAGCAAAATCACAAGCTGATGCTGCAGTCAAAGCAAGTTTTATTGTGTCAGAGGAGATCGCAGAATCAGGCCGACCATTTACAGAAGGAGAGTTTCTGAAGCGCTGCATAATGATAGTGTGTGACGTCTTGTGTTCTCACAAAAAGCAGATGTTTGCAAAGGTAAGCCTTAACAGAAATACGGTTGTTGATCGGGTTTGTGAGATGGCCACTGATGTGAAAACACAGCTGATCGAAAAAGGCAAAGACTTTGTTGCATTCTCCCTTGCTATCGATGAAAGTAATGACACGACTGACACTGCATAGCTCGCCATCTTCATCCGTGGAGTGGACTCCAGTTTGAATGTTACAGAAGAAATATTGGACATGAAATCCATGCATAGGACAACGACAGGAAAAGACATTTTTGGCAACGTATGTCAAAGTTTAACCAATATGAACCTGCCTTGGGACAAACTTGTTGGACTAACAACAGATGGAGCACCAGCGATATGTGGCGAAAAAAGTGGACTAGTTGGAAGGATGCTGTTAAAGATGCAGCAGAACTGTATTGGTGAATTGATAGCATATCACTGCATCATACACCAAGGATCGCTGTGTGGTAAAGTCCTCAACATGGAAGATGTAATGAGCATTGTAACACAAACTGTCAACTTTATCAGAGCCAAAGGTTTAAATCATCGCCGATTTCAGTCTTTTTTGCAGGAAATAAAGAGTCAGTGTTCAGTGACATGCCTTATCATACAGAGGTGCAGTGGCTAAGTCGGGGAAAAGTTCTCAGTAGATTTGTTCAGCTGATTGAGGAAATCTGTCAATTCATGGACAGTAAAGGAAAAGATTCCACAGTTTTTCGGGATAAAAAGTGGAAATGTGAGTTGGCGTTTCTGTCTGATATAACCATTCATCTCAACGACTTGAACCTGCAGCTCCAGGGACGGGATCACATTAACACTGATCTGCATGATGCAGTGAAGGCATTTCAAGTGAAGCTGCGCTTATGGGAGACACAAATGTACCAATGCAACCTGTCTCACTTTTCTTGTTGCCAGGCAGTGTTAAACCAAGAGCGCTGTGGTGTTTCCCAATGCACACTTTGCTGAAAAACTTACCTTACTTCGCGCCGAGTTCGCACGGCACTTTAGTAACTTTGAAGCACAGACAATTAATTTCGAGTTCTTTCGTAATCCATTTGCCATAGATGTGGAAACTGCACAAAAGGCAAAGTAAGACACTCTGGGACCTGCACAGTTCACTCGTTTCATTCCTGAAGAGATGCCCCGGCTTCGTCTGCATGTGGCTCGAACTTTGAGCATGTTTGGTTGCACATATCTGTGTGAGCAGCTGTTTTCTGTGATGACGATTACCAAAACATCACACAGGAGTCATCTCACTGATGAACACTTGCAGTCCATCATGAGAATCTCAATGACACAAAACATTACTCCCAACATAAACGAACTTGTAGCCAAGAAAAGATGCCAAACATCGTGCTCTGACAAATTGACATAACAGTAAAAATGTGTATACCAAAGATTTTTTTTATTATTAAAACTTTTTTTCTGTTTCAATTTATATTCTCTTCTTCTTCTTCTTCTTCTTCAGCGTTCCGAGCCATTGAGGTTTTTTGCTGCAGATACAATCCGTCTCCATTCGTCTCTCTGGTTGACCTTCTCTTGCCAGTCATTGATTCCAAGTGCTTGTAGGTCTGTATATATATTATCTCTCCACCGCCTTCTTGGTCTACCTCAGGGTCTAAGGTCATTTATTTCCTGAGTGTAAGCGAGTTTTGTTTCCCTATTATCTTCCATTCTTTCTATATGCCCCAGCCATTGTAGTCTATTAGCCTTCATGATACCAGTGATTAGCGGGGACTTAAACAGATCATAAATGTCTTTGTTACTTCTTTTTTTCCACTCTCCACTTTGTGTATCCCTAATGGGTCCAAAGATGCGTCTTAAAACTTTGTTCTCAAAGGTTTGTAGCAAAGCTCCGTCTCCTTTTATTGTACTCCAGGTTTCAGAGCCATACAGCACAACTTGTCTGATCAGTGTTTTGTATATTAATGTTTAAAAAAGGTTTCATTTTCAACTTATTGAATGTTTATCCTGTTTGGCCCGCAACCTTACGTGTGATTTGAGTTTTGGCCCCCTGAGTGACTGAGTTTGACACCCCTGTTCTAGACCATGATAGTCTGTTTATCTGTTCTTCTGCATTATTCACGCGCTCCCAGAGGGCCTTCACCACATCTGCCTTATCATGCATCAAATCACCCCTTAATGATGCAGCATCAGCCAATCTGTCTGCTTGTTCATTTCCAACCACATCAGAGTGTCCTGGAGAAAAGATCCAGCAAATGCTGACAACTCGGGACAACTGAATCAACACATGCCATTCTACAAGAAGCAAGCCAGTTTTCACCTTTGACAGCATGCCTTGAGAATCAGTCACAATCACGACATGCGCATATAGTTTGTTCTCCAACCAGCGGAAAGCTGCAGTAACCGCCTCCAGCTCCATTCTCAGACTTGAGATTGTGGTGTCATATACCAAGTTCTCCTTCACCAAACATTGGCCATTTGCTTTTGCTGTCTACACACAAGCCAAGGGTTTCCCAACAACTCAGTGTGTGGGGGAGTCAGTTGTGTCTAGAACAGTGGTTCTCAACCTTTTTTGGCGCATGCACCCCTTCACCATATGTTCATAATGTCATTCCCCCCTTTCGTATTTTCTCCCTATAAATCCGACCTCCCTCGCCCCTACACAGTATACGTAAAAGTGGAAGCTAAATATAATAACACATACTAGAACAAGTCTAGACATCCACATAAAACATGATTTGCGTGTCTACTTACATTATAAAACAAATTTTAAAAGGGCGAGAAGTACAGAACTGTAAAGTATGGAGGGAAAAACAATATCAAGTGATCTGTTCTTGTATTAACGCAATCTTGAAATAATCTTAATCCCCCCTCCCACTGGAAACCCTAAAATTCCCCCCTGGAAAAGGGGGGGGGGGTGGTTTCCCCAACGGCTGAGAACCACTGGTCTACGAGGTTCGGGGGGGGGGGGGGGAGGGTGGGGACCTTGGCTGAAAGTTTGCGCCGCCATAAGGATGTCTTGCCATAAGGCTGGGAATTTTCCCAAGAACCACTGGTATCTAATGATTTCACACGTCCCCTGATCTCTTGGGTAGTGAGATCGAATACCTAAACTTCTATAAGGGCGAAAAACTGGAGGTCACTTGTGCGAGCTGTGCACGTTAACATTTCCGTGGCAGGTGGAAATCTGAAAGAGTAGGTCATTAAGTCGCTGCCCTGGGACAACTTTTAGAAAAAGTCAACCTACCCACGGGTAGATAGAACCCGTTACATTGGATGGAATCTGTCTAGGTGAAGTGGGCCTTAAACAAATGCATGCCGAAGTCGAACACATTGACCTTTGAGGTGCATAACATAGTGTGACACGCTTCCCTCGAAAGAGAAGCGAGAAGAAATCTAGAATGTTCACTTAGGAAAGCTAACTTTCCTATTATGCAAATAGTATAGGAAAGCCGGCCCATTTGGTTGCAGTGTCATTATAATCATCAAACGCCTCGCCAACCGCCATGCACTTGCCTATTTCTTCGTTTGGTGAAGGGCAATGATTGCGCTGTGTCTATTTACACACGAGTTGGGATATTTGCGCCTTCCGGATGAAGCAGCCATCTTTAATCCGGTATTTGTTGACTGTTGAGTCAGGTTTTCTGGGTAGTTTCATAAGACATGTCACGGGCCCTGTGATGTCGTCTGCTTCCCTATTATCCACAGGTGTATATCATATATATATATATATATATAAGTCAGATATGATTGAGCTACCGTATGAAAGTAGATGGTACTACCTCAGTACCTGCTTATGTTAGCGCCAGATGTTGAGCGGCGCTCACCAAACCCGACACCCCACATTGTGCCAACAGCTTCTGGCGGAGGAGAGCATTTGGGAGGGTAAAAGCCGTATCCTGATGCGAGGAAATGCAATTTAAAGACTAAATGTCATGGCAGGGCAGACCAGGCCCTAAGTCGTCGGCAACTGGTCTAAGATGAAAGTTCCGACAGGCGGACAATTACAGGATTGCTTTGCTGATCCAACAGCTTCAGCAGCTTGTCTTATTACAGATGTATTGGTGTTACCTTTCCTCTGGAGTAAACTAGGCAAGCCGAGAGTGGGATCATGCAGCGCGGGCAACACAGTGGTCTCTAAATTCAGCCATAGCTTTGTGCCATGGAGAGGTAACACTCCAATTTACAAACTATCGTTTGCCAAGACGGCAAGGTGCCAATCCACTATCCTATATATCACACACAGAACACGTGCATGCTTCTTGGACGGCAAGGAAAAGCCATAACAACAAATGGGCATTCCCTTATACTCAAATAGACTTCCATTAATACAGTCTGCGTTGATGCTTTTGTTCTAGCCTCGTATTTTTTTCTCCTCCTGTAGTATACACCTGATGAGATACAATGAAATATATCAGGCAATAAATTGTGAAATATATTGTTTGTGCCTTCATTAGTTAGTTAGTCGATGTTCCAACTTACGGCAACGGGTCGCCCCCATTATGCTCCGTTCCTGTGCCAGTGAATATGACACAAAATGCTCCCCACTGTCCAATGTGAAAAGTGGAATATGCAGGAGTCTCGGCAATCCAACAGCCCGCACGCCCGGGGTACATTGTGCATAATGCCGACGCCAGAATGCTAACATAAAATTAATCCACAAATACCACAGTTCATCGTCGATGGACTCGGCAGTCACCAGAAAGACCTCATTGACCCGGGTTTTCTCACATTTCTCGGTCTTTTACCGCAGGGCGACCCGCCGAAAGTGTCGCATAAAGCACGAACCCCGCAGCTTCAGCGCCGACTCCCGGGAGTCTCCTGAAAAATGCACTCGTGAACCGAAAAAGCAAATCAGTCAATTCAGCAACAGCCGGTAGCCATTGTTCGGAACATGCAGGTCACTGTACAGGACAGATGTAAAAGCATTCCCAGCGAATTTCACAGCTCACAGTGTCGCCCACGCACTCACTCAGTAACAGGGCGACGGAACCATGTACTACCAGTCCAACATGAGGAAAATGAGATTGCAAGCACAAACACGCCATAGGCCTTAACGATTCAACACCTAACCGCTATGTTGGCGACCGGAAGTCCCGTGCCTTCATTATAATCATGGAAGGTAAATGAACAAATTGGGAAGAACTTAGAAGCAACAGAGAAGTGGTTCCTGAGACGTATGCTACAAATTCCTTGGATTGCCATTTGATGTGATGTTCTGGTGTTATATATGGCTGCGTCTAGCGTGAGTCGCGTGGTCAACTGGTTGCACACCCGTCTCACACGCCAGTGATTCAGAGTTCGATCTCGGGTCCAGTCAGGGACATACACTACTGAAGAGCTTCCAACGAGAGCGAAATTCGAGACTAGAGCTTCTAATCTGACGTGAACAAGGCCCAAGGTTCGTACCGGAATACGATCAGCGTTGCCAGTAGTGGGTTGTGCTCAATCTTCAAACTTCAAATCCCGAAACAACCAAATAAATCAATAGTAACTAACAACGATTGTCTGTAAGAGGCTAATGAAACTATAACATTGTATACAAGAAAATGAAAGTTTACTTGGTCACGTTATGAAAAGAGAGGCATTCTAGAATATCGTGACAACTAGAAAGATCAATGAGAAAAGAGGCTGAGACAGACCAAGAGAAATGATGCTGGATAGGCTAGAACGGTGGTATGCAGGAATATCATCAGCAGAGTTGATCCAGAACACCAAAGACCGTAACCTATGGAGGGACGTAGTGGGGGGGGGGGGGGGCATGTGGAGGACGTCATGTCTACAACAGTCTACACCAGCTGCCGAGCACATAATGATAATGAGGATGTCTTCATTATTCATATTCACAACTGGAAAACGTAGTGAATTTCATTAAAATACACGAACTGTTTCAGAAAAGATGTATGATTCCACTTCTTGAAATGAGATTTCACCAAATCTGTCGTAGTTTTCAGTTACGAACGCTATTCAAAATGCACATATTCTTTAAAAAAAAAAAAATAATAATAATAACGACAACATTGCAGTAGATACAAAGGTCGATGTTTACCGCGTGCAGACTACCAGGCTGCTTGTGCAGACTACATAATTATCATTCTTATCTTGCCGAATCCACTTGACGTAGTACTGTCACAACCTGCCCCTGAAGACGGCAGAAACGAACCACCAGAAAATATCACACGGTCCAAAGGTAATTGAGACACGGGTAGCGTTCTTAGCATGTTGTTAACCTTTAAGATAAGTGTCCACTTAAGAAGAAAACATATCAATGTATTATCGTTCTTAAGAGAGATTAATGTAACCGACGGGATAAGAGAGCTCGCTCTTAAGCTTCCGCTTCGCTGATGGCGGGTAGTGGATTCACTCATACACCTGTCACAAAATGAAACCGTGTGTTTATCCGGTTGATTATTACAGAGGATTTTCGGATTAAGCGGACGATCGACCAGCGACATCTATTTGTACTAACAGAGTAAACACAGTTGTACAGGTTACATCGTGTCAGCCCATAAACACATTTGGTGGTGAGGGAGAAGGATATGGAATGGTTCCGTTTGTCATCTATACTGCCGGACATCAGACGGAAATGGCTGCTGGGATTGTCACCACGGGACAGAAGAGTGACAAGTTTGTCAACATTTGAATGCAGATGGAAGCCGTAAGATCACAGGGGCAGATGTAAAACGGAAGTACCTAGTACGGAAAACAGTGCATCTGTCAATTCTTGGTTTCCGGAACATCAAGATGATTGGCAGCTTGGTATCGAAACTCTTTGCTGGGAGTTTACAGAAACTAGCTGGCTTGTTTTGAGAATCTAGGCAATTACTGACAACTTTGACAGGATTTAAGCCAGGAAAATAGTTCTTGACAGGGGATGATTTGCCACTGTGCCACCTGTGTGGGGGAGTAAAGGATAACGTCACGTGGACAACTTTGGTAGTTTGCCATATAAACTCGAGTTGAGATCAACTAGGGTGGACTTGAATAATGCTCTAGACAGAGTGCAGGGCACTGCAGTGCCAGTGGAAATAATATCTACCGTGTGTTAATTAGTGACTTAATTTTACACGTGCCTATATGGCAGATGTAGATATGATTTATAGGACTGCAGGAGTGCCATTTAAGGTATAACTTATTATAATATATTCGTTATAATTACTATAGACTGTGGCTTTGTTAAACTATAGTGTGATGATTAGCACTGTTAGTGGAAACTAGCTAGAGTAGTGAAGTGATACTTGGCTCTGTTAGCTAGAATAGATTAGTGAAGTGTTGATAGCTTTACTAATTGAGTAATGAGGGATAATTGGGATCTTCCAGTAGGTGTCCCTGGTGGGCGGGGTTCCACATTCTGTTTGCTGATATTTTTTCTTTGTCATAGCCTGATTCGACTCTAGGTGGGTAGCTAATCTGCTCTATGACTAATTCTAGTTAGCTAAAGATCATTAAGCAAGGTGATAGGCTTACACTCAGCCGAAGGGATCAGTGACTAGTACTATCACCAGATGTGTTGTTTCTATCCTAGGTTCCCTACCAGATCCAAGGAAACTATACAAGTTTGGGAAAGAATTAAAAAACCCATTAGGAAGAACACCAGTTCAAGAGTCACTAGAGTTGCATACAGAACGTAACTTACGCTAGAAGGAAATTGATTCATCAAAGAGAGTGATGCATACTGATGCACCACACAGCATTATACAGTAGTAACGAACCGAGAACCGGCTAAGAGTACCTAGTGTTAGTACAGCAACAATTAACATTAGAAATTAGCACTTATGGACTGAATGGTTCGATGTGCAACGAGGATGATCTGTCGACTAACTAACTAACTAACTAACTAACTGCGTACACACTACAAAAGACTTGTGCAGTTTGTTAAGGAACGTTAGGAACGGACATTGTGTAGAGGGCAACCGGTCCATGATTAATTGTTAATACCACCGGTGTCTATTTCGGATGTTCATGAAATTGGATTACCAGAGGTCTACAGAGGCAAAGCAGTATCCGGCAAGATGGTTTCGGCAACGGGTGAGAAGTACATGTTCTGACGTAACGTGCTGTGGTCTATCTTTGCTGGGATCAGCTGACTGGGTTGCTGTCTGAGAGTCAGAGTCTACACACTTTATAGAACACGTCACACATTTTCTTCACATACACGTCTCATATACGTTACACTTTTATTTTAATAAATTACTCTTTATTAATTTCTAGAAGCAAGAGTTGTTGAGTATGTTGCGTTGGGGAAGTATGAGAAGGGGGCATAGTACGACAGTGTGAGAGTGATAGGAAAAGGGGTCCATAGGCTGATGGAGTGTGTTGGACGGAAGCTGGTGGATTCTCCAGAATATTGAGAGGGAAAAAAATATTATAATGTGGGTGTCGGCTCTCTTCACTCCAGGGACGACACTGTAAAGGAGGACACGACATTATTGGGGGCTCGATAACGGGATCTTTGGACAGCGGGATCTCTCGTAAACGGGATCCTTGGACAGCGGGATCTCTCGTAAACGGAATCCTTGGACAGCGGGATCTCCCGCAAACGGAATCCTTGGACAGCGAGATCTCCTGCAAGCAGGAACGTTTGACAGGGGGATCTTCTGACAACGGGGTCTTTTGACACGGGATCCTTAGTTATTAGAGGGAGATATCATTTTGGAGAATCCAGCTAGAGTGAATGTGGATAGGGGTTAGGACTAATATCTTACCTGTTCACACTTCACACGTCTGCATAGGTCTGTGGTCCTGATTCTACTCTTGTCACTGAGTGAATGTGCTGTGTGTAGTAATATCTAGATTTATAGTACTTGTTCATATATCTGTATAGTAATTTGCAGTTATATTGTACTAGACCTGCTAGCTTACCTCTCTGTATAATGGCCACCCCTAAACTTACCACGTTAGAATTAAGGGCAAAAGGGGAAGACATGGGACTGTCGGGGTCTGCTCTAACGGATTACATACAGGAAGTGGAGAGAGAGTATCGTCAAGCAGAAAGGGAAGATCGAAAGGCCGAGCTGGAATTGAGAAGGATGGAATTGGAAGCTGAGCAATCAGCTAAGAAATTGGAAGCTGAGCAAGCAGCTAAGAAATTGGAAGCTGAGCAAGCAGCTAGGAAATTGGAAGCTGAACAAGCAGCTAGGAAATTAGAAGCTGAACAAGAAGCACAGAAGAGGGAGCACGAGTACCGGATGCGGGAACTCGAGCTCAAGAGTCAATCTAATGGAGAAACTGAGGGAGCAGTTGGAGGTTCCTCCATCTCAGGATCAACACCAGTAGGTGGACATGGGTACCATGCTATGAAGTTTCCTTTAGCGGTCTACGAGGAGGACAAAGAGAAGATTGACCAGTACCTTCAACGCTTCGAGGCTATGTCAGTTGCTATGGGTCTGGAGCGTAACAAATGGAATCTTAAGCTATCCCAGGGTTTACGCGGGACGGGATACGAGGTTTATTCTCGCCTGCCACCAGGACATGAGAACAATTATGACGAGTTAAAGACGGCTCTGCTGAAACGATTCGAGGTTACGTCACATACCTACCGGAAAAAATTTCGAGCAGCGAAACGAGAACCAGGGGAGTTGTTTGCCGCCTACAGTTTGCGTCTAAAATCTTATCTCCATAAGTGGATGGATTTGGCTGGGTTCGCACATGACTATGAGAGTCTGGAAGAGCTCATGGTGGTCGACCAGCTGAAGAAGCAAATGTCTAAACCTCTCAGGACGTTTCTGGGAGAACAAGGAGCAGAACGTATTGACCTCGTGACTAAATTAGCAGAACGGTTCGTCGAGGTACATGGGGAGGCAGGGGAAAACCTTTCCACCAACACCAAAAGTCAAGAGAAACATGACAAGAAGAAAACCAAAAACTCAGGAACAAAAAAGTGGGAACCTTATGTGCAAAAATCAGAGGATAGTTCAGAGAAGAAGAAGGAGGGAAGCAAGAGCACTTCAAGCTCTACACCAAAACGACCGTGGTCGGAGAAGTGGTGTTCAATTTGTAAGTCACCCTCTCACAATACGAGGGACTGCAAATCGAAGGCTAAGAACCCTCACTTCGCAGCATGTCAAGTGACTTCCAAGGAGGTTGTCACGGAAAATGCCAAGGTCAACAAGGAAGCTCGCCACCAGGAGAGCTCACTCAAGTCTGGCAATAGAACATCTAGGACAGGGAAATGGTGCAACCAATGCCAGTCGAATACGCACAATGCTATTGACTGCAGGGGAAAGTCAGGAGACACTCAATTCGTCGTGTGCTCAGGGAAACCTAAGGTGGAGCCCACCGAACAGGTCGAGGCCGAGGAAGAGACTCCAGACCAGGAAAAACCACCTGTAGTGGAATTGGTAGAGGTTAACGGTCGTCAAGTGGAGTGTTTATACGACACAGGACTGGACGGGGAGGCCGTGATTTCTGCGGATCTGGTACATCCAGAACAATTCACAGGTGAAACATTGGACATACAGCCTGCACAGAAGAGTGCTGTAACCATGAAGTTGCCCATTGCTAATGTGGAGATTCGGTCAAGGTACGTCACCAGCACCATCAAGGCCGCTGTATTGACCGATCCCATTTTTCCAGTCATCCTAGGTTGCCGGTATGTCTTTCTGGGAATGCCCAGGGAGCCAATCCATATGGGAGCAATGCAGACTCGCTCTCAGACGAAAACGGAAGAGGCAGATGCAATTGTGACTAACCCAATGCCGGGGGAGCTACGAACTGCCCAGAGTGAGGATGATACTTTACGTCCTTGCTACAAAAAGCTGCAGAAAAGTGCTGATCCACCAGGACGGGGGCAGTACTACATGAAGAATAGGATACTCTACAGGAGAGCAGGAAGGGGAGACAACCTATACGGTCAGTTGGTCGTCCCGAAAGCTCACAGGTCCCAGATTCTTCATATGGGGCATACCATCTCCTTTAGTGGACACATGGGTATTGCCGCCACCATGCAGCGGATTTCCTGCCATTACTATTGGCCGGGAATGACAGATGATGTGCGTCGGTATGTGAAGTCATGCCCTGAGTGCCAGAGGGTGGCACCGAAACACTGGACAGCACCGGTGGTGTTGGGTGAGATGCCCATCATGAACTCTCCTTTCGAGAGGGTAGCCATCGATATCGTGGGTCCACTTCCCAGGACTAGGAAGAGGAACATGTATATACTCACAATGGTGGATTGCTGTACAATGTGGGGTGAAGCCATACCGTTGACCACGATTGACTCGAAAAGAGTGGCGGACGCACTGATGGAGGCCTTTACCAGATTAGGCTTTCCGGATCAAATTCTGACGGAAAATGGATCTCAGTTTTGTGGAAAACTCATGGAGGAGGTATTTAGGGTGTTTCACTCTAACCACATACATACCAGCCCTTACCACCCTCAAGCCAATGGACAAGTAGAGCGTTTCAACGGCACGTTGATGACAATGCTCAGGAAACTAGCGCAGGAAAAACCTGATAGGTGGGATGAATATATCCCAGCCGCACTCTTTGCCTATCGGGAAGTTCCTCATGGCTCAACAGGACTACCACCCGCTACGTTGCTGTTTGGTCGTCCAATCAAAGGACCGTTGGAAGCCATGTTGAGGAGTTGGACTGAAGAGGGGACGTCAGAAGAAGTGATCTCATCCTATCAATACGTGGAGGAACTGAAAGAAAAACTCCACAAGGGATGGACTCTGGCAAATCAAAACTTGAAAAAGGCCAGGAAAAGACATGCGGCTTACTACAACCGTAGGTCTAAAGAAAGATCTCTAGAGGTGGGAGATAAAGTCTTGTTGCTACTCCCAACGGGAAACAACAAACTGGAGATAGGTTGGCAAGGACCATTTCCCGTGGAAAGGGTGATATCCAGAACCAACTATCAGATCCGGATCCGGGGAAAGTCGAAGATTTTCCATATCAATCTCTTGCGGAAATACGAAGAGAGACCCGGAGACAAGGCAGCTCACCTCATGGCAATGGCAGTTGCAGTGGAGACAGAAGTGGGAACCAGCGAGGGCAGGGAATATCCCTTAGTACACCAGGAAACCTATAGGGATGTACAAGTGAACCCTGATCTGACCTCACAGGAGAGGGAAAAGATAACCCAGGTTCTCAAGTCTCATAAGGAGATACTGACGGATAAACCAGGACGAACGAGGTTGGTGGAGTTCGAGATGACTTTGACCACACAGGAGCCGGTTCGTCAGAAGGTTTACCCAGTGCCATTCTCTAAAGAAAAGGCCCTGGAGGAGGAAATACAAAAACTGCTGGAGGATGACGTGATTGCACCATCCACATCCCCATACAATGCGGGGGTAGTTTTGTTACGCAAACCAAGTGGAGAACACAGGTTGTGTATAGATTACCGACTGCTGAACAGTCACACACAATTTCAGGTGGAACCTTTGCCGAATCCAACTCAGTTATTCGCTAGGCTCCATAAGGCTCGGTACTTTTCAAAGGTGGATCTGAGTCGGGGGTACTATCAGATACCAGTCAAACCGGAGATTCGACCACTGTTAGCTTTCAGTACACCCAGTGGACACTACGAATTCAAGGTCATGCCCTTTGGACTCAGCAATGCACCTAGTGTGTTTACACGCATGATGAGGACTTTACTAGATCCGTTACAGGATCCGTCCATCATCTCATTCATGGATGATATTCTGATTTCCAGTGACAGCTTGGATGACCACTTACAATCCTTGGAGAGAGTGTTTAATAGACTCAAGGAAGCAGGGCTTACTGCTCGTCCAACCAAGTGCATGATTGGTTACCAAACTCTGGAATTTCTAGGTCACACCATCACTCCAGGACACATTGTTCCAGAAGAGAAGAACCTGGAGTAAATCAGAAATGCACCAAGGCCAAAAACGAAGAAGGATGTGCGATCTTTTCTCTCGTTGTGTGGGTTCTACCACAAATTTATCCCACATTTCACTGAACTGGGAGCTCCGTTGACGGAAACCTTGAAAAAGGGATTCCCGGACCAAATCATTTGGACACCAGAATGTGAGAATGCCTATAGTCAGTTAAAGGAGGCCTTGGTCAGCAAACCTGTATTACAGCTCCCTGACCTTTCCAAACCATTTGTGTTGAGAACGGATGCGAGTGCGATTGGAATTGGAGCCGCTTTGTTACAGGAAGGAAAAGACGATGCTTCGGTTTTGAAACCTGTAGCATACGCAAGTAAGAAACTTCTACAGGCGGAGAGGAATTATTCAACCGTCGAGAGAGAATGCTTGTCCCTCGTATGGGCAGTGCAAAAATTTCAGCCATATTTGTATGGAGTTAAGTTTCGGGTCCAGTCAGATCATCAGCCCCTGATGTTCCTGGCTACTTCTCAGAAGCTCAACGCACGTTTGATGCGGTGGTCGTTGTTACTTCAACCGTATAATTTCACAGTAGAGTACATTCCTGGGAAGGAAAATGTTGGAGCGGATTTCTTGTCAAGACACCCAGCTCCTGAAGAAGAAGAATGAATCATCTGGATTAAACTCACGGTGGAGAAGAGTGAGATGGACTACTCTCTTAGGAGGGGGCCTATGTCACAAAATGAAACCGTGTGTTTATCCGGTTGATTATTACAGAGGATTTTCGGATTAAGCGGACGATCGACCAGCGACATCTATTTGTACTAACAGAGTAAACACAGTTGTACAGGTTACATCGTGTCAGCCCATAAACACATTTGGTGGTGAGGGAGAAGGATATGGAATGGTTCCGTTTGTCATCTATACTGCCGGACATCAGACGGAAATGGCTGCTGGGATTGTCACCACGGAACAGAAGAGTGACAAGTTTGTCAACATTTGAATGCAGATGGAAGCCGTAAGATCACAGGGGCAGATGTAAAACGGAAGTACCTAGTACGGAAAACAGTGCATCTGTCAATTCTTGGTTTCCGGAACATCAAGATGATTGGCAGCTTGGTATCGAAACTCTTTGCTGGGAGTTTACAGAAACTAGCTGGCTTGTTTTGAGAATCTAGGCAATTACTGACAACTTTGACAGGATTTAAGCCAGGAAAATAGTTCTTGACAGGGGATGATTTGCCACTGTGCCACCTGTGTGGGGGAGTAAAGGATAACGTCACGTGGACAACTTTGGTAGTTTGCCATATAAACTCGAGTTGAGATCAACTAGGGTGGACTTGAATAATGCTCTAGACAGAGTGCAGGGCACTGCAGTGCCAGTGGAAATAATATCTACCGTGTGTTAATTAGCGACTTAATTTTACACGTGCCTATATGGCAGATGTAGATATGATTTATAGGACTGCAGGAGTGCCATTTAAGGTATAACTTATTATAATATATTCGTTATAATTACTATAGACTGTGGCTTTGTTAAACTATAGTGTGATGATTAGCACTGTTAGTGGAAACTAGCTAGAGTAGTGAAGTGATACTTGGCTCTGTTAGCTAGAATAGATTAGTGAAGTGTTGATAGCTTTACTAATTGAGTAATGAGGGATAATTGGGATCTTCCAGTAGGTGTCCCTGGTGGGCGGGGTTCCACATTCTGTTTGCTGATATTTTTTCTTTGTCATAGCCTGATTCGACTCTAGGTGGGTAGCTAATCTGCTCTATGACTAATTCTAGTTAGCTAAAGATCATTAAGCAAGGTGATAGGCTTACACTCAGCCGAAGGGATCAGTTACTAGTACTATCACCAGATGTGTTGTTTCTATCCTAGGTTCCCTACCAGATCCAAGGAAACTATACAAGTTTGGGAAAGAATTAAAAAACCCATTAGGAAGAACACCAGTTCAAGAGTCACTAGAGTTGCATACAGAACGTAACTTACGCTAGAAGGAAATTGATTCATCAAAGAGAGTGATGCATACTGATGCACCACACAGCATTATACAGTAGTAACGAACCGAGAACCGGCTAAGAGTACCTAGTGTTAGTACAGCAACAATTAACATTAGAAATTAGCACTTATGGACTGAATGGTTCGATGTGCAACGAGGATGATCTGTCGACTAACTAACTAACTAACTAACTGCGTACACACTACAAAAGACTTGTGCAGTTTGTTAAGGAACGTTAGGAACGGACATTGTGTAGAGGGCAACCGGTCCATGATTAACTGTTAATACCACCGGTGTCTATTTCGGATGTTCATGAAATTGGATTACCAGAGGTCTACAGAGGCAAAGCAGTATCCGGCAAGATGGTTTCGGCAACGGGTGAGAAGTACATGTTCTGACGTAACGTGCTGTGGTCTATCTTTGCTGGGGATCAGCTGACTGGGTTGCTGTCTGAGAGTCAGAGTCTACACACTTTATAGAACACGTCACACATTTTCTTCACATACACGTCTCATATACGTTACACTTTTATTTTAATAAATTACTCTTTATTAATTTCTAGAAGCAAGAGGTTGTTGAGTATGTTGCGTTGGGGAAGTATGAGAAGGGGGCATAGTACGACAGTGTGAGAGTGATAGGAAAAGGGGTCCATAGGCTGATGGAGTGTGTTGGACGGAAGCTGGTGGATTCTCCAGAATATTGAGAGGGAAAAAAATATTATAATGTGGGTGTCGGCTCTCTTCACTCCAGGGACGACACTGTAAAGGAGGACACGACAACACCCATCAGTTGGTCTGCAACATTGACTTCTCTTTCAAACAGCAATGGCAAGCTTCTTGTTCTTCTGGTTGTTGTTGTTGTTGTTGTTGTTGTTGTTGTTGTTGTTGTTGTTGTTGTTGTTCTTCTTCTTCTTCTTCTTCTTCCTTCTTCTTCTTCTTCTTCTTCTTCTTCTTCTTCTTCTTCTTCTTCTTCTTCTTCCTTCTTCTTCTTCTTCTTCTTCTTCTA